>WHSA01000275.1:87500-186727 GCA_012931725.1 Litsea cubeba | reverse complement strand
CCTTGACTTTTGACCATTTATTGGCCTGATTTCTTTGTAGGAAACCTGATGAGAATCCTTGCATTTTATTTTGCAAAGTTTCCAATTCCTGAGAAAGCCGAGGACTTTGTCGCGCAGAGCTGCCGATTTTCCGTCAGAAGCTGAAACTGGGGCCAAACGATGTCGGAATGACTGAAATTTGGTGTGAAGCCTCCTGAGCAATAAATAAGACCAACCATAGGCTTTTGTTTGAGTTTTGAAGCCGTTTGGGGTCCTATCACCAGTAGACTTGTTTTTTGTCGCGATGAAGATGTCGCGGTTTGATGTGCGGTCAACCGATGTCGATTGACTTGAGATTTGACAGGGAACCTATTGGAGTCATTTTAAGATGATCCATAGGCTCTGTCTTGGAAACCATGGTCCCGGAGAGCTTTGCCGCCGAGAGGCCTGATTTGGCTTCCGAGCGTCAAACTATGGTCAAATGTTGTGGAAATGACCTGAAATTTGACGTGTAGCCCTTTATAAGCATTTTGAAGCCGTCCATGTGCTCTATCTGATGAGTAATGGCCTCGGCGGTTCTCGCCGCCGAGAGGCTTGATTTAGCTGTTCGAGGGTTGATGTAGGGTCAAACGTTGTCGGTTTGACTCGGAACTTGACGTGGAGCCTTTTGGAAGTATTTTGAGACCATCCATCGGCCCTGATCGAAGATTTGGTGTCTCCGATGCTTTTGCCGCCGAGAGCTCCTTTTCGGCTGTCGGAGAAGCGAAGTTTAGGCCAAATGATTTTGAAATGGCCCGAAACTTCTTGTGTACTCCTCTTTGGCTGTCTGGAAGAATCTTGCAGTTTTTGTTTGATTCTAACAAGATTTGATTTTTGGAAGCAGCATTGCCTATTTATGGCAGGTTGCGACTTCATGTAGCTCTTTGGATCTTGAAAAGGCAAAGTGACATTTTTGGTGTCAACACCCGGAAACCTCGGTTTTCGCCGTTTTTTCGCGATTCGAAGCGCCCAGCCTCTGATACTTTCCAACATTCATTTGCTTTTGAGACCCAAATCCTTCTGACATCCGTCCATAACCACGGGTCAATCATCAAGAGTATCGACAAACCCCATTGATCGCCACCCCGGTTTCAACCAAAAAAGTGTGCTTTCTACCCGACCGATCGAGAAATCGACTAGGACAGATGGCCACCGACCCGATGTTTGGCAACAAACACCTGAAATTACATGGTCATCTGATGTTGATCTACATGAAGATCCATCGATGATCATCGACAGAAGAATCCCAAAAGACACGGCACGGCCCGCGACTCTTCAACTGCTCGGCGACCACTTAATGCGATTAATTGACTAGCTTTATTACAGTCATTTAATCCATTTCTTTGGATGGACCAATCAGAAGCAAGCATCCTGGAGTTACAAGTCAAGAGATTCATGGCATTTAACCCATGGAAACTCCTCCCATCATGGCGATTAAAGGCGATTAATGCCCTCAATCTCCTCCGGCCAATCAGAAGCCAAGAAAAAGGAGTTACAAAATAAAGAATTCAATTCTGTAACTCCTCCCTTTATGTAGCTTTATGACAATCAAAGCTCATAAAACCCTCCTAAATGGCTACCTAAAAGCCTATAAATAGGAGAGCTCTCCAAGAAGAAAGGATCATCAGAAAAAAAGCACAAACACACAGACAGACCGAAGCACAGAAATTTAGAGAAGGAAAAGAGAAAAAACTCTGCGGAAGTTCTACACCGACCACCGCAAACAAGGTGACAAAAGTCCCTTGGGGGGTACCCCCCCCCCCCCCCAAGGTCCTTGCCTTCTCCTTCTGCCGCCAATGGCTTAGACATGGCTTTTCAAGCCCGTCTACTCGGCTTTTCATTGGACATAGGACCTTCTTTTGGTCTTTGTTCTCTAAAACCTGAGGTTATAGCCAAGCCAAGCGAATCAATAGCATCCTCTGTTCTCATCTGCATGGATGATGGCGAAGCCCACATATGGCTTGCGACCGTCAATCTAAACGAGTCCCCCATAATCTCCTGAGAAGTTAGATCCTCCTTTTCTTGCTTTTCATTGTAGTTTGTATTTTTTCAAAAGAGACAAAAATCACAACTCTTGTCTTTCATTATTGATAAGGATTGTAAATCGGCTATAAACACCAAAATCGGCTATAAACGCCAAAAATTGGCTATAAACGCCAAACTTGGCTATAAATGCCAAAAAAAATCGCCTTTCACGGCAAACCAAGAAAAATGTCTCTTTTCTTAAATATATGTGCAATGGAAAACTTGAAAGAAGTTGATTTCCTTTTTACTTGCGAAGGTTGATCTCCGGATCACCACTTGCATTCCAAGTAAAATAGAAAATCTGGCACACCCTCACAAAAAAAAGAAATGTTTATGCACGCCCCTGCCCCCCGGTTACGAAAGGGTCGGAACCGAACGGACTCCCACATCCGCCGACCTCGGTAGGAACCGAGCAGGAGCGCGGTCCATCAAAATGAAAAGGCAAGGAAAGCTCATCCTTGCTATTGGGCCAACTTAACAATGGACCAAACCCAAACGACTTTAGAAGGATGGAGTTGGGCTGACAAAAAATATATCGTCGAAGCTAGGGCTCATATCGAGAGCTGATATACAAGAAGGGGGCAAGGAAACGGAAAGTGACGGCAAGTCGACGAACTCTCCGATCGCATCCAACGACAATGAGATGAAGGAAACAGAGGACGATTCAGCTGAATACATGAATAGTAGCAGGGGTACACTGGGACGGGAGAGTGGTTTGGGAGGAGGAGGGAGTGACCTTTTTTAATAGAAGTGGTGAAGTGCTCGGTAGGTGAAGCTGCAGCTGAAAGTAACGTTTCTCTTGATGATTCTCTGCATCGACCACCACCTGGGAGAAGATATGAGGAAGGTCAAGACAAGAAAAGATCTGGGAAGGATTCTCTACATCGACAGGAAGCGGAAGCGGAAGCTGAAAGCGACGATGCTGTGCATCGACAACCACCTGGGAGAGATATGAGCAAGGAGAGATCTGAAGCAGAGCAAGGACACAGAAGCAGAACTTGGGATAATTCTCTGCATTGACAACCACCTGGGAGGAAGACGGGGTCACAGAAGCTGAAGTAGAGCAGGAGAGATCTGAAAAGGGGACGAAAGGCATTCATCGACAAGAAAAATGGGTCCTCCATAGCATCGTAAGGGAAGAACAGACCAAGACTGAAATCTCTTTTGTCACCCTGAAGAGGGATTCAACAGGGTAGATCTCTGTATTCAAGAGGAAATGCGTGGGATCTGAGCCAACATGAAGACAGTGGACTAATCTCCTACCTCCAAAGCATTACAGTAGCATGGACAGAGCACTGATGCCAACAAGAAAAAACGAAGAACTCACAAACTGGATAGAGGATGAGATAGATCCGAAAGATATAGATCAGGAAAAGAATATCGAGGGAGGAATAGAAAAACAGATGGATGCTAATCGGAGGTTGACCCAGGAAATAATCCAAAAGTAGCGGCAGATCACGAGCAGGGGGCAGATCAGGACACAAAGTGGTTGACTGAGAAATTAATCCAATGCGGACGGGCAACTGGTGTCTCAGTGGATGAATGTAGAGGGGGATGGGAAATGATGACAAAGTTCGCACAAAGAAGAGGAGCAAAACCGAGAAGAACTAAGGAAGGAAAAAATAAAAAGAAAAAGGGAGAGGAAACTGAATAACTTGAGTTGTTCTATTAATTATGAGAGAAGCAAGCACCAACAAATGGAGAAATTAAATTAAGGGAAGAGCAGCAGGAGAACTTAGGGGGACTCATCATACTTGAAATGAAGGTTGTCCCATGGAATGTAAGGGGTTTGGGGGGATCTCTTCGCAAGATGGTGGTCAAGGAGATGATAAAAAGGCAAAAGGTGCAGATTACTTTGATTCAGGAAAGCAAGTTAAGAGAGGTAAATGAGAAAACTGTGAAAGAAATTTGGGGCACCAAATTTATCGGGTGGGTGGCTGTCGAGCCAACGGGATCAGTAGGGGGGAATATGATATTGTGGGATTCCAGGTCAGTTAAGGTTTAGAAGAGCTGGAGGGATGTGTTCTCTGTCACATTGGTAGTCGAGGATTTATCCATAAAAGCAATTGGATGATAACTTCAGGTGGAAAGAGTTGGAAGAAATAAGAGGAAGATGGGATGGTGTTGGTGTATTGGAGGCGACTAAAATAATTAGGTTTCCTAGTGAAAAATCAGGTGGAAGCAGTATGACAGGAGATATGAAGTCCTTCTCAGACTGGATAAATTCACAAGCACTTGTAGATCTGCCGTTGAAAGTGAAAGAAACCGCGATTCAGATCTGGAAAACACTATCAAAAGACGCCCATGGCTGATTTAGAACAAGATAGATTTTAAAACAAATCTAATTTCAGCATATACACAGCACAAATCAGCCATATAAATCGCATTATAACTCCACCGAATCATGATAAACAAGTGTATAATTAAAGGAGATACAAGAAGACTATTACCTTGATGATATATAGACTTCAAATCTCTGAAATAAAAGATCCAATGGGCTGAACTCAGACCTGCAATCAGCAAACTCCTTGCTGGAATTTTCTGCAGTAAAATAGCTTTTGATCTTCTTCTCTATTTCACTTTCAAATCTGATTGGCTAAGATGGTGGGATCTTAATCTAGACTTCTAGATGGGTTTTGAGAACTATTAATCTATGGAAAAATCTCAGACCTGAAGCTCTCTTCAATGAAGAAGAGAAGAAGGCTGGACGTGTGGGATTTTCTAGCATAGGGGATGTGTTAGACGTCCAAAGGGGGCTTCCTCCTTATATTGAAAGCTTTAGGATTCCTTTTTAAACATATCATATACAGCCATGAGGGAGATTTGAAAAAGAAATTTTATCTCCTTCTTAGTGCTCTCTTATTCTAACCATATCTTGTACAACCATGAGGGAGAGTTTGAAAAAGAAATCATATCTTCTTCTTAGTGCTCTCTTTTTTTCAAAAGGAAAACAAAGAAGACTTTCTTTAACATTAACAACCATCCAATATGGGTGTGCAACTCATTCCAATGATTTTTTTACAAAATAATTAGGATACTATAATAGTAGGATTTCTTATCCAAAGTGTAAACCCATTTTCCAAGTAAAGATTCCTATGTAAAAATGGAAACCTTACACAAGGGACCCGCTTTATGGCTGGCCCATTGAATGGAAAATCACACCATGGCCCACAAGTCAATAACTTTTCCAAAATAATTCAACCTCATATCATCTAAACAAATTAGGAAACCATGCCAATATAGGAAAGTGACTAGAGAAGGGACCAAAAGACATATTTGCCCTTGGCTCCCAAAATGACCAAAAATGTCCATGCTAAACCCATAGCAACATTAAGACCATTTTAACCTTAACTCATTCCACTATAGAGTTATGGTTGAACTCCAGGGACAAATAATAATTATAAAATAAGCTCGTCAGAAAATGACAGTTGTCTTCTACCTACTAAGTAAAATGACCTAAATGCCCCTCTATGTAACATCCATAATCAAGTCAGGTTATCCGATGTACTATCAACCTTCTCGATTACATCTAAACCTTAGAACTTCATATCTTTAACTTAATCATTATCCGGATATCATTCTCTTGGTCCAGGGAGCGACCCACAAGTTCAATATCCATATGGAATATCCATATACTAAGATCTTAGATTTTGATGATTAATCAGATAATTCTAAGGGGACGATCACTCCATCATTAGATGGCATAGATTCTTTATTGCATTTGCACGACCCAACTGATTAAGCCCGAGCACCCAAAACACAGAGCTGTTGACCCATATGAAGGATCTCACCCATAGTGAATTAAAGCTCAAGAACTCGACTTCGTCAGTTCATCCACAAATGCTTAAGATTAAGAGCACTGGTCACTCAGTAGCATGAGGTGACTCGATCTTTCTTAGTGATAGTACTATTTTAGAGATCACACCTACAATGGTTCTGTTCAATGCATGACATATGCACTAATGAGATAAATCCGGGAAAGACCTCCCGTGACTTAGGTAAGTCACCCTGAATACAGGAGAGTATCTCCCTATAAACTTACACCAAGATGAAGTGCCCAACTCCATCTCTCAATTATGAACAAATTTATTGTTTCCACTGTCCATGAATCATACCTATCTGTGTGTAGCCACTACACACCTAATTCATTTACTAGAAACAATGGGCCTTACATAACCATACATATATACATGTTTAAAGAAAAAAGAGTCATTCCATTAAATAACCAGTAAATATCGAGTGACAAAAGATGAGAGTGCAGCTAGTGGGCTTTAGGGCATACACCAATCCCAACAAACTCCCACTTGCACTAAAGATCACTATTTCTTAACCTAACTCCCATAGACTAAACATGAGAAGTAAACACTTTCTCAGTAAGAGTCTTAGTAAATGGGTCAGGTAAGTTATTTGCTGAGGCAATCTGCTCCACCACTATTTCTCCTTCCTGGATGATTTCCCGGATCAAGTGGTGCTTTCTCTGAATGTGCTTGCCTTTCTTGTGATTCCTGGGTTCTTTGCACTGTGCTACGGCACCAGTGTTATCGCAGTACATGACAATCGATTTTTGCAATGCAGGAACAACTCCCAATTCCAATAGGAATTTTCTGAGCCATACCGCTTCCTTTGCAGCTTCCGATGCCGCCACATACTCTGCTTCCATGGTAGAATCAGCAGTACAGGATTGCTTGACACTCCTCCATGATATAGCCCCTCCTGACAGAGTAAAGACGTATCCAGAATTAGACTTTCTGGCATCTCTATCAGATTGGAAATCAGAATCTGTGTACGCCAAAGGCGTTAGATCATCTGCTCGATAGGTTAACATATAATCTTTCGTTCTCCGTAGATACTTGAATATATGCTTAACAACTGTCCAATGCATCGGTCCAGGGTTTGACTGATATCTGCTAACCATGCCAACGGCAAAGCAAATATCGGGTCTAGTACATAACATTGCATACATGAGGCTTCCAACAGCAGACGCATATGGAACTCTCTTCATGTTCTCTATCTCTTCAGGTGTCTTTGGACATTGATCTCGAGACAGTGGTACTCCACGTCTAGAAGGTAGCAAGCCCTTCTTGGAGTCATGCATGTTAAACTTGACCAATATCTTCTCAATATATGAAGATTGGGAAAAGGCTAACATCTTATTCTTGCGATCTCGCAAAAGCTTGATCCCTAAGATATAGCTGGCCTCACCCAAATCCTTCATCTGAAATTGAGAGGATAACCAAACCTTTGTGGATGACAATATACCTACATCATTTCTAATGAGCAATATGTCATCTACATATAGAACCAAAAATGCAACTGCTTTTCCACTTCCTTTCTTATACACACACGGTTCATCAATGTTTTGATCAAAGCCAAAAGATTTGACTTCCTGATTAAACTTGATGTTCCATGCTCTAGATGCTTGCTTAAGTCCATAAATGGACTTCTTAAGTTTACAAACCATGTTACTTGGCCACTAGCAATGAAACCCTCTGGTTGCATCATATAGATGCATTCGTCAAGACTTCCATTAAGAAAAGCTGTCTTGACATCCATCTGCCATATCTCGTAGTTATAATGACATGCGATGGCCAAGAGAATCCTTATGGACTTAAGCATAGCCACTGGTGAAAAGGTTTCCTCATAATCGATACCCTCTTTCTGAGTATATCCTTTCGCCACCAGTCTTGCTTTGAAGGTTTCCACCTTCCCATCCACTCCTCTCTTCCTCTTGTAGATCCACTTGCACCCTATGGGTTTAATCCCTTCAGGTGTTGGAAATAGGGTGGGCCTCTAGGATAGGTTTCAAAACTTTTGACCCACTTAACGCAGGGATCAACTATCCAGAAGGCTATAAAACCCAGTCCAAGATCTATGTCCTCAATCTCAGCCATCATGATCAGTAAATACAATCTATCTAGAAGATAGAAACAACAACATATAAGCTACAAATAAATCTACAACATGCAAGGAAGTAGATTATACCTTTGGAGCTCGGTTGTGCTCTAATGGAGAAGTTGCGTCTTTCTTTGATGATGAAACGCTTTCACTAATCAAATAGGGATCTCCAAGACCTCTTGATCTTCCACGCTATGACCCTTATCAGATTCTCCTTTTTCTCAAGAATAAGGTGGGATCACCAAGAGAAAACAACTAGGAACTCTAAGGAGGAACTATAAAGAGAACTAGAAGAGGGAGAGGAGAAAGAACTCGTGCAACACTTGCACTAGGGAGGCTTGGGCGTGAATCCCAAGGTGGATGTATGCATGGACGTGCAACACTTTGCCCTCCTCTATTTATAGCTTAAAAGCAATTAAGCCACCTCCTCTTTCTAATTGAAATAGAAGTCTCACTTCTCTAACAATTAGTAACTCTCTTTTATTACTAGTTAAGATAGAAGTCTTACTTCCACAATAATTAGTAACTTACTATATCATAATTAGAAGTCTCACTTCAAATATGATTAGTAACTTTCTAATTCCTTTCTAATTAAAATAGAAGTCTCACTTCTACTAAAATTAGTAAGTCTACTATTACCACTATAAGAAGTCTTACTTCAAATAGAAATAGTAACTTTCCTTTTAGAGTTCTACTAGAATTAGATACTTTCTAATAATTGGGCTATCGTGGGGACCACTAGGGATTCCTTAAAAAGTTGGCTCCAACTGGGACACGCGATCCCACATCTCATGTGTAATCCGGGCCCACAGTTAATTACAAATAACTCCACTATATAAATGCAATTGAACTCCAGTCTTAGGAATATTACATAGAAGACCCTAAACTTCCACATTACCACAAGTAGGCCCCTCTATCAATATCCATGGATCAATTGGACCTGTCTTCCAAACTAGATTCATATCTTATTATCCTTGAGCCCCAATTAATTATAATGATCATAGGTACCTTTCCAATTAACTTTTAATCGGAATGGGTGCGCACTTACCAATGATAAATCCAATAATTGGCACAAGGGGATATTAGAGATAGATTCCATCTTCACTATTGAATGTTCCCACAGCTCTACTACCATGTACCCAAATCACCGAGGTGTTGACCTATAGTTGGCCTCACTCATTGGTGACTCAAAGTAAATGAATAGATAGAAACTTAAGCTCATTAATGTCTCACGATTGAGAGCCTATTGCTAGGGAATTATGAGAGTAGACCTTAAAGTAAAGACAGTGTTTATAAGGTGCTTCTCGTGGTCCTTCAATACATCCAATGTACCAGCACTATGAACCAGAATCTTCCATTCTGATGATCGAGACAAATCACACTATCTTATAGTGATCAAAGGGCTGCAACCTTGTTAGTATGAGATGTCCAGTCTCATCACTGGTTGTGAATATATTTTAAGTATAAGATTTGTCACACATGTCTCCAGTATGTGGATCTCATCCATACACATGTGTTACATCTAATATACTTGTGGACACCGGTTCATCTCATGAACCATCATGTCATTCGTATTGGTTATGTGCAAGTATATAATAAATCACCATTCATCTCATGAAAGGAAAGCATGAATATACTGATAAATAAAGAAATTAATCAATTTATTATATCATCTACTGGATTGAGTCCATAAAACTAATAATCAGGTGCATTCACAAGTTCCCAAACTTGATTGGAATACAAAGAACCCAATTCAGATTTCATCGCTTGCTGCCACATGTCAGCATCTATATCCGTCACTGCTTCATCGTAACTAGCAGGATCCTCAACCAGATCTTCGGAGTCTATCTTAAAAGACATTCCTAGATATCTTTTTGGCTGTCTAGAAATTCTCCCACTACGACGAGGCTCCGGGGTGTTAAAAGGAATATCTTGTTCATTTACTGTCTCAGGATCTGGTACAGATGTTATAGGAGATCCCGGAAGAATCGCCCTCACGGGTTTTCTTTACAACTAAGCTCTTGGTACATGCATACAATCATCCTCCAAGTTACCTAGCATGAGTGCTGATAAGCTTTTTTTTGCTCCTTTGGATGATAAAAGATGCCACCTCTCGTTCCCCTTATGGATACCAATGAAGTAGCACATTGTCCCGATCTGGGTTCCAGCTTGGTTAGCTTTATCATTCAGTACATAGGCTGAACAACCCCAAATGTGGATATGTCTTAAACTGGGTTTTCGACCTGTCTACATTTCTTGCGGTGTCCTAGGCACTGATTTAGAAGGAACCAGATTTAAAATGTATGCTGCCGCTTCTAGGGCATATCCCCAAAAAAATACTGGTAGGGTTGCATGACTCATCATGGACCTTACCATATCAAGAAGGGTACGGTTTCTTCTCTCCGCTACACCATTTTGCTGGGGTGTACCCGGTGCAGACAACTGAGACACAATCCCATGTTGTGTGAGGTACTCTTTGAACTCACCCAGGAGGTACTCTTTGAACTCACTCAGGAGGTACTCGCCACCTCGATCAGATTGAAAGGCTTTGATATGTTTCCCTAGTTGTAACTCCGCCTCAGCCTTCAATTGCTTGAATTTATCAAACGCCTCAGACTTGCGTCGCATTAAGTACACATATCCATATCTAGAGTAATCATCAGTGAAGGTGATGAAATACTCATAACCTCCTCGAGCCGGTTTGTTCATAGGACACGCACATCAGTGTGAACCAATTCTAACAACTCTTTTGACCTTAGTCCCTTTGCAGAGAATGACCTTTTGGTCATCTTTCCATTGAGACAAGATTCGCACTGAGGCAAAGGTTCAAGTTCTAATGAGCTCAATGGCCCATCTTCTATCAACCTCTAAATCCGTTTTAGGTTAATGTGACCCAAACGTAAGTGCCAAAGATAAGTGTCGTTGGTTGAAGATACCTTCATTTTAAGGGAAGTTGAGCTTTCTAGTTGTACATTATGCAGTGTGGGAGCAATAGGATATATATAAAATAAGTTGTCATGTATTCTACCGGAACATATAACATTTCCATCTCTACTGATATCAACACCATAATGGAATGAAACAAAATAATTACAATAAGTCTGGAAACTGAAATTAAATTCTTCCTCATGTTCGGAACATAGAGAACATTATTTACAACCAATACCTATTGTAAGAGAAATGTAAAGTAACATCTCCCAACTGCAAGTGCCCAAACTTTTGCTCCAGTTCCAACTCTGAGGGCAAACTCTCCTTTCTTAAGTTTCTACATTATCTGAAACCCCTGCAATGAGTTGCAGATATGATTAGTGGCTCCAGAGTCTACTATCCATGAATCAGTAGAATCAACCACAAAATAGGTTTCAATGTAATAGGAAAGAGATATACCTTTCTTAGTAGAGGCTAGGAACTTGGGACAATCTTTCTTCCAATGACCTTTAAGGCCACACTTGAAGCATTTCCCTTTGGGCATTTCCTTTTGGGTTTTCAGGCCTTGTCTTTCTTTTTACCAGTATTGCCCTTTTTCTGTCATTTTCCCTTATCTTGTTTCTTCTTGAACTTCTTCCCTTTCGGGTTCAGTTTAGAGGAAGACTGGAAAAAGTGAGCTTGGGCTTTGGGCTTCATGATAGCCTCTGCCGCCTGGAGTTCTTTCATTAACTCAGATAGAGTCATGTCCATCTTGCTCATATTGAAATTGAGCTTGAACTGAGTGAAAGAGTCTGGCAGAGTTTCGAGAATCATATCAGTTTGACTCTCTGCATCAATCTCAGCCCCTAGAATCTCAGCCACATTGAAATAATCCATCATCTTGAGCATATGCTCTCTGACAGGTGTTCCCTCAGCCATCCTAGTATTCATGATTGTCCTTATAGCAGCTTGCCTAGCTGGACTGCTTTTGTCTGTGAACATCTCAGACAAGGACATGATGATGTCAGAAGTTGTATCCATTTGCTCGTGCTGTGTTTGCAACACGTTGGACATGGATGCAAGCATGTAGCATTTAGCCATGCTATTCGCTTTCTTCCATTTCCTTTCAGCCTCTAGCTGGTCATCAGTAGAATCAGCATAAATATCAGGACAGGGTTCCGACAAGACATACTTGTACTCCTCAGCAGTGAGTACTATGTCAAGATTTCTCTTCCAATCTACGTAATTAGGGCCAGTCAGTTTGTTCTCACGAAGAATGCTCATCAACGGGCTAAAAGAACCCTTAGTCATCTCTTTCATGGATATGAAACGACTTATAATTAGACAGGCAGTATATATGTTAGATGCATATGGTACTAGTTATAAAAGGAAACACATGCACAAAACTTTTTACATTATTTAACCCTAATCATAATGTATCAGTGTTTCAACCTCCTCATAGACCCTCCATCGAAGGGATGGCCGAGCCTACAGTCACGTTGAATTAAGGTATGCTTATTTGGATTATCACTATCTGGATACACATATCCAGTGGCAGTCCAATCACTGATTGGTTTGGCCTCATATGACAAATAACTCTAACTCCTATGGAGAGGTCATTACCGTCTTATGTCAAGTGTATTACCATCTCTTATGAAATTTCCCATAATATCTATGACTTGAGTCCTCCGAAGGGAAGTGACTTTAATCCATTCTTAAAGTGAACTTTAGGTAAGAGCTCCACCGAAGGGATGGCCGCTCCCACCAACACTTCATTGACATTCTATAGAAGTGATCTTTATTAAAGAACTCCACCGAAGGGATGGCCGCTCCTACTAACACCTCATTATGAATATTCACATTAGTTCACCCATTAACCCATCAAAGTGATTTTTAGTAAAGAACTCCACCGAAAGGGTGGCCGCTCCCAGTAACACCTTATTGAGATAACATGAACCGAGTATGGAAGGCCGTGGGGTTTTTCCAAACCCCTCTCCCACTTGATTATTTATCACTAGGGTTTTTAAATCTTTTGACCTTTACATTGTTTACTCAAAAACTCTTTTAAATCTAGCAAACTTAGTTAATTAAAATTATGACTCAATGACTTAAGTCATCTTAAAAATAAATAACCTTTGCTTTAAAACATTTGAGTAAATCCCTTTAAAGAGTCAAAAATCTAACTTGGGTTATGGGAACCCTTAGGTAGCATCTTATTAGATTTTAGTTTAGCCTCTTTTGAAAACCAAGGGTACCAAGATAAACTAAACCCTAACCAATTTTAAACCTTAGACAAAAAGAAGGTGCTGGTCTAAGTTCAGTTAAAAAACAATTAGCTGAACTAAAAACAATCCAATATAGAAAGATGCCAATTTTAAAACCTAATGGTGGCCATGTTTCTAGGTGACAATTATAGCAATTATATAAAGCATTCATCCATGCATTCCATATATATAAGAGCAAATAAAAGTATGCAATCCTTGATGGCTCCCTGCTCTTTGGACTTCAAATCCTTATCGAACTAGGACATCAAAAATAGATCTCATCTTGCACCAAGAAGCCTTGTCTCCTCCACCTTTAAGGAACCCGGTTACTAGCAACCTACCTTGCTTGAAGCTTTCTTCTTCTTGCTTGTTCCAACAAATTAAATTTATACAAGCAAACCCATAAAAAAAAAAACCACAAATTACATTGGAGATACCTACGCTTTTTAAGAAAGCTTACATCAAGACTAGTTGGAATGAAAGTAAGGAAAGAATTACAACTTCCTATGATTGCTAAACGCGCAATCATACACTTTCCAACTAATGAAAAAACATCCAAATCCACATAACAATCATGCGAACCATCAAGGACGCAATATATGGCTGCAAACAAAGAGGTCAGTGCATGCAAAACACTATGTACATCATTAAACAAATCTGGAAAATAAATTCCAGCAATGATAATGAAACTTGCACACAACATGCATCACTTAAAGAAATCTGAATATAACTTCAGCAGGGTTCAACCATGCCCATAATCAATCTAGCATTAAGTAAACACAACATGGGATCATGATTTCACATGGAGACCACTGAAAGAAACCGCGATTCAGATCTGGAAAACACTATCAGAAGATGCCCATGGCTCATTTAGAACAAGACAGATTTTAAAACAAATCTAATTTCAGCATATACACAGCACAAATCAGCCATATAAATCGCATTATAACTCCACCGAATCATGATCAACAAGTGTATTATTAAAGGAGATACAAGAAGACTATTACCTTGATGATTTGTAGACTTCAAATCTCTGAAATAAAAGATCCAATGGGCTGAACTCAGACCTGCAATCAGCAAACACGTTGCTGGAATTTTCTGCAGTAGAATAGCTTTTGATCTTTTTCTCTATTTCACTTCCAAATCTGATTGGCTAAGATGGTGGGATCTTAATCTAGATTTCTACATGGGTTTTGAGAACTTTTTATCTATGGAAAATCTCAGACCTGAAGCTCTCCTCAATGAAGAAGAAAAGAAGGCTGGACGTGTGGGATTTTCTAGCATAGGGGATATGTATTGGACATCCAACGGGGGCTTCCTCCTTATATTGAAAGCTTTAGGATTCCTTTTTAAACATATCATATATAGCCATGAGGGAGATTTGAAAAAGAAATTTTATCTCCTTCTTAGTGCTCTCTTATTCTAAACATATCTTCTACAACCATGAGGGAGAGTTTGAAAAAGAAATCCTATCTTCTTCTTAGTGCTCTCTTTTTTTCAAAAGGAAAACAAAGAAGACTTTCTTTAACATTAACAACCATCCAATATGGGTGTGCAACTCATTCCAATGATTTGTTAACAAAATAATTAGGATACTATAATAGTAGGATTTCTTATCCAAAGTGTAAACCAATTTTCCAAGTAAAGATTCCTATGTAAAAATGGAAACCTTACACAAGGGACCCGCTTTATGGCTGGCCCATTGAATGGACAATCACACCATGGCCCACAAGTCAATAACTTTTCCAAAATAATTCAACCTCATATCATCTAAACAAATTAGGAAACCATGCCAATATAGGAAAGTGACTAGAGAAGGGACCAAAAGACATATTTGCCCTTGGCTCCCAAAATGACCAAAAATGTCCATGCTAAACCCATAGCAACATTAAGACCATTTTAACCTTAACTCTGTTGGAATTTGAGATGACTTGAGAAGTCTTATGAAGCATTGAAGAAATTAGTATCTCAAGAATCATTTTATGTTGGAATTATTGTCAACACAATGTCATAAGTATGGTGTTGATAGTGTGGTATTGATATAGCTTCAAAGAGAAAACAGAGCTAAACCAGTTCAGGAAATTAGTTGTCCTGAAGCAGAGTGGCAGGTCGACCGGACACCCCACGCGGTCGACCGAGCAAGAGAAATCTGCTGCAGACAGTCCCAGATAGCTCCCAGTTATTTTGTGACACAGTGTGTCGCCGGTCGACCGGGACCCCATGATGTCCACCGAGCACGACAGTTATCTGCTTCACCAATGTGTCGCCGGTCGACCGAAGACACCATGATGTCGACCGAGCACGGGAAGACAGAATTGCGCAGAAACAGAAGTCTTGCACGAAAATTCAGGAAACTCTTGTATTTCATTTAGGACTCTTTCTAAACGAATTCTAGCCTAATTTGAACACTCTTAAGGGTTACCATAACCTATATAAAGGCTTGATTGGTTCGTTTTCAAGAACACAGAAGAGAAGATAAGAGAAGAGAGAAGAAAAGAGAGGGTTTTGGAGGGAAGAAAGTGCTATTGCTGTGTGCAGTTGTGTTGCAAGTTTCTACAGCAAGTGTGGACGAGAATGCGCTCTTGAAGATGGTGATTCGTCCATAAGATAAGTGTCTCTCTGTTTATGCTTTAATTTTCAAATTGTAAGGGATTGAGAGAGAGAGATTGTAGAGGGGAAGGGCTGTAGAAAAGTTCTCTACTTTAATTCTGTAGAACATCAAGTTGGTGCTTGGTGTTAGGGGTTTGGTGATCCTATCTGTTGGTGCAGATAAATTGTAAAGGGAGTAGGTGCTTCCTAGATAGTTGGTGCTATCTGAAACTTAAGGGTTGGTGCTATTTGTCGTTGGTGCGACTAAATAGATTCAGACCTGCTCCGGATCGGTGTTCGGACAGTCTTTGAACCGTGGACGTAGCCTTTCGGTGAACCACGTTAAATCTGGTGTCCTTGTGTGATTTGATTTGCTTTTGTTGTTAAATTGGACCTGTTTTTAAGGAATCACTGATTCACCCCCCCTCTCAGTGATCGCGATATCTAACAATTGGTATCAGAGCGTAAGGCTCCCTTGATAAGCTTAACACGCCAAGGGTGATCTCTTGTCAAATCACATGGCATCCAATACAGGGAATAAGAAAGCACCTTTGTTTGATGGTTCTAATTACTCCTTCTGGAAGATCAGAATGCAGGCTTTCATCAAATCACTTGGCTATGATGTCTGGGAGACCGTTAGAGTCGGTTACAATATTGCCATCGTACCCACTGATGCTACAACGAAGAAGTTAGCAGACAACGACTCCAAGGCGCAGAATGCACTCTTTAGTGGCCTTGTGGACAGCGAGCTGGTCAAAGTAATTGCATGCAAAACAGCCAAGGAAATATGGGACAAGTTGAAAAGCATTCATGAAGGAGATGAGAAGATCAAAGAAGCGAAATTGCAAACTCATCGCTCTCAATTCGAGTCTCTTCGCATGGAGGAAAGCGAGAATGTTGACTCGTATATGCAACGAGTGAATGAAGTCACGAATGACATTCGTGGACTAGGGGAGGAGATTAAAGAACCAGTCATCGTCAAAAAGGTTCTAAGATCTCTTCTTCCCCGGTTTGATTCAAAAGTCTCAGCTATAGAAGAAGCCAAGGATCTGAATGAATTTACCATGGATGAGTTGCATGGTTCACTCACTGCCTATGAGATGCGCATAGGTAAGACGTCTTCATCTGATAGAGAAGCGGCCTTCAAAGTTCAGAAAAAGGGAAAAGAGACTGCTGGTCATGATGCTGATACTGATGATGATGAGCTTGAGGCTCAATTAGTTAGAAAGCTGAAGAAAGGAAGCAATGGAAAGTACAAAGGGAAGCTACCCTTTAAATGCTTCAATTGTGGTGGTGTTGGTCACTTTGCTGCGAAGTGTCCGCTGAAAGAAAACAATGATGATGACTCTTATGTTGATAAGAGTAAATGGAAGAAAAATTTCAGAAAGAGGGGCAAAGCAAAAAGCTTCATCAGTCAATATAATGACAGCTCGTCTGAAACTTCAGACGATGATGAATCAGCCGAGGCAACTGAAGCTCTCTTCATGGTTACTATTGAAGAAGAAGAGGAGCAAGAGCTGGAAGAGGAAGAGGAGGCTGAGGTCAATCTTGAAGAAGAACTCATTGCCGCACTTGAGGAGCTTAGCATGGAACGAAAAACAAGTAAGAAAAATCTGAAACTTCTTCATGAATCTGAAAGTTCAGTTATTGCTTTGAAAACTCAAGTTGAAGAATATAAAAGAATGGTGGAAGTCCTCGAAAATCAAATAAGTATCAAAAAGGAAGAGGCTATGAAACTTGAAACCGAAATCGCTAGAGCAAAGGCTGAAAACTTGGAAAGTCGCCAAAAACTCAAAGTGCTCCAAGCAATTGAAGGGACAATGAAACTCAATGAAATTCTGAAATTTCAAAAGCCCTTCCACAATAAATTTGGTATTGGATTTGAGACCGGAGAGTCCTCTAAAGCTGCACCTTCTTTGCTTATGAAACAAAGTGCCATACCTCTCAAGGCTACAAAGCTTCAAATTCAGCCTAGTATTGAGATGGTCAATAAGAAAAGGTTTGTGGAGTTTAACCAGCCACCTAAGAAAGGAAGAATGTTCAGATTCTATGGTTGTTGCTTTCATTGTAATAGATATGGACATAAAAGAGCTGATTGCAAATTCTATGTTAGAAACAGCCCGTTTGTGACTAGGAACCCTTTCTCAATCCTAAATGGCCACAAAATTGAGTGCCATAAGTGTTATAATTATGGACACTTGGCTAGGGATTGTAGGTTGCCTATAGCTAACCAATTTCAGGTTGAAAAGAAACCCAAGTTAGTTAAGGCATGGAGGGCAAAGAAAAGGGAAGATAATTCCAAGGAATCTCTCATTGTGCAAACGGCATTCAATGCACAAAAGAAGGCAGCACCATGGGTCCTTGATAGTGGCTGTTCAAGCCATATGACAGGTGATAAGGAAAAATTCATCAAATTACAGCACTATGAAGGCGGATCAGTGAAGTTTGGTAACAATGATGGTGCCAAAATCTGCGGAAAAGGTGTTGTTCAGCTAAAGGCAAACAAGATAAGATCAGACGAGGTCTTATATGTGTCTGGACTAAGACACAACTTGCTTAGTGTGAGCCAGATCTGTGACAAAGGCCACGAAGTTGTCTTCACTAAGAATGGGTTTGCTATCAAGAAGTGTAGCAACGGCAAAACAGTGGCTACTGGATCTAGGACTGCTGGAAATCTCTATACATGTCAGATGGAGCTGAAAAGACTTGCTTGATGAGTCAGACAGAGGAAAGTTGGTTGTGGCACAAACGCCTTGGGCATCTAAACTTTGATAACATGTCAAAGATTTGCAATTCAAAGGCTGTCAGAGGTATGTCTACAGTTGAAAAGCCTTCCAACCCCATTTGCGATTCTTGCCAAAAGGGAAACCAAACGAGGGTAATGTTCAAGTCAAAGGAGCATCATTCAAAGAAACCTCTTGAGCTAGTGCACACTGATCTCTGTGGACCGATGCGAACTCAAAGCACCAATGGAGATAAGTATTTTATGTTATGCATTGATGATTATACTCGTATGACATGGGTATTGTTTCTTAAGCATAAACATCAAGCACTTGATCGTTTTAAAGTGTTTAAAGCACAGGTTGAAAATATGCTTGGAAAATGTATCAAGATTTTAAGGTCTGATCGAGGAGGTGAATTCACATCTGAAGAGTTCACTAACTATTGTGAGCACCATGGCATTCAAAGACAATATTCAGCCCCTAGAACTCCACAGCAAAATGGAGTTGTGGAACGGAAAAATCGCACCGTGCAAGAGATGGCTCGCACAATGCTAACTGAGAGCAAGCTAGCTGACAAATACTGGAAGGAGGCAATCCATACGGCTGTATACATTCAGAATCGATGCTTGATCAGGCCACATGAAGACAAAACTCCTTATGAGCTATGGTTTGGGAGAAAAGCAACAGTCAAGCACTTCAGAGTCTTCGGTAGCAAGTGTTACATCAAGCGTCTTGAACAAAATCCGGGCAAATTTGATGAAAGAGCTGATGAAGGTACATTTCTGGGTTACTCCTCCTCTAGTAAGGCTTACAGATGTCTTAACAAAAGGACCAGAAAAATCATAGAAAGTGCCGATGTTAGAATTGATGAAAACCGTGAATCAAAGAATGTAACTCATCATGACAGTCCAGTTTATGAGGACTCGAGTGAGATTGATGATGAAGTGGCTGAACCTAATGATTCTGAGAAATCAAAGGATGACTCAGAGGATGCTACAACTAGAAAGAAAAGTACTTGGGTAGAGCAACACCCTAAGGATCAAATCATTGGAGATCCTGAGGCCGGTGTTAAAACAAGACAAAGTGTAGTTAGCAATTACTCACTTGTGTCCACCATTGAACCCAAGACTGTGGCTGAAGCCAGTCTCGATGAAAGTTGGTTGAAAGCTATGCATGAGGAGTTGGAGCAAATTGAGAAGAACTCCACATGGGAACTAGTTTCTCGACCTACCGATAAGAATGTTATTGGTACTAAATGGGTCTTTCGGAATAAGCTGAATGAAGATGGTCAGGTCATACGAAACAAAGCAAGGTTGGTTTGTAAAGGCTATGCTCAAGTTGAAGGCATAGATTTTGAAGAGACCTTTGCACCGGTGGCTCGTCTGGAAGCCATTCGTATGTTTCTTGCATTGGCTGCATACAAAACCTTCAAGGTATTTCAGATGGATGTAAAGTCAGCCTTCTTGAATGGATTACTTGAAGAAGAGGTCTACATTGAACAACCTGATGGCTTTCTTATTAGCAAAAATTCAGACCTAGTGTGCAAGCTGAAAAAGGCTCTTTATGGGCTGAAACAAGCGCCAAGGACGTGGTATGCAAGGCTGGACCTCTATCTCCGCAAGATCGGCTTTGGAAAAGGACTAGTTGATAGCAATATTTATGTTAAAACAGAGTTGAGCAAACAACTGGTTGTCATTGTTTATGTCGATGACATAATCTATGGTGGCAATGATGAAGAAATGTGCAGGAATTTTGCTGAAGAGATGAAGAAAGAATTTGAGATGTCAATGCCTGGAGAACTAAAGTTCTTCCTTGGTTTACAAGTTCAGCAGCTGAAACATGGTATCTTCATATCACAGATGAAATACATCAAGGAAATGCTGAAGCGTTTTAAACATGGAAGACAGCAAGCCAGTGAGCACACCAATGACAACGAACACAAAGCTAAGCAAAGATGATAAGGGTTCGTCCGTTGATCACACCACTTATCGTTCTATGATAGGAAGCTTGCTTTATTTGACTGCTACAAGACCAGATCTTCTGCAAGCAGTATGTATGGTGGCTCGATTTCAAGCATCACCAACTGAGACGCACCTTACAGCAGTAAAAAGGATATTTCGATATCTAAAAGGTACCATGGAGCTTGGTATTTGGTATCCTAAAGGCAAATCCTTCACTCTTGTTGCATACTCTGACGCCGATTGGGCTGGATGTATAGATGATCGCAAGAGTACAAGCGGTGGTGCATTCTATCTCGGTGAAAGGTTGGTGGCATGGCACAGTAAGAAACAAGATTCAGTATCCCTTTCTACAGCGGAAGCGGAATATATTGCAGCGGCAACTTGTTGTACGCAAGTGTTATGGATGCAGCAAATGCTCTCTGATCTAGGAGTTCCGACAACGGATCCTACGCCGATCCTCTGTGACAACACAAGTGCAATTCACATCTCTAAGAATCCTGTTCAGCATTCTAGAACGAAGCATGTTGTAATCCGCTATCACTTTCTCAAGGAAAAGGTTGCAGACGGTGAGGTAAAGTTGGAATATGTTCCAACTACTGAGCAAGTTGCTGATATCTTCACAAAATCTCTGCCAAAGGAAGTCTTCGAGTATCTCCGAAAAAAATTAGGTTATGCTAGGAGAAAGCCTTATGCTAGGAGAAAGCTATGCTAAGAAAAAGTTATGCTATGATAGCTTGGGGGAGATTGGTATCAAGATTGTGAATGTGAAGATCTTGATTCTGTTTGTTTTTTTGAAGACAGGGAAGTGTTCCAAGTGTTGAAGTTCCAAGTGTTGCCAACAATTCCAAAGGGGGAGATTGTTGGAATTTGAGATGACTTGAGAAGTCTTATGAAGCATTGAAGAAATTAGTATCTCAAGAATCATTTTATGTTGGAATTATTGTCAACACAATGTCACAAGTATGGTGTTGATAGTGTGGTATTGATATAGCTTCAAAGAGAAAATAGAGCTAAACCAATTCAGGAAATTAGTTGTCCTGAAGCAGAGTGGCAGGTCGATCGGACACCCCACGCGGTCGACCGAGCAAGAGAAATCTGCTGCAGACAGTCCCAGATAGCTCCCAGTTATTTTGTGACACAGTGTGTCGCCGGTCGACCGGGACCCCATGATGTCGACCTAGCATGACAGGTATCTGCTTCACCAATGTGTCGCCGGTCAACCGAAGACACCATGATGTCGACCGAGCACGGGAAGACAGAATTGCGCAGAAACAGAAGTCTTGCACGAAAATTCAGGAAACTCTTGTATTTCGTTTGGGACTCTTTCTAAACGAATTCTAGCCTAATTTGAACACTCTTAAGGGTTACCATAACCTATATAAAGGCTTGATTGGTTCGTTTTCAAGAACACAGAAGAGAAGAGAAGAGAAGAGAGAAGAAAAGAGAGGGTTTTGGAGAGAAGAAAGTGCTATTGCTGTGTGCAGTTGTGTTGCAAGTTTCTACAGCAAGTGTGGATGAGAATGCGCTCTTGAAGATGGTGATTCGTCCATAAGATAAGTGTCTCTCTGTTTATGCTTTAATTTTCAAATTGTAAGGGATTGAGAGAGAGAGATTGTAGAGGGGAAGGGCTGTAGAAAAGTTCTCTACTTTAATTCTGTAGAACATCAAGTTGGTGCTTGGTGTTAGGGGTTTGGTGATCCTATCTGTTGGTGCAGATAAATTGTAAAGGGAGTAGGTGCTTCCTAGATAGTTGGTGCTATCTGAAACTTAAGGGTTGGTGCTCTTTGTCGTTGGTGCGACTAAATAGATTCAGACCTGCTCCGGATCGGTGTTCGGACAGTCTTTGAACCGTGGACGTAGCCTTTCGGTGAACCACGTTAAATCTGGTGTCCTTGTGTAATTTGATTTGCTTTTGTTGTTAAATTGGACCTGTTTTTAAGGAATCACTGATTCACCCCCCCTCTCAGTGATCGCGATATCTAAACAAACTGTCATTTTCTGACGAGCTTATTTTATAATTATTATTTGTCCCTGGAGTTCAACCATAACTCTATAGTGGAATGAGTTTGTTAGATATCGCGATCACTGAGAGGGGGGGGGGTGAATCAGTGATTCCTTAAAAACAGGTCCAATTTAACAACAAAAGCAAATCAAATTACACAAGGACACCAGATTTAACGTGGTTCACCGAAAGGCTACGTCCACGGTTCAAAGACTGTCCGAACACCAATCCGGGACAGATCTGAATCTATTTAGTCGCACCAACGACAAAGAGCACCAACCCTTAGTTTCAGATAGCACCAACTATCTAGGAAGCACCTACTCCCTTTAGTTTCAGATAGCACCAACTATCTAGGAAGCACCGACTCCCTTTACAATTTATCTGCACCAACAGATAGGATCACCAAACCCCTAACACCAAGCACCAACTTGATGTTCTACAGAATTAAAGTAGAGAACTTTTCTACAGCCCTTCCCCTCTACAATCTCTCTCTCTCAATCCCTTACAATTTGAAAATTAAAGCATAAACAGAGAGACACTTATCTTATGGACGAATCACCATCTTCAAGAGCGCATTCTCATCCACACTTGCTGTAGAAACTTGCAACACAACTGCACACAGCAATAGCACTTTCTTCTCTCCAAAACCCTCTCTTTTCTTCTCTCTTCTCTTCTCTTCTCTTCTGTGTTCTTGAAAACGAACCAATCAAGCCTTTATATAGGTTATGGTAACCCTTAAGAGTGTTCAAATTAGGCTAGAATTCGTTTAGAAAGAGTCCCAAACGAAATACAAGAGTTTCCTGAATTTTCGTGCAAGACTTCTGTTTCTGCGCAATTCTGTCTTCCCGTGCTCGGTCGACATCCTGCCTTGCTCGGTCGACATCATACACAGTCTGGAAGCAGATAACTGTCGTGCTCGGTCGACATCCTGGGGTCCCGGGTCGACCGACGACACACTGTGTCACGAAAATAACTGGGAGCTACCTGAAACTTTTTCTGCAGGTTCCTCTTGCTAGGTCGACCGCATGGGGTGCCCGGTCGACCGCACACTCTGCTTCAGGAATTCTGAATTCCTGAACTGTTTCAACTCTGATTTTTCTTTTAAGCTCTATCAACACCAACCTATTATCATCATGCTTGTGACATTGTGTTGACAATAATTCCAACTCAAAATGATACTTTTTTTTTTTGCTAAAGGTTAATTTGTATTGATAAAAAGAGAAAAGGGCAAGAAGCCCCCAAAATTACAAAAGACTGCACAGAGACAGAAACAACCCATAAACCCAACCAACTCAAAGAATTACATTGGAACTTCAAAACCGACAAAAAGAGGTTGACTGCCAGAAGGGATCCAGAGCAAAAAGAAGAGATTTAAGAGGAACCGGCTCCCCTCCAGTCGAACTGCGCTGCATAGATAGGAGACGGCAACCAGCAGATCAAAACCAAGCAGCACAGAAATCCTCTTAGCAGAATAATACAGTGCAGCACTCTGCTCTGCAGAGAATAGGCAGCAGAGACAGGAGGAGCTGCAGCTCGCCAAACAGAGGGGACTGAACTGCACCCCAGAAAGAACAGCTTGAAACTAGCAGCATGCTGAGCTCGCTGAAAAGGATCTAGCCACAGAATAACAGGCAGCAACAGGAGCACAATCAGCTGAGAAGGGTGTCTACCAGATTGGGCTGACAAGCTCCGAGCATTTATCAGGAAGATTGACCAGCATCCAACTAATCAGAAATGAAAAGGAGCTAGACACTGAGCTCTGTCTCAACCTTCCTAGCTGATTTTCCAGTATTAACAGAAAGAGCTCGGGACCCAGGAGCTCATGCTTTTCCCGGGGCAATCTGGGGAACCAATGGCTGAAGCAGAAAGGAGCACCTCCAGCGGTAGGAGCGACTTAAGCAAAGAAAGACCCCTGAGCTTGAAAGAAGCTGTCCTCTGAGCAATTAAACAGATCCACAGAGCAGGCGCAGAATACCCAAGAGGAGGAAGAGAGAGGCTAGGAGATGTACAAAAGTCAAAGGTTGGGGTTAGACAAAAAATGTATAAACAGCTGAAGAGTCCTACCAGAAAAAGGTCTGTTGATAGAACTGAGAGAGGAGGAGAGAAGCTCTTTCAGTAGGATCTTGACCTTCGTCTGAGAGGCTCTTAAATTTCTGTGAATTTGGTCATTTCTGCATTTCCAAATAACATAAGTAGTAGAGGAGAAGATGGAGGAGACTCCTAGTCTTGCTATCTTGTCACAGCTAGCTGAAAGTCTCTGCCAAATAGCAGAAGGTGAACAAGGAACTGCAATATTAACTCCTGCTGCTTGAAGAATCCATCTCCATTGGCCAGAGGCGAAGGGGCAGAGGAAAAAGAGGTGCAGCACAGTTTCAACATTCTGGTTGCAGAGACAACACCTGGAGGCTAGACTGATTCCAGTGGCTTGAGCCCGGTCGTTTGTAGGAGTCTTGCAATGCATCAGGCGCCAAGCGAAGAAGGACACTCTCGGTCTAATGAGGTGGTTCCAAACCAGGGGAGCCCAAATTTTGCGGGGCTGAGAGTGCCTAATTAACTGCCAAGCCTCTTTGAGAGATAAATCTTTCCCTGGGTGGCTTTTCCAATAGATGGAATCAGCTTTAGCGGGGTCTATAGAGATAGACTGGACGGCGCTCCTTAAAGCATCTTCCACCTCTATTTGAAGCCCTGATGGCAAGGTCCAGGCTGAGCCATCCCAGAGGGAGCTGACTGTCTGGTGAGGGGGAAAGGAGAAAGAGGGAAACTGATCTGCCAGGCTTGACTCTGAAGACCAAGAGTCAAACCAAGCATCTGCCAATTTGCCATTCCCAATAATCCATTTACTGCCTTCTTGAATGATGTGAGCTACCTTCCTGATTTTCCGCCAGACGCAGGAACCAATTTTGGTCGTGGAAGAGCTCCATAAGGTAGCCCTGGGGAAGTACCTCCCTTTCATCCAGTCAGCCCAAAGAGAAGCTGACGTAGCAGATGTCCATGCTAGCTTGACAAAAGAAGCTCCGTTATGATCTTGGATTCGCCTGATACCAAGGCCTCCCTCAAGGGTGGGAAGACACACCAAATCCCAGCGAATCTGACTCCTCTTGGGTCTAGAAGCAGCTCCCGACCATAAGAAATTCCTCATTATACTTTCTAAGTGGTTTGTGACTGACTTTGGGAGTGGGAAGACCATCGCAATGTGAGTGGGTAAACTACCTAGCACATGCCTAATCAGGATAGTGCGACCAGCAAAAGAGAGCAGCCTAGACTTCCACCCGACTAGCTTGGAGAGGAACCTATCCACCAGAGAGTGCAGGTGATGTCTTTTCGGCGTTCCAATTATCAGGGGAGCACCGATGTAAGAAGAGGATAGAGGATGATCTTGAAGGTTGGTGATGGACAGAATCTGTCTTTTTGTCAACGGGCTACACTTGCCTAAGAAGAGTTTACTTTTTGCCACATTGATGTGTTGCCCCGAGCTAAATTGATACTTTTCTAGGAGTTGTTTGAGAGCCATCAGACCTTTCTTGTTGCCTTTCAAGAAGAGCAGTATGTCATCAGCATAGAAGAGATGGCAGGGGGTCTTTGGCACTGAGGAAAGAGGGAGAACCAGCCTAGAGGAAACCAGTTTCTGAATGTTAAGGCTGAGAATTTCCTCTGCTAAGATAAAGAGGTAAGGGGACAGGGGGTCCCCTTGTCTGAGACCACAAGTGGAGTCAAAAAACCCATAAGGCACTCTATTTATAAGGACAGAGCCTTTTCCAGAACAGACACAGGCTTTAACAAGGTTAATCCAGCTATTTGAGAACCCAAAGAAGGCTAGAGCTTTAAAGAGGAAGGCCCAGCTTAACTTGTCAAAAGCTTTAGATATATCGAGCTGCATACAAAGAGACCCACCCCTAGTCTTCAAACGGAGGAATTGGAAGAGCTCATGAGCTAAGGCAATGTGTTGATGGATTGATCTCCCTTTAACAAAAGCTGTTTGGTTTGGAGAGATTAGAGAGGGGAGGATGAGAGACAGTCTGGAAGCTAAGATTTTGGAAATGATTTTGTAGGAGAAGTTGAGAAGACTAATTGGCCTATAATCAGTGAAAGAAACTGGCGAAGTTGATTTAGGAATCAAAGCCAGAAAGTAAGCATTGGAAGCTTTGTACAGATTACCAGAGGAGAAAAAGTGATTCACTGCTCTAATGATTGTCCCTCCAGTAATCGGCCAGGTGGCAGTGAAGAAGGAACCAGGGAAACCATCTGGCCCAGGGGAGCTGTCCGCCTTCAGATCAAAAACTGCTCTCTTAATTTCTTCTTCATCCGGAATTCTTGTCAGGTGGAGGTTCATGACAGAGGAGACTTTGTTACTCTCTAATTCAAAAAGGCTCCCTCCAGGATCAGGGTGGACTGACTGTGCCAGGCCTGAGAAGTGACTGACTGCCAACTGCTGGATTTGGGTAGGGTCCTCAATCCAATTACCATTGGATTGGATTTTGTCAATTCGGTTAACAGCCCCTCGAGATTTTGCATAGGCATGAAAAAAAGCTGTGTTTCTATCTCCATCTTTCAGCCATCTCACTTTTGATTTTTGGTGCCAATGGAGATCTGATATTTGGAGCCAATTGTGAAGAGAGGCCTTGGCCTCCGAAAGAGCCTGGTGGAGAGAGTCTGTTGGACCAGCATCCAGCCTTGCTTGGATTTCCAGCACATTCCTTTCCGCTTCTTGAGTCTTGAGTCTGATTTCTCCGAAGACAGTCTTGTTCCACACTTTGAAGACCTGCTTCATTGCTTTCAGATTTTGAGCTAGCACGTATTGGGGATGGCCCTCAATGTCTGGCTTCCAGTTTTCCGCAACAAGACTATGGAATTCCGGGTGGAGCGTCCACATAGCTTCAAATTTGAAAGGAGCATTTGAAGGAGAGGGACTCTGGCTGTGAGAGAGAAGCAGGGGGCAATGATCAGAAGAGACCTTTGGCAAGTGGGAGAGCAGAGGATCAGATGAGATGGCAGTCCATTGGTGGTTGCATAGGGCTCTGTCTAGTCTTGCTGCAATATAGCTGGTGCCTCTGCGGTTGTTAGACCATGTGAATTTGTTTCCAGAATAGCCCATGTCTTGCAGACCAGAGGCTAGAAGCATCTGTTGGAAGTCAGTATTTAAGCGAGAAGGTCTGAGACTAAATTTTTCGGAGGCAGAGATGATGGAGTTGAAGTCTCCCAGCACACACCAAGGGATATTTGAAGAAGCTTGAGAAGTAAGGTAGTCCCAAAGCTCTCTTCTGCGAATATAGTTTGTGGAGGCGTATATTCCAGTGATGAGGCATTGGGTAGCATTGGCAGGGTTAGTGAAAGACAGGGTTAAGAATTGGCTGGAGAAATCCAATAGAGAGAATTGGAAAGCAGAAGTAGTTTTGAAAAAACACCAAATGGAAGCAGCTGATTGATTGAGGTTAGAGAAGAAGCCATCAAAGCCGAAGATTGACCTGAAGGAGGGAGGGGGAGAAAGGGTCATTGGTTCCGAGAGAAAAATAATATCAGGAGAGTGAGAAGAAATGAGATGATGGAGAGCCCTAAGGGAAGGGGAATTTGCAATACCCCTATAGTTCCAATAGAGGATTTTAATCATTTGGAAGTCGAGGGGAGAGAGGGAGGTCCATTGGAGCTTCTGGTCAAAGGGCGGGAGGAGGAGGCCTTTTTATTTTTGATTTTGGTTTTCTTTCTGTTAGAGGGAGTGGTGAGATTTGCCTCTAAGGATATATCAGCAGGAGGGGGGGAATTTGGGGGATCAGAGGAAGGCAAGGTATGAGAGGGAGAAGGGGGATGTGGAGGGAAGGGGACTGCATCAGTTGGCTCTATGAAGGAGCATTTATCCAGAATGTCAAAGGGGTTTGTGGTATCTAGGGTAGGAGCAGGAATTTTATCAAGAACTTCCAAGAAAATCTCCTTGGGTAGCTGATCAAGTCTGGAGTTTAACTGAAGATGATGACCGGAAGAGGTGGAGGGACTAGGGGAGCCAGGGGGAGGGAGAGGGGGGGGGGGAGAGAAACAGGGTCCTTTTGTTGGTCCAAGGAGCTTCCTGGAATAGAATGGTCAAGAGAGACCACTTGGTTTGAGGCTGGAACTGACTCAGACTCAGTGGGGGATGCAGAGATTGAAATAGGATGGTCTTGGGAACCTGGCTCCAGAGTTGGAGACTTGCCCAGAATACCTTGGCTGTTGTGACTCTGTTTAATTGAGGATCTGGGGACAGTTTTGCAGTAGGTTTCTGAGTGTCCATGGAGAAGGCAGAGGGAGCATGGCAGATTTTCGTAGGAGACAGAGAGAAGGACTTCCTCTTCTCCAGCTAAATCCACCTTGATTTCTGTAGGTTTAGGTCTGGAAAGATCAATATTAACCAGGATTCTAGCAAAAGTGAGAATTTTTTGGGAGGCAGTAATGTCATCCAGTTTCAAGGGAGTGCCTATGGAACTTGCTAAGGAGAGAAGGATATTTGAACTCCAACAGTGGTAAGGGATGCCATAGATACGGGTCCAGACTGGGTGAAGATTTGGCCATTCTACAGAGCCTTGACCAGGGGACCAGGGGAGAAGAAGGAGTTTTCTATTCTGCAGGCTGTGGGGTGATTGAGACAGAACCAAATCCCGGTCTTCCTTTGAGCTAAATCTGAAGATAAAATGGCCTTTATCTGTAAGGGAGATCAAACATGGTTTAGAGAGGTTCCAATGAGAGTTGGCTTTGGAGGTCAGCCATTCCACAGTCGGTCTTCTTCCAATGAATTTGCCTATAGCTGCATTTGAGAAGGAGTTTTTGCTTGGCTCAATCATGGAAGAAGGGATTTTCATGACTATCTGACCATCGATTAGAGAGGAGGATGGGAAGTCTGAGGGGGCTATCGGCTTTGAATCAGGGAAAAGGTCTAACCAGGAACTAGGTGGGGGCTTAGATTGCTGAACCAGGATTGGGTTGGAGACAGAGTTCAGGAGAGGAGCTAATTGTTCTGTGGGAGAGCAGGGGGGTATAGGAGGAGGGTCTGGGGGTTTCAGAGGAGGAAGAGGTAAGGATTTACCTAAAGCTGTACTGAGGAGACCCGCCAAGTGGTTATGCAGAGTAGCTAGCTGAGCTTCATCCCAAACCTGAGAAGAGGGACGGTCTGAAATAACTGTTGAGGGCTGAGACAAGGTTTGAGACCTTAAGCCCGTAGTTGAGGAGCTAAGGGGCTGAGCAGGATGGGTTGGCTGGGGCAATTTTGGTAGGAGGAACTCTGGCGAGGGGACTGCCGTGGTGGTTGTTGGTCGAACCAGAGCTGCGATAGGCTGGGAGCTGGGTAGAGGGGGAAAATCTGAAGAAAAAAAAGGGAAAGAAGCTTCGGCTTGATGGGGTTCGGCTTCAGAGGTGTTAGAGAGGATTTGGGGAGGAAGGGAACGAAGGGTAAGGGAAGGGTTAGGGCTTGCAGACATGGCTCTTCCTTCTTGTGTAGCATATGGTTGTGGATGTCTCCTATTGGTATTTGGTTGAAGACCAACTCAAAATGATACTTGAGATACTAAATTCTTCAATTCTTCAAAAGACTTCTCAAGTCATCTCAAATTCCAACAATCTCCCCATTTGGAATTGTTGGCAACACTTTTGGAACTTCAACACTTAGAACACATTAAACTAGTTGATCTTCATGAAGCTTCTTCAGAACCATAATCTCCCCCTGTCTTTAAAAAAAATAGAATCAAGATCTCTAACACTATTGATACCAATCTCCCCAAAGTTATCATAGCATAACTTCTTCTATCATAGCTTTCTCATCGCTTAAGTCTTTCTCCCCCTTTGACAACAAGTCCAAAGGGACCAATGAAGGAGCGAAGAGGATATTCAAGGAATACTTTGCTCCCCCTTTCAAGCCCATCTCCTAAGGATTAGGAGAGTGAGTAACTCCTAATTTTTTTCGGAGATACTCGAAGACTTCCTTTGGCAGAGGTTTTGTGAAGATATCAGCAACTTGCTCAGTAGTTGGGACATATTCCAACTTTACCTCACCATCTGCAACCTTTTCCTTGAGAAGGTGATAGCGAATTGCAACATGCTTCGTTCTAGAATGTTGAACAGGATTCTTGGAGATGTGAATTGCACTTGTGTTGTAACAGAGGATCGGCGTAGGATCCGTTGTCGGAACTCCTAGATCAGAGAGCATTTGCCGCATCCATAACACTTGTGTACAACAAGTTGCCGCTGCAATATATTCCGCTTCCACTGTAGAAAGGGCTACTGAGTCTTGTTTCTTACTGTGCCATGCCACCAACCTGTCACCGAGATAGAATGCACCACCGCTTGTACTCTTGCGATCATCTATACATCCAGCCCAATCGGCGTCAGAGTATGCAACAAGAGTAAAGGATTTGCCTTTAGGATACCAAATGCCAAGCTCCATGGTACCTTTCAGATATCGAAATATCCTTTTTACTGCTGTGAGGTGCGTCTCAGTTGGTGATGCTTGAAATCGAGCCACCATACATACTGCTTGCAGAAGATCCGGTCTTGTAGCAGTCAAATAAAGCAAGCTTCCTATCATAGAACGATAAGTGGTGTGATCAACAGACGAACCCTTATCATCTTTGCTTAGCTTTGTGTTCGTTGTCATTGGTGTGCTCACTGGCTTGCTATCTTCCATGTTAAAACGCTTCAGCATTTCCTTGATGTATTTCATCTGTGATATGAAAATACCATGTTTCAGCTGCTGAACTTGTAAACCAAGGAAGAACTTTAGTTCTCCAAGCATTGACATCTCAAATTCTTTCTTCATCTTTTCAGCGAAATTCCTGCACATGTACATTTCTTCATCGTTGCCACCAAAAATTATGTCATCGACATAAACAATGACAACCAGTTGTTTGCTCAACTCTGTTTTGACATAAAGATTGCTATCAACCAGTCCTTTTCCAAAACCGATCTTGCAGAGATATAGGTCCAGCCTTGCATACCACGCCCTTGGCGCTTGTTTCAGCCCATAAAGAGCCTTTTTCAACTTGCACACTAGGTCTGAATTTTTGCTAACAAGAAATGTTGGGATTGGTGTATGCCCTAAAGCCCACTAGCTGCATTCTCATCTTTTGTTACTGGATATTTACTGGTTATTTAATGGAAATACTCTTTTATGCTTAAACATGTATATATGTATGGTTGTGTAAGGCCCATTGTTTCTAGTAAATGAATTAGGTGTGTAGTGTCTACACACAGATAGGTCTAATTCATGGACAACTGGAAACATCATATTTGTTCATAACTGAAAGATGGAGCTGGGCACTTCATCTTGGTAGAAGTTATAATGAGATACTCTCCTATATAGGGTGACATACCTAAGTCACGGGAGGGCTTTCCCGGATCTATCTCATTAGTGCATGTGTCATGCATTGAACAGGACCGTTGTAGGTGTGATCTCTAAAATAGTACTATCACAGAAAAGAGATCAAGTCACCTCATGCTACTAAGTAACCGGTGCTCTTAATCTTGAGCATTTGTGGATGAACTGACGAAGTCAAGTTCTTGTGCTTTAATTCACTATGGGTGAGATTCTATTCATGGGTCAACAGCTCTGTGTTTTGGGTACTCGGACTTGATTAGTTGGGACGTGCAGATGCAATATAGAATCTATGCCATCTGATGATGGAATAATCGTCCCCTTAGAATTATCCGATTAATCATCAAAATCTAAGATCTTAGTATATGGATGTTCCATATGGATATTGAACTTGTGGGTCGCTCCCTGGATCAAGAGAATGATATTCGAATGATGATTATGTTTAAGGATATGAAGTTCTAAGGTTTAGATGTAATCGGGAAGGTTGATAGTACATGTGATAACCTGACTCGATTATGGATGTTACATAGAGGGGCATTCAGGTCATTACACTTAGTAGGTCGAAGACAACCGTCATCTTATGACGAGCTTATTATATTATATATTTGTCCTTGGAGTTCAACCATAACTCTTTAGTGGAATGAGTTAAGGTTAAAATGATCTTTATGTTGCTATGGGTTTAGCATGGACATTTTGGTCATTTTGGGAGCCAATGGCAAATATGTCTTTTGGTCCCTTCTCTAGTCACTTACCAAGATTGGCATGGTTTCCTAAGATGTTTATATAACATAAGGATGAATTATTTTAGTGGAAAAATAATTTTGAGTTTAAATTCAAATAGGCCTTTGATGGCATACATGAATTTAACTCTAGATAAATTATATGTGGGCCATGGTGTGCACTGATATGTGGGACGTCCATAATGGGATTTCCATGGGTAAGGTTTCCAACTTTGAGTAGGACTCTACTTGGAAAGTTGGACTCCTCTTTGGATTAGTATTCCTATGAGTTAGTTTCCTTTTAGGATTAGGAACTTAAAATTAGTAAGTGTTCTACAACTAGTATTACTAATTGTATGGAAAGTTCCTTTTGGTTTCCTTTTCTAATTAGAGTGTTTCTTAAAGGAAATAAGTCTTTCCTTTTTGGACATAAATTAGAATAAGGAGAGATAACTAATTGGGAAAGGTTTCCAAGAAGTTTCTATAAAAGAAACAAAGCTATCCTTGGACGTCCACCATGCTTGTAAGACTCCAAGACTCCCACACGTCCAGCCCCTTGAAGTTCTTTCTTCTCCCTTGAAGAAAGTTAAGGTCTGAGATTTTTCATGAGAAAAATAGTTCTTGTTTCCTAGATTAAGATCCCACCATCACTTCCAAATCTGATTGGCTAAGATGGTGGGATCTTAATCTAGGAATTAAGAAGTATTTCTCCAAGGGAAAATCTCAGACCTTAAGCCTTCTTCAATCAAGAAGAGAAGCAACCAAGGGCTGGACGTGTGGGGCACTCTTAGGATACTTGCAAAGTGTTTCACAAAGTGTGTTGGACGTGTGCAACCTTTGTAATTCTCCTTGTTATGGTGTAGGACGTCCAAGGGAAGGCTCTCTCCCTTTTATAGAAACTTAGGAAACCTTTCCTAGAAGTTTATCTTTCCTAATTCTCATGGATGTCCAAGAAAGACTTACTTCCTTTAACAAACACTCCAATTAGAAAAGGAAACTAAAAGGAACTTTCCATACAATTAGTAATACTAGTTGTAGAACACTTACTAATTTTAAGTTCCTAATCCAAAAAGGAAACTAACTCATAGGAATACTAATCCAAAGAGGAGTCCAACTTTCCAAGTAGAGTCCTACTCAAAGTTGGAAACCTTACCCATGGAAATCCTATTATGGACGTCCCACATATCAATGCACACCATGGCCCACATACAATTTATCTAGAGTTAAATTCATGTATGCCATCAAAGGCCTATTTGAATTCAAACTCAAAATTATTTTTCCACTAAAATAATTCATCCTTATGTTATCTAAACATCTTAGAAAACCATGCCAATCTTGGTAAGTGACTAGAGAAGGGACCAAAAGACATATTTGCCATTGGCTCCCAAAATGACCAAAATGTCCATGCTAAACCCATAGCAACATAAAGATCATTTTAACCTTAACTCATTCCACTAAAGAGTTATAGTTGAACTCCAAGGACAAATATATATTATAATAAGCTCGTCATAAGATGACGGTTGTCTTCGACCTACTAAGTGTAATGACCTGAATGCCCCTCTATGTAACACCCATAATCGAGTCAGGTTATCACATGTACTATCAACCTTCCCGATTACATCTAAACCTTAGAACTTCATATCCTTAAACATAATCATCATTCGAATATCATTCTCTTGATCCAGGGAGCGACCCACAAGTTCAATATCCATATGGAACATCCATATACTAAGATCTTAGATTTTGATGATTAATCGGATAATTCTAAGGGGACGATTATTCCATCATCAGATGGCATAGATTCTATATTGCATCTGCACGTCCCAACTAATCAAGTCCGAGTACCCAAAACACAGAGCTGTTGACCCATGAATAGAATCTCACCCATAGTGAATTAAAGCACAAGAACTTGACTTCGTCAGTTCATCCACAAATGCTCAAGATTAAGAGCACCGGTTACTTAGTAGCATGAGGTGACTTGATCTCTTTTCTATGATAGTACTATTTTAGAGATCACACCTACAACGGTCCTGTTCAATGCATGACACATGCACTAATGAGATAGATCCGGGAAAGGCCTCCCATGACTTAGGTATGTCACCCTATATAGGAGAGTATCTCATTATAACTTCTACCAAGATGAAGTGCCCAGCTCCATCTTTCAGTTATGAACAAATATGATGTTTCCTGTTGTCCATGAATAAGACCTATCTGTGTGTAGACACTACACACCTAATTCATTTACTAGAAACAATGGGCCTTACACAACCATACATATATACATGTTTAAGCATAAAAGAGTCTTTCAATTAAATAACCAGTAAATATCCAGTAACAAAAGATGAGAATGCAACTAGTGGGCTTTAGGGCATACACCAATCCCAACAAACTCCCACTTGCACTAAAGATCACTGCTTCCTAACCTAACACCCATAGACTCAACATGAGAAGTGAAGACTTTCTCAGTAAGAGTCTTAGTGAATGGGTCAGCTAAGTTATTTGCTGAAGCAATATGCTCCACCACTATCTCTCCATCCTGAATGAATTCCCGGATCAAGTGGTACTTTCTCTGAATGTGCTTGCCTTTCTTGTGATTCCTGGGCTCTTTGCACTGTGCTACAGCACCAGTGTTATCGCAGTACATGACAATCGGTTTATGCACTGCAGGAACAACTCCTAATTCCAACAGGAATTTTCTGAGCCATACCGCTTCCTTCGCAGCTTCCGATGCCGCCACATACTCTGCTTCCATGGTAGAATCAGCTATACAGGATTGCTTGACACTTCTCCATGATATAGCCCCTCCTGACAAAGTAAAGACGTACCCTGAGGTAGACTTTCTGGCATCACTATCAGATTGGAAATCAGAGTCTGTATACGCCAATGGCGTTAGATCATCTGCTCGAAAGGTTAGCATATAATCTTTCGTTCTCCGAAGATACTTGAATATATGCTTAACAGCTGTCCAATGCATAGGTCCAGGGTTTGACTGATATCTGCTAACCATGCCAACGGCAAAGCAAATATCTGGTCTAGTACATAACATAGCATACATGAGGCTTCCAACAGCGGATGCATATGGAACTCTCCTCATGGTCTCTATCTCTTCAGATGTCTTTGGACATTGATCTCGGGACAGTGGTACTCCATGTCTAGAAGGTAGGAGGCCCTTCTTGGAGTCATGCATGTTAAACTTGACCAATATCTTCTCAATATAAGAAGATTGGGATAGGGCTAACATCTTATTCTTGCGATCACGCAAAAGCTTGATCCCTAAGATATAGCTGGCCTCACCCAAATCCTTCATCTGAAATTGAGAGGATAACCAAACCTTTGTGGATGACAATAAACCTACATCATTTCCTATGAGTAATATGTCATCTACATATAGAACCAAAAATGCAACTGCTTTCCCATTTCCTTTCTTATACACACATGGTTCATCAATGTTTTGATCAAAGCCAAAGGATTTGACTGCCTGATTAAACTTGATGTTCCATGCTCTAGATGCTTGCTTAAGTCCATAGATGGACTTCTTAAGTTTACAAACCATGTTATCTTGGCCACTAGCAATGAAGCCCTCTGGTTGCATCATATAGATGCATTCGTCAAGACTTCCATTAAGAAAAGCTGTCTTGACATCCATCTGCCATATCTCGTAGTCATAATGACATGCGATGGCTAAGAGAATCCTTATGGACTTAAGCATAGCCACTGGTGAAAAGGTTTCCTCATAATCGATACCTTCTTTCTGAGTATATCCTTTCGCCACCAGTCTTGCTTTGAAGGTTTCCACCTTCCCATCCACTCCTCTCTTTCTCTTGTAGATCCACTTGCACCCTATGGGTTTGATCCCTTCAGGTGCATCTACAAGTTCCCAGACTTGATTGGAATACAAAGAATCCATTTAAGATTTCATCGCTTGCTGCCACATGTCAGCATCTATATCCGTTACTGCTTCATCATAACTAGCAGGATCCTCAACCAGATCTCCAGAGTCTGTCTTAAAAGACACTCCTAGATATCTTTCTGGTTGTCTAGAAATTCTTCCACTACGACGAGGCTCCGGAGTGTTCAAAGGAATATCTTGTTCATCTACTGTCTCAGGATCTGGTACAGATGTTATAGGAGATCCCGGAAGAATCTCCTCAAGGGTTTCTTTACAACTAAGCTCTTGGTGCATCATACAATCATCCTCCAAGTACCTAGCATGAGTGCTGATGAGCACTTTTTGCTCCTTTGGATGATAAAAGATGCCACCTCTCGTTCCGTTAGGATATCCAATGAAGTAGCACATTTCCGATCTGGGTTCTAGCTTGGTAGCTTTATCATTCAGTACATAGGCTGGACAACCCCAAATGTGGATATGATTTAAACTAGGTTTTCGACCTGTCCATATTTCTTGTGGTGTCCTAGGTACTGACTTAGATGGTACCAGATTTAAAATGTATGCTGCTGCTTCTAAGGCATATCCCCAAAAAGATATCGGTAGGGTTGCATGACTCATCATGGACCTTACCATATCAAGAAGGGTACGGTTTCTTCTCTCCGCTACACCATTTTGCTGGGGTGTACCCGGTGCAGACAACTGAGACACAATCCCATGTTGTGTGAGGTACTCCTTGAACTCACCCAGGAGGTACTCGCCACCTCGATCAGATCGAAGGGCTTTGATATGTTTTCCTAGTTGTAGCTCCGCCTCAGCCTTGAATTGTTTGAACTTATCAAACGCCTCAGACTTGCGTCGCATTAGGTATACATATCCATATCTAGAGTAATCATCGGTGAAGGTGATGTAATACTCATACCCTCCTCGAGCCGGTTTGTTCATAGGACCACACACATCAGTGCGAATCAATTCTAACAACTCCTTTGACCTTAGTCCCTTTCCAGAGAATGACCGTTTGGTCATCTTTCCCTTGAGACAAGATTCGCACTGAGGAAAAGGTTCGAAATCTAACGAGCTCAAGGGCCCATCTTCTACCAACCTCTGAATCCGTTTTGGGTTAATGTGACCCAAACGTAAGTGCCAAAGATATGTGTCATTGATTGAAGATACCTTCCTCTTAAGGGAAGTTGAGCTTTCTTGTTGTACATTATGCAGTGTAGGAGCAACAGGATATATATAAAATAAGTTGTCATGTATTCTACCGGAACATATAATATTTCCATCTCTACTGATATCAATACCAGAATGGAAAGAAACTGAATAATTAAATTCAATTAATCTGGAAACTGAAATTAAATTCTTCCTCATGTCCGGAACATAGAAAACATTATTTAAAACTAATATCCTATTACATGGAAAATGTAAGGTAACAACTCCTACTGCAACTGCCCAAACTTTAGCTCCAGTTCCGACTCTAAAGGCAAATTCTCCTTTCTCAATTCTCTGCATTATCTGAAACCCCTGCAATGAATTGCAGATATGATTAGTGGCTCCTGAGTCTACTATCCATGAGTCAGTAGAATCAACCACTAGACAAGTTTCAATGTAGTATGAAAAAGATTTACATTTCTTAGAGGCTAGGAACTTGGGACAATCTTTCTTCCAATGACCTTTCAGGCCACACTTGAAGCATTTCCCTTTGGGCTTTCCATCTGTACCCTTGTCCTTCTTATTACCAGCATTGTCCTTTTTCTGCCCTTTTCCCTTATTCTGCTTCTTCTTGGACTTCTTCCCTTTCGGGTTCAGTTTAGAGGAAGACTGGAAAAAATGAGCTTGGGCTTTGGGCTTCATGATAGCCTCTGCCGCCTGGAGTTCTTTCATTAACTCAGGTAGAGTCATGTCCATCTTGCTCATATTGAAATTGAGCTTGAACTGATTGAAAGATTCCGGCAGAGTTTCGAGAATCATGTCAGTCTGACTCCCTGCATCAATCTCAGCCCCTAGAATCTCAGCTTCATTGAAACAATCTATCAGCTTGAGCATATGCTCTCTGACAGGTGTTCCCTCAGCCATCCTAGCATTCATGATGGTCCTCATAGCAGCTTGCCTAGCTGGCCTGCTCTTGTCTGCAAACATCTCAGACAAGGACATCATGATTTCATAGGCTGTGTCCATTTGCTCGTGCTGTGTTTGCAACACGTTGGACATGGAAGCGAGCATGTAGCATTTAGCCATGCTATTCGCTTTCTTCCATTTCCTCTCAGCCTCTCGCTGGTCATCAGTAGAATTAGCATCAATTTCGGGACAGTTTTCCAGCAAGACATACTTGTACTCCTCGGCTGTGAGTACTATGTCAAGATTTCTTTTCCAGTCTATGTAGTTAGGGCCAGTCAGTTTGTTCTCACGAAGAATGCACATCAACAGACTAAAAGAATCTCTACCCATCTTTTTCTGGATATAAAACGGTTTATAATTAGACATGCAGTATATATATAATATGCATATGGTGCTTGTTACAAAAGGAAAAACAAAGCACGAAAACATTTTACATTATTCAACCCCAATTATTATGTATCAGTGTTTCAACCTCCTCATAGACCCTCCATCGAAGGGATGGCCGAGCCTACAGTCACGTTGAATTAAGGCAGACTTATTTGGATTATCACTATCTGGACACACATCCAGTGGTAGTCCAATCACTGATTGGTTTGGCCTCATATGACTAATAACCCTTAACTCCTAAGGAGAGGTCATCACCGTCTTATGTCAAGTGTATAACCATCTCTTATGAAATTCCCAGAATGTCTATGATTAAGTCTTCCGAAGGGAAGAGACTTTTATCCTTCCTAGAAGTGAACTTTAGTAAAGAGCTCCACCGAAGGGATGGCCGCTCCCACCAACACTTCATTGACATTCTATAGAAGTGATCTTTAGTAAAGAACTCCACCGAAGGGATGGCCGCTCCTACTAACACCTCATTATGAATATTCACATTAGTTCACCCATTAACTCATCAAAGCGTTCTTTAGTTAAAGAACTCCACCGAAGGGATGGCCGTTCCCACTAACACTTTAATGAGGTAACATGAACCGAAAATGGAAGGCCGTGGGGTCTTTCCTAAAACCCCTCTCCCACTTGATTATTTATCGCTAGGGTTTATACTTTTTGACCTTTACATTGTTTTACTCAAAAGCCCTTTTTAAATCTAGCAAACTTGGTTAATTAAATTCATGACTTAAGTCATCTTAAAATCAAATAACCTTTGCTTTAAAACATTTGAGCAAATCCCTTCAAAGAGTCAAAAACCTATCTTGGGTTATGAAAACCCATAGGTAGCATCTAATTAGATTTTAGTTTAGCCTCCTTTGGAAACCAAGGGTACCAAGATAAACTAAACCCTATCCAATTTTAAACCTTAGACAAATAGAAGGTGCTGGTCTAAGTTCCGTTTAAAATAATTTGCCAAACTAAAAACAATCTAATACAATAAAGATGCCAATTTTAGAACCTAACGGTGGCCATGTTTCTAGGTGACAATTATAGCAATTATATAAAGCATTCATCCATGCATTCCATATATAAAAGCAAATAAAAGTATGCAATCCTTGATGGCTCCTTGCTCTTAGGATTTCAAATCCTAATCGAATTAGGACTCCTCATGCATCTAGAAGTCTTGACTCCTTGATCTCCAAGGACTCTAATTTCTTGCAACCTTCTTGTCTTGAAACAAAACCAAAATTACATTGGAGATTCCTATGCTTTCCAAGAAAGCTTACATCGAGACTAGTTGGAATAAAATTAAGGAAACTTTACAACTTCCTATGATTGCTAACCGCGCAATCGTACACTTTCCAACTAATTAAAAAACATCCAAATCCACACAACATACATGCGAACCATCAAGGATGCTAATTATGGCTGCAAACAAAGAGGTTAGTGCATGCAAACTCACTATGTGCATCATTAAACAAATCTGGAAAATAAATTCCAGCAATGTTAATGAAACTTGCACACAACATGCATCACAACATAACTTTAATAGGGTGCCACCATACCCATAATCAATCTAGGATTAATTATACACAACATGGGATCATGATTTCACATGGAGTGGCTCTGATACCACTGAAAGAAATTGCGATTCAGATCTGAAACTTCTCATAAAGAGACTACTATGGCTGATGCAAAGCATGACAGATTTTAAAAAATCTGATTTCTGCACTATGCAGCGGAAATCAGCCATAAAGAATCGCATAGAAACTCCATTAAATCATGACCAACATGTGTCTAATTAATAGAGATGATAGAAGACTATTACCTCGAAGATTTGTAGACTTCAAATCTCTGAAAAAATAGATCCAAAGGCGCGAACTCAGACTTGCAATTTGCAAACAAGTTGCTGGAATTTTCTTGCACTAGTATTGCCTTTGATCTTCTCCTCTATCTCACTTCCAAATCTGATTGGCTAAGATGGTGGGATCTTAATCTAGGAATTAAGAAGTATTTCTCCAAGGGAAAATCTCAGACCTTAAGCCTTCTTCAATCAAGAAGAGAAGCAACCAAGGGCTGGACGTGTGGGGCACTCTTAGGATACTTGCAAAGTGTTTCACAAAGTGTGTTGGACGTGTGCAACCTTTGTAATTCTCCTTGTTATGGTGTAGGACGTCCAAGGGAAGGCTCTCTCCCTTTTATAGAAACTTAGGAAACCTTTCCTAGAAGTTTATCTTTCCTAATTCTCATGGATGTCCAAGAAAGACTTACTTCCTTTAAGAAACACTCCAATTAGAAAAGGAAACTAAAAGGAACTTTCCATACAATTAGTAATACTAGTTGTAGAACACTTACTAATTTTAAGTTCCTAATCCAAAAAGGAAACTAACTCATAGGAATACTAATCCAAAGAGGAGTCCAACTTTCCAAGTAGAGTCCTACTCAAAGTTGGAAACCTTACCCATGGAAATCCTATTATGGACGTCCCACATATCAATGCACACCATGGCCCACATACAATTTATCTAGAGTTAAATTCATGTATGCCATCAAAGGCCTATTTGAATTCAAACTCAAAATTATTTTTCCACTAAAATAATTCATCCTTATGTTATCTAAACATCTTAGGAAACCATGCCAATCTTGGTAAGTGACTAGAGAAGGGACCAAAAGACATATTTGCCATTGGCTCCCAAAATGACCAAAATGTCCATGCTAAACCCATAGCAACATAAAGATCATTTTAACCTTAACTCATTCCACTAAAGAGTTATAGCTGAACTCCAAGGACAAATATATATTATAATAAGCTCGTCATAAGATGACGGTTGTCTTCGACCTACTAAGTGTAATGACCTGAATGCCCCTCTATGTAACATCCATAATCGAGTCAGGTTATCACATGTACTATCAACCTTCCCGATTACATCTAAACCTTAGAACTTCATATCCTTAAACATAATCATCATTCGAATATCATTCTCTTGATCCAGGGAGCGACCCACAAGTTCAATATCCATATGGAACATCCATATACTAAGATCTTAGATTTTGATGATTAATCGGATAATTCTAAGGGGACGATTATTCCATCATCAGATGGCATAGATTCTATATTGCATATGCACGTCCCAACTAATCAAGTCCGAGTACCCAAAACACAGAGCTGTTGACCCATGAATAGAATCTCACCCATAGTGAATTAAAGCACAAGAACTTGACTTCGTCAGTTCATCCACAAATGCTCAAGATTAAGAGCACCGGTTACTTAGTAGCATGAGGTGACTTGATCTCTTTTCTGTGATAGTACTATTTTAGAGATCACACCTACAACGGTCCTGTTCAATGCATGACACATGCACTAATGAGATAGATCCGGGAAAGGCCTCCCATGACTTAGGTATGTCACCCTATATAGGAGAGTATCTCATTATAACTTCTACCAAGATGAAGTGCCCAGCTCCATCTTTCAGTTATGAACAAATATGATGTTTCCAGTTGTCCATGAATAAGACCTATCTGTGTGTAGACACTACACACCTAATTCATTTACTAGAAACAATGGGCCTTACACAACCATACATATATACATGTTTAAGCATAAAAGAGTATTTCCAATAAAAAACCAGTAAATATCCAGTAACAAAAGATGAGAATGCAACTAGTGGGCTTTAGGGCATACACCAATCCCAACATCCCACACGTCCAGCCCCTTGAAGTTCTTTCTTCTCCCTTGAAGAAAGTTAAGGTCTGAGATTTTTCATGAGAAAAATAGTTCTTGTTTCCTAGATTAAGATCCCACCATCTTAGCCAATCAGATTTGGAAGTGAGATAGAGGAGAAGATCGAAGGCAATACTAGTGCAAGAAAATTCCAGCAACTTGTTTGCAAATTGCAAGTCTGAGTTCGCGCCTTTGGATCTGTTTTTTCAGAGATTTGAAGTCTACAAATCTTCGAGGTAATAGTCTTCTATCATCTCTATTAATTAGACACATGTTGGTCATGATTTAATGGAGTTTCTATGCGATTCTTTATGGCTGATTTCCGCTGCATAGTGCAGAAATCAGATTTTTTAAAATCTGTCATGCTTTGCATCAGCCATAGTAGTCTCTTTATGAGAAGTTTCAGATCTGAATCGCGGCTTCTTTCAGTGGTATCAGAGCCACTCCATGTGAAATCATGATCCCATGTTGTGTATAATTAATCCTAGATTGATTATGGGTATGGTGGCACCCTATTAAAGTTATGTTGTGATGCATGTTGTGTGCAAGTTTCATTAACATTGCTGGAATTTATTTTCCAGATTTGTTTAATGATGCACATAGTGAGTTTGCATGCACTAACCTCTTTGTTTGCAGCCATAATTAGCATCCTTGATGGTTCGCATGTATGTTGTGTGGATTTGGATGTTTTTCAATTAGTTGGAAAGTGTACGATTGCGCGGTTAGCAATCATAGGAAGTTGTACAGTTTCCTTAATTTTATTCCAACTAGTCTTGATGTAAGCTTTCTTGAAAAGCATAGGAATCTCCAATGTAATTTTGGTTTTGTTTCGAGACAAGAAGGTTGCAAGAAATTGGAATCCTTGGAGATGAAGGAGTCAAGACTTCTAGATGCATGAGGAGTCCTAATTCGATTAGGATTCGAAATCCTAAGAACAGGGAGCCATCAAGGAATGCATACTTTTATTTGCTTTTATATATGGAATGCATGGTTAAATGCTTTATATAATTGCTATAATTGTCACCTAGAAACATGGCCACCATTAGGTTCTAAAATTGGCATCTTTATTGTATTAGATTGTTTTTAGTTTGGCAAATTGTTTTAAACGGAACTTAGACCAGCACCTTCTATTTGTCTAAGGTTTAAAATTGGATAGGGTTTAGTTTATCTTGGTACCCTTGGTTTCCAAAGAAGGCTAAACTAAAATCTAATTAGATGCTACCTATGGGTTTTCATAACCCAAGATAGGTTTTTGACTCTTTGAAGGGATTTGCTCAAATGTTTTAAAGAAAAGGTTATTTGATTTTAAGATGACTTAAGTCATGAATTTAATTGACCAAGTTTTGCTAGATTTAAAAAGAGCTTTTGAGTAAAACAATGTAAAGGTCAAAAAAAATATATATATATATATAAACCCTAGTGATAAATAATCAAGTGGGAGAGGGGTTTTAGGAAAGACCTCACGGCCTTCCATTTTCGGTTCATGTTATCTCATTAAAGTGTTAGTGGGAACGGCCATCCCTTCGGTGGAGTTCTTTAACTAAAGAACGCTTTGATGGGTTAATGGGTGAACTAATGTGAATATTCGTAATGAGGTGTTAGTAGGAGCGGCCATCCCTTCGGTGGAGTTCTTTACTAAAGATCACTTCTATAGAATGTCAATGAAGTGTTGGTGGGAGCGGCCATCCCTTCGGTGGAGCTCTTTACTAAAGTTCACTTCTAGGAAGGATAAAAGTCTCTTCCCTTCGGAAGACTTAATCATAGACATTCTGGGAATTTCATAAGAGATGGTTATACACTTGACATAAGACGGTGATGACCTCTCCTTAGGAGTTAAGGGTTATTTTTCATATGAGGCCAAACCAATCAGTGATTGGACTACCACTGGATGTGTGTCCAGATAGTGATAATCCAAATAAGTCTGCCTTAATTCAACGTGACTGTAGGCTCGGCCATCCCTTCGATGGAGGGTCTATGAGGAGGTTGAAACACTGATACATTATGATTGGGGTTGAATAATGTAAAAAGTTTCGTGCTTTGTTTTTCCTTTTATAACAAGCACCATATGCATATTACATATATACTGCATGTCTAATTATAAATCGTTTTATATCCAAAAAAAGATGGGTAGAGATTCTTTTAGTCCGTTGATGTGCATTCTTCGTGAGAATAAACTGACTGGCCCTAACTACGTAGATTGGAAGAGAAATCTTGACATAGTACTCACTGCCGAGGAGTACAAGTATGTCTTGCTAGAAAACTGTCCCGATATTGATGCTAATTCTACTGATGACCAGCGAGAGGCTGAAAGGAAATGGAAGAAAGCGAACAGCATGGCTAAATGCTACATGCTCGCTTCCATGTCCAACGTGTTGCAAACACAGCACGAGCAAATGGACACAGCCTATGAAATCATGATGTCCTTGTCTGAGATGTTCGCAGACAAGAGCAGGCCAGCTAGGCAAGCTGCTATGAGGACTATCATGAATGCTAGGATGGCTGAGGGAACACCTGTCAGAGAGCATATGCTCAAGCTGATAGATTGTTTCAATGAAGTTGAGATTCTAGGGGCTGAGATTGATGCAGGGAGTCAGACTGACATGATTCTTGAAACTCTGCCGGAATCTTTCAATCAGTTCAAGCTCAATTTCAATATGAGCAAGATGGACATGACTCTACCTGAGTTAATGAAAGAACTCCAGGCGGCAGAGGCTATCATGAAGCCCAAAGCCCAAGCTCATTTTTTCCAGTCTTCCTCTAAACTGAACCCGAAAGGGAAGAAGTTCAAGAAGAAGCAAAATAAGGGAAAAGGGCAGAAAAAGGACAATGCTGGAAATAAGAAGGACAAGGGTACAGATGGAAAGCCCAAAGGGAAATGCTTCAAGTGTGGCCTCAAAGGTCATTGGAAGAAAGATTGTCCCAAGTTCCTAGCCTCAGTTAAGAAAGGTACATCTTTTTCATACTACATTGAAACTTGTCTAGTGGTTGATTCTACTGACTCATGGATAGTAGACTCAGGAGCCACTAATCATATCTGCAATTCATTGCAGGGGTTTCAGATAATGCAGAGAATTGAGAAAGGAGAGTTTGCCTTTAGAGTCGGAACTGGAGCTAAAGTTTGGGCAGTTGCAGTAGGAGTTGTTACCTTACATTTTCCATGTAATAGGATATTAGTTTTAAATAATGTTTTCTATGTTCCGGACATGAGGAAGAATTTAATTTCAGTTTCCAGATTGATTGAATTTAATTATTCAGTTTCTTTCCATTCTGGTGTTGATATCAGTAGAGATGGAAATATTATATGTTCCGGTAGAATACATGACAACTTATTTTATATATATCCTATTGCTCCCACACTGCATAATGTACAATAAGAAAGCTCAACTTCCCTTAAGAGAAAGGTATCTTCAATCAATGACACATATCTTTGGCACTTACGTTTAGGTCACATTAACCCTAAAACGGATTCAGAGGTTGGTAGAAGATGGGCCTTTAAGCTCATTAGATTTCGAACCTTTTCCTCAGTGCGAATCTTGTCTCAAGGGAAAGATGACCAAACGGTCATTCTCTCGGAAAGGGACTAAGGTCAAAGGAGTTGTTAGAATTGATTCACACTGATGTGTGTGGTCCTATAAACAAACCGGCTCAAGGAGGGTATGAGTATTACATCACCTTCACCAATGATTACTCTAGATATGGATACGTATACCTAATGCGACGCAAGTCTGAGGTGTTTGATAAGTTCAAACAATTCAAGGCTGAGGCGGAGCTACAACTAGGAAAACATATCAAAGCCCTTCGATCCGATCGAGGTGGCGAGTACCTCCTGGGTGAGTTCAAGGAGTACCTCACACAACATGGGATTGTATCTCAGTTGTCTGCACCGGGTACACCCCAGCAAAATGGTGTAGCGGAGAGAAGAAACCGTACCCTTCTTGATATGGTAAGGTCCATGATGAGTCATGCAACCCTACCTATATCTTTTTGGGGATATGCCTTAGAAGCAGCAGCATACATTTTAAATCTGGTACCATCTAAGTCAGTACCTAGGACACCACAAGAAATATGGACAGGTCGAAAACCTAGTTTAAATCATATCCACATTTGGGGTTGTCCAGCCTATGTACTGAATGATAAAGCTACCAAGCTAGAACCCAGATCAGAAATGTGCTACTTCATTGGGTATCCTAAGGGAACGAGAGGTGGCATCTTTTATCATCCAAAGGAGCAAAAAGTGCTCATCAGCACTCATGCTAGGTACTTGGAGGATGATTGTATGATGCACCAAGATCTTAGTTGTAAAGAAACCCTTGAGGAGATTCTTCCGGGATCTCCTATAACCAGATCCTGAGACAGTAGATGAACAAGATATTCCTTTAAACACTTCGGAGCCTCGTCGTAGTGGGAGAATTTCTAGACAGCCAGAAAGATATCTAGGAGTGTCTTTTAAGACAGACTCTGAAGATCTGGTTGAGGATCCTACTAGTTATGATGAAGCAGTAACGGATATAGATGCTGACATGTGGCAGCAAGCGATGAAATCTGAAATGGATTCTTTGTATTCCAATCAAGTCTGGGAACTTGTAGATGCACCTGAAGGGATTAAACCCATAGGGTGCAAGTGGATCTACAAGAGAAAGAGAGGAGTGGATGGGAAGGTGGAAACCTTCAAAGCAAGACTGGTGGCGAAAGGATATACTCAGAAAGAGGGCATCGATTATGAGGAAACCTTTTCACCAGTGGCTATGCTTAAGTCCATAAGGATTCTCTTGGCCATCGCATGTCATTATGACTACGAGATATGGCAGATGGATGTTAAGACAGCTTTTCTTAATGGAAGTCTTGACGAATGCATCTATATGATGCAACCAGAGGGCTTCATTGCTAGTGGCCAAGATAACATGGTTTGTAAACTTAAGAAGTCCATCTATGGACTTAAGCAAGCATCTAGAGCATGGAACATCAAGTTTAATCAGGCAGTCAAATCCTTTGGCTTTGATCAAAACATTGATGAACCATGTGTGTATAAGAAAGGAAATGGGAAAGCAGTTGCATTTTTGGTTCTATATGTAGATGACATATTACTCATAGGAAATGATGTAGGTTTATTGTCATCCACAAAGGTTTGGTTATCCTCTCAATTTCAGATGAAGGATTTGGGTGAGGCCATCTATATCTTAGGGATCAAGCTTTTGCGTGATCGCAAGAATAAGATGTTAGCCCTATCCCAATCTTCTTATATTGAGAAGATATTGGTCAAGTTTAACATGCATGACTCCAAGAAGGGCCTCCTACCTTCTAGACATGGAGTACCACTGTCCCGAGATCAATGTCCAAAGACATCTGAAGAGATAGAGACCATGAGGAGAGTTCCATATGCATCCGCTGTTGGAAGCCTCATGTATGCTATGTTATGTACTAGACCAGATATTTGCTTTGCCGTTAGCATTGTTAGCAGATATCAGTCAAACCCTGGACCTATGCATTGGACAGCTGTTAAGCATATATTCAAGTATCTTCGGAGAACGAAAGATTATATGTTAACCTTTCGAGCAGATGATCTAACGCCATTGGCGTATACAGACTTTGATTTCCAATCTGATAGTGACGCCAGAAAGTCTACCTCAGGGTACGTCTTTACTTTGTCAGGAGGGGCTATATCATGGAGAAGTGTCAAGCAATCCTGTATAGCTGATTCTACCATGGAAGCAGAGTATGTGGCGGCATCGGAAGCTGCGATGGAAGCGGTATGGCTCAGAAAATTCCTGTTGGAATTGGGAGTTGTTCCTGCAGTGCATAAACCGATTGTCATGTACTGCGATAACACTGGTGCTGTAGCACAGTGCAAAGAGCCCAGGAATCACAAGAAAGGCAAGCACATTCAGAGAAAGTACCACTTGATCCGGGAATTCATTCAGGATGGAGAGATAGTGGTGGAGCATATTGCTTCAGCAAATAACTTAGCTGACCCATTCACTAAGACTCTTACTGAGAAAGTCTTCACTTCTCATGTTGAGTCTATGGGTGTTAGGTTAGGAAGCAGTGATCTTTAGTGCAAGTGGGAGTTTGTTGGGATTGGTGTATGCCCTAAAGCCCACTAGCTGCATTCTCATCTTTTGTTACTGGATATTTACTGGTTATTTAATGGAAAGACTCTTTTATGCTTAAACATGTATATATGTATGGTTGTGTAAGGCCCATTGTTTCTAGTAAATGAATTAGGTGTGTAGTGTCTACACACAGATAGGTCTTATTCATGGACAACTGGAAACATCATAGTTGTTCATAACTGAAAGATGGAGCTGGGCACTTCATCTTGGTAGAAGTTATAATGAGATACTCTCCTATATAGGGTGACATACCTAAGTCACGGGAGGGCTTTCCCGGATCTATCTCATTAGTGCATGTGTCATGCATTGAACAGGACCGTTGTAGGTGTGATCTCTAAAATAGTACTATCACAGAAAAGAGATCAAGTCACCTCATGCTACTAAGTAACCGGTGCTCTTAATCTTGAGCATTTGTGGATGAACTGACGAAGTCAAGTTCTTGTGCTTTAATTCACTATGGGTGAGATTCTATTCATGGGTCAACAGCTCTGTGTTTTGGGTACTCGGACTTGATCAGTTGGGACGTGCAGATGCAATATAGAATCTATGCCATCTGATGATGGAATAATCGTCCCCTTAGAATTATCCGATTAATCATCAAATCTAAGATCTTAGTATATGGATGTTCCATATGGATATTGAACTTGTGGGTCGCTCCCTGGATCAAGAGAATGATATTCGAATGATGATTATGTTTAAGGATATGAAGTTCTAAGGTTTAGATGTAATCGGGAAGGTTGATAGTACATGTGATAACCTGACTCGATTATGGATGTTACATAGAGGGGCATTCAGGTCATTACACTTAGTAGGTCGAAGACAACCGTCATCTTATGACGAGCTTATTATATTATATATTTGTCCTTGGAGTTCAACCATAACTCTTTAGTGGAATGAGTTAAGGTTAAAATGATCTTTATGTTGCTATGGGTTTAGCATGGACATTTTGGTCATTTTGGGAGCCAATGGCAAATATGTCTTTTGGTCCCTTCTCTAGTCACTTACCAAGATTGGCATGGTTTCCTAAGATGTTTATATAACATAAGGATGAATTATTTTAGTGGAAAAATAATTTTGAGTTTAAATTCAAATAGGCCTTTGATGGCATACATGAATTTAACTCTAGATAAATTATATGTGGGCCATGGTGTGCATAGATATGTGGGATGTCCATAATGGGATTTCCATGGGTAAGGTTTCCAACTTTGAGTAGGACTCTACTTGGAATGTTGGACTCCTCTTTGGATTAGTATTCCTATGAGTTAGTTTCCTTTTAGGATTAGGAACTTAAAATTAGTAAGTGTTATACAACTAGTATTACTAATTGTATGGAAAGTTCCTTTTGGTTTCCTTTTCTAATTAGAGTGTTTCTTAAAGGAAATAAGTCTTTCCTTTTTGGACATAAATTAGAATAAGGAGAGATAACTAATTGGGAAAGGTTTCCAAGAAGTTTCTATAAAAGAAACAAAGCTATCCATGGACGTCCACCATGCTTGTAAGACTCCAAGACTCCCACACGTCCAGCCCCTTGAAGTTCTTTCTTCTCCCTTGAAGAAAGTAAAGGTCTGAGATTTTTCATGAGAAAAATAGTTCTTGTTTCCTAGATTAAGATCCCACCATCTTAGCCAATCAGATTTGGAAGTGAGATAGAGGAGAAGATCGAAGGCAATACTAGTGCAAGAAAATTCCAGCAACTTGTTTGCAAATTGCAAGTCTGAGTTCGCGCCTTTGGATCTATTTTTTCAGAGATTTGAAGTCTACAAATCTTCGAGGTAATAGTCTTCTATCATCTCTATTAATTAGACACATGTTGGTCATGATTTAATGGAGTTTCTATGCGATTCTTTATGGCTGATTTCCGTTGCATAGTGCAGAAATCAGATTTTTTAAAATCTGTCATGCTTTGCATCAGCCATAGTAGTCTCTTTATGAGAAGTTTCAGATCTGAATCGCGGCTTCTTTCAAGAAAACCATCAGGTTGCCCAATGTAGACCTCTTCTTCAAGTAATCCATTCAAGAAGGCTGACTTTACATCCATCTGAAATACCTTGAAGGTTTTGTATGCAGCCAATGCAAGAAACATACGAATGGCTTCCAGACGAGCCACCGGTGCAAAGGTCTCTTCAAAATCTATGCCTTCAACTTGAGCATAGCCTTTACAAACCAACCTTGCTTTGTTTCGTATGACCTGACCATCTTCATTCAGCTTATTCTGAAAGACCCATTTAGTACCAATAACATTCTTATCGGTAGGTCTAAAGACTAGTTCCCATGTGGAGTTCTTCTCAATTTGCTCCAACTCCTCATGCATAGCTTGCAACCAGCTTTCATCGAGACTGGCTTCAGCCACAGTCTTGGGTTCAATGGTGGACACAAGTGAGTAATTACTAACTACGCTTTGTCTTGTTTTAACACCGACCTCAGGATCTCCAATGATTTGATCCTTAGGGTGTTGCTCTACCCAAGTGCTTTTCTTTCTAGGTGTAGCATTCTCTGAGTCATCCTTTGATTTCTCAGAATCATTAGGTTTAGCTACTTCATCATCAATCTCACTCGAGTCCTCATAAACGGGACTGTCATAATGAGTTCCATTCTTTGATTCATAGTTTTCATCAATTCTAACATCAGCACTTTCTATGATTTTTCTGGTCCTTTTGTTAAGACATCTGTAGGCCTTACTAGATGAGGAATAACCCAGAAATATACCTTCATCAGCTCTTTCATCAAATTTGCCCGGATTTTGTTCAAGACGCTTGATGTAACACTTGCTACCGAAGACTCTGAAGTGCTTGACTGTTGCTTTTCGCCCAAACCATAGCTCATAAGGAGTTTTGTCTTCATGTGGCCTGATCAAGCATCGATTCTGAATGTATACAGCCGTATGGATTGCCTCCTTCCAGTATTTGTCAGCTATCTTGCTCTCAGTTAGCATTGTACGAGCCATCTCTTGAACGGTGCGATTTTTCCGTTCCACAACTCCATTTTGCTGTGGAGTTCTAGGGGCTGAATACTGTCTTTGAATGCCATGGTGCTCACAATAGTTACTGAACTCTTCAGAAGTGAATTCACCGCCTCGATCAGACCTTAAAATCTTGATACGTTTTCCAAGCATATTTTCAACCTGTGCTTTAAACACTTTAAAACGATCAAGTGCTTGATGTTTATGCTTAAGAAACATTACCCATGTCATACGAGTATAATCATCAATGCATAACATAAAATACTTATCTCCATTGGTGCTTTGAGTTTGCATCGGTCCACAAAGATCAGTGTGCACTAGCTCAAGAGGTTTCTTTGAATGATGCTCCTTTGAGTTGAACATTACCCTCGTTTGCTTTCCATTTTGACAAGAATCGTAAATGGGGTTGGAAGGTTTTTCAATTGTTGACATACCTCTGACAGCCTTAGAATTGCAAATCTTTGACATGTTATCAAAGTTTAGATGCCCAAGGCGTTTGTGCCACAACCAACTTTCCTCTGTCCGACTCATCAAGCAAGTCTTTTCAGCTCCATCTGACAATGTATAGAGATTTCCAGCAGTCCTAGATCCAGTAGCCACTGTTTTGCCGTTGCTACACTTCTTGATAGCAAATCCATTCTTAGTGAAGACAACTTCGTGGCCTTTGTCACAGATCTGACTCACACTAAGCAAGTTGTGTCTCAGTCCAGACACATATAAGACCTCGTCTGATCTGATCTTATTTGCCTTTAGCTGAACAACACCTTTTCTGCAGATTTTGGCACCATCATTGTTACCAAACTTCACTGATCCGCCTTCATAGTGCTGTAATTTGACAAATTTTTCCTTATCACCTGTCATATGGCTTGAACAACCACTATCAAGGACCCATGGTGCTGTCTTCTTTTGTGCATTGAATGCCGTTTGCACAATGAGAGATTCCTTGGAATTACCTTCCCTTTTCTTTGCCCTACATGCCTTAACTAACTTGGGTTTCTTTTCAACCTGAAATTGGTTAGCTATAGGCAACCTACAATCCCTAGCCAAGTGTCCATAATTATGACACATATAGCACTCAATTTTGTGGCTGTTTAGGATTGAAAAAGGGTTCCTAGTCACAAATGGGCTGTTTCTAAGATAGAATCTACAATCAGCTCTTTTATGTCCATATCTATTACAATGATAGCAATAACCATAGAATCTGAACATTCTTCCTTTCTTAGGTGGCTGGTTAAACTCCACAAACCTTTTCTTATTGACCATCTCAATACTAGGCTGAATTTGATGCTTTGTAGCCTTGAGAGGTATGGCACTTTGTTTCATAAACAAAGAAGGTGCAGCTTTAGAGGATTCTCCGGTTTCAAATCCAATACCAAATTTATTGTGGAAGGGCTTTTGAACTTTCAGAATTTCATTGAGTTTCATTGTCCCTTCAATCGCTTGGAGTGCTTTGAGTTTTCGGCTACTTTCCAAGTTTTCAGCCTTTGCTCTAGCGACTTCAGTTTCAAGTTTCATAGCCTCTTCCTTTTTGATACTTATTTGATTTTGAAGGACTTCCACCATTCTTTTATATTCTTCAACTTGAGTTTTCAAAGCAATAATTGAACTTTCAGATTCATGAAGAAGTTTCAGATTTTTCTTACTTGTTTTTCGTTCCATGCTAAGCCCCTCAAGTGCGGCAATGAGTTCTTCTTCGAGATTGACCTCAGCCTCCTCTTCCTCTTCCGGCTCTTGCTCCTCTTCTTCTTCAACGGTAACCATGAAGAGAGCTTCAGTTGCCTCGGCTGATTCATCATCGTCTGAAGTTTCAGACGTGCTGTCATTATATTGACTGATGAAGCTTTTTGCTTTGCCCCTCTTTCTGAAATTTTTCTTCCACTTACTCTTATCAACATAAGAATCATCATCATTATTTTCTTTCAGCGGGCACTTCGCAGCAAAGTGACCAACACCGCCACAATTGAAGCATTTAAAGGGTAGCTTCCCTTTGTACTTTCCATTGCTTCCTTTCTTCAGCTTTCTAACAAATTAAGCCTCAAGCTCATCATCATCAGTATTAGAATCATGACCAGCAGTCTCTTTTCCCTTTTTCTGAACTTTGAAGGCCGCTTCTCTATCAGATGAAGACGTCTTACCTATGCGCATCTCATAGGCAGTGAGTGAACCATGCAACTCATCCATGGAAAATTCATTCAGATCCTTGGCTTCTTCTATGGCTGAGACTTTTGAATCAAACCGGGGAAGAAGAGATCTTAGAACCTTTTTGACGATGACTGGATCTTTAATCTCCTCCCCTAGTCCACGAATGTCATTCGTGACTTCGTTCACTCGTTGCAAATATGAGTCAACATTCTCGCTTTCCTCCATGCGAAGAGATTCAAATTGAGAGCGATGGGTTTGCAATTTTGCTTCTTTGATCTTCTCATCTCCTTCATGAATGCTTTTCAACTTGTCCCATATTTCCTTGGCTGTTTTGCATGCAATTACTTTGACCAGCTCGCTGTCCACAAGGCCACTAAAGAGTGCATTCTGCGCCTTAGAGTCGTTGTCTGCTAACTTCTTCGTTGCAGCATCATTGGGTACAATGGCAATATTGTAACCGACTCTGACAGTCTCCCAGACATCATAGCCAAGTGACTTAATGAAAGCCTGCATTCTGATCTTCCAGAAGGAGTAATTAGAACCATCAAACAAAGGTGCTTTCTTATTCCCTGTATTGGTTGCCATGTGATTTGACAAGAGATCACCCTTAGCGTGTTAAGCTTTTCAAGGGAACCTTACGCTCTGATACCAATTGTTTAGATATCGCGATCACTGAGAGGGGGGGGGGTGAATCAGTGATTCCTTAAAAATAGGTCCAATTTAACAACAAAAGCAAATCAAATCACACAAGGACACCAGATTTAACGTGGTTCACCGAAAGGCTACGTCCACGGTTCAAAGACTGTCCGAACACCAATCCGGGACAGATCTGAATCTATTTAGTCGCACCAATGACAAAGAGCACCAACCCTTAGTTTCAGATAGCACCAACTATCTAGAAAGCACCTACTCCCTTTAGTTTCAGATAGCACCAACTATCTAGGAAGCACCTACTCCCTTTAGTTTCAGATAGCACCAACTATCTAGGAAGCACCGACTCCCTTTACAATTTATCTGCACCAACAGATAGGATCATCAAACCCCAGACACCAAGCACCAACTTGATGTTCTACAGAATAAAAGTAGAAACCTTTTTCTACAGCCCTTCCCCTCTACAATCTCTCTCTCTCTCAATCCCTTACAAATTGAAAATTAAAGCATAAACAGAGAGACACTTATCTTATGGACGAAACACCATCTTCAAGAGCACATCCTCGTCCACACTTGCTGTAGAAACTTGTAACAAGACTGCACACAGCAACAACACTCTCTTCTCTCCAAAACTCTCTCTTTTCTTCTCTCTTTTCTTCTCTTCTTTCTTGTGTCTTCTTAAAAATGAACCAAACATGCCTTTATATAGGTTATGGTAACCCTTAAGAGTGTTCAAAATAGTCTACAATTCGTTTAGAAAGAGTCCCAAACGAAATACAAGAGTTTCCTGAATTTTCGTGCAAGACTTCTATTTCTGCGCAATTCTGTCTTCCCGTGCTCGGTCGACATCCTGCCTTGCTCGGTCGACATCATACACAGTCTGGAAGCAGATAACTGTCGTGCTCGGTCGACATCCTGGGGTCCCGGTCGACCGACGACACACTGTGTCACGAAAATAACTGGGAGCTACCTGAAACTTTTTCTGCAGGTTCCTCTTGCTCGGTCGACCGCATGGGGTGCCCGGTCGACCGCACACTCTGCTTCAGGAATTCTGAATTCCTGAACTGTTTCAACTCTGATTTTTCTTTTAAGCTCTATCAACACCAACCTATTATCATCATGCTTGTGACATTGTGTTGACAATAATTTCAACTCAAAATGATACTTGAGATACTAAATTCTTCAATTCTTCAAAAGACTTCTCAAGTCATCTCAAATTCCAACACAGTTGTCTTCGACCTACTAAGTAAAATGACCTAAATGCCCCTCTATGTAACATCCATAATCAAGTCAGGTTATCCATTGTACTATCAACCTTCTCGATTACATCTAAACCTTAGAACTTCATATCTTTAACTTAATCATCATCCGGATATCATTCTCTTGGTCCAGGGAACGACCCACAAGTTCAATATCCATATGGATTATCCATATACTAAGATCTTAGATTTTGATGATTAATTGAATAATTCTAAGGGGACGATCACTCCATCATTAGATGGCATAGATTCTTTATTGCATCTGCATGTCCCAACTGATCAAGCCCGAGCACCCAAAACAAAGAGTTGTTGACCCATATGAAGGATCTCACCCATAGTGAATTAAAGCACAAGAACTCGACTTCGTCAGTTCATCAACAAATGCTTAAGATTAAGAGCACTGGTCACTCAGTAGCATGAGGTGACTCGATCTCTCTTAGTGATAGTACTATTTTAGAGATCACACCTACAATGGTCCTGTTCAATGCATGACATATGCACTAATGAGATAAATCCGGGAAAGACCTCCCGTGACTTTGGTAAATTACCCTGAATACAGGAGAGTATCTCACTATAACTTACACCAAGATGAAGTGCCCAACTCCATCTCTCAGTTTTGAACAAATTTATTGTTTCCAGTGTCCATGAATCATACCTATCTGTGTGTAGCCACAACACACCTAATTCATTTACTAGAAATAATGGGCCTTACATTACCATACATATATACATGTTTAAAGAGAAAAGAGTCATTCCATTAAATAACCAGTAAATATCGAGTGACAAAAGATGAGAGTGCAGCTAGTGGGCTTTAGGGCATACACCGATCCGAACCGAAAGGAGTTTCCTTCGCTTGGTCTAATCACCAGAGCCTGCCAATTTTATCAAGGCTGGACAGATTCCTGGTCTCAAAGGATTGTCTAGAATTATATCCAGAGGTATATCAACTGGCCCTTCCAAAGACTGGTTCTGATCACTGTCCTATTTTGCTTGATTCTAATCCAAATAGGTGGGGCCCAACCCCGTTTCGTTTTGAGCTAATGTGGCTAGAGGAAAAACACTTCCTAGAAAAAAAAATATTGATTGGTGGAAAGAAATGAAAATTGAGGGATGGAAATTGAGGGATGGGCGGGCTATAGGTTGGCTACTAAGTTGAAACTATTGAAGTTGAAAATCAATGAGTGGGCCAAGAATAACTTTGGAGTGGCGAGAGTGAAGAAGATGCAATTACTAGAAGAGATACAAAACCTTGATAGGAAAGAGGAAGCCAGTCAACTATCTTTGGAGGAAGAAGCTGAAAGAAACCGCGATTCAGATCTGGAAAACACTACCAGAAGACGTCCATTGCTGATTTAGAACAAGACAGATTTTAAAACAAATCTGATTTCAGCATATGCGCAGCACAAATCAGCCATATAAATCGCATTATAACTCCACCGAATCATGATCAACAAGTGTATAATTAAAGGAGATACAAGAAGACTATTACCTTGATGATATGTAGACTTCAAATCTCTGAAATAAAAGATCCAATGGGCTGAACTCAGACCTGCAATCAGCAAACACCTTGCTGGAATTTTCTGCAGTAGAATAGCTTTTGATCTTCTTCTCTATTTCACTTCCAAATCTGACTGGCTAAGATGGTGGGATCTTAATCTAGATTTCTAGATGGGTTTTGAGAACTTTTTATCTATGGAAAATCTCAGACCTGAAGCTCTCCTCAATGAAGAAGAAAAGAAGGCTGGACGTGTGGGATTTTCTAGCATAGGGGATATGTATTGGACGTCCAGGGGGGGGGGGGGGGGGCTTCCTCCTTTTATTGAAAACTTTAGGATCCCTTTCCTTAAAAAGCTATCCCTACTAATTCTCTTAGATGTCCTAAAAGGAAAGTACAATCTAAAGATTTATTTCCTTCTAAAAACACTCCAATTAGAAAAGAAAATTAAAGGAACATCCCACAAACTTTAGCAATTAGTAACCTTAGTTGCACAACACTAACTAATTTAAGTTTCTAATTCAAAAAGGAAACTTTACTATAGGAATACTAATCCAACAAGGAGTCCAACCTTCCAAGTAGAGAGACCTACTCAAAGTTGGAAACCCCACCTATGGAATTCCCATTATGGACGTCCCACATAAAATAATGCACACCATGGCCCACATGATTATTAATCATACCATGACCCACAAGTTAATAATTTATCTAGAATTAAATTCATGTATGCCATCAAAGGCCTACTTGAATTTAAACTCAAAATTATTTTTCCACTAAAATAATTCAACCATATGTCATCTAAACAATTTAGGAAACCATGCCAACATAGGAAAGTGACTCGAGAAGGGACCAAAAGACATATTTGCCCTTGGCTCCCAAAATGACCAAAAATGTCCATGCTAAACCCATAGCAACAATAAGACCATTTTAACCTTAACTCATTCCACTATAGAGTTATGGTTGAACTCCAGGGACAAATAATAATTATAAAATAAGGTCGTCAGAAAATGACAGTTGTCTTCGACCTACTAAGTAAAATGACCTAAATGCCCCTCTATGTAACAACCATAATCAAGTCAGGTTATCCGATGTACTATCAACCTTCTCGATTACATCTAAACCTTAGAACTTGATATCCTTAACTTAATCATCATCCGGATCTCATTCTCTTGGTCCAGGGAGCGACCCACAAGTTCAATATCCATATGGAACATCCATATACTAAGATCTTAGATTTTGATGATTAATCGGATAATTCTAAGGGGACGATCATTCCATCATTAGATTGCATAGATTCTTTATTGCATATGCACGTCCCAACTGATCAAGTCCGAGTACCCAAAACAATGAGTTGTTGACCCATGAAAAGAATCTCACCCTAGTAAATTAAAGCACAAGAACTTGATTTCGTCAGTTCATCCACAAATGCTCAAGATTAAGAGCACTGGTCACTCAGTAGCATGAGGTGACTTGATCTCTCTCAGTGATAGTACTATTTTAGAGATCACACCTACAATGGTCCTGTTCAATGCATTGCATTTGCACTAATGAGATAAATCCGGGAAAGGCCTCCCATGACTTAGGTAAGTCACCATGAATACAAGAGAGTCTTTCACTATAACTTATACCAAGATGAAGTGCCCAACTCCATCTCTCAGTTATGAACAAATATGTTATTTCCAGTGTCCATGAATCAGACCTATCTGTGTGTAGGCACTACACACCTAATTCATTTACTAGAACAATGAGCCTTACACAACCATATATACATGTTTAAAGAGAAAAGAATCATTCCATTAAATAACCAGTAAATATCCAGTAACAAAGGATGAGAGTGCAGCTAGTGGGCTTTAGGGCATACACCAATCCTAACAAACTCCCACTTGCTCTAAAGATCACTATTTCCTAACCTAACACCCATAGACTCAACATGAGAAGTAAAGACTTTCTCAGTAAGAGTCTTAGTGAATGGGTCAGCTAAGTTATTTGCTGAGGCAATCTGCTCCACCACTATTTCTCCATCCTGAATGAATTCCCGGATCAAGTGGTACTTTCTCCGAATGTGCTTGCCTTTCTTGTGATTCCTGGGTTCTTTGCACTGTGCTACGGCACCAGTGTTATCATAGTACATGACAATCGATTTTTGCACTGCAGGAACAACTCCCAATTCCAATAGGAATTTTCTGAGCCATACCGCTTCCTTTGCAGCTTCCGATGCCGCCACATACTCTGCTTCCATGGTAGAATCAGTAGTACAGGATTGCTTGACACTCCTCCATGATATAGCCCCTCCTGACATAGTAAAGACGTATCCTGAAGTAGACTTTCTGGCAACTCTATCAGATTGGAAATCAGAATCTGTATACGCCAAAGGCGTTAGATCATCTGCTCGATAGGTTAACATATAATCTTTCGTTCTCCGTAGATACTTGAATATATGCTTAACAGCTGTCCAATGCATGGGTCCAGGGTTTGACTGATATCTGCTAACCATGCCAACGGCAAAGCAAATATCAGGTCTAGTACATAACATTGCATACATGAGGCTTCCAACAGCAGACGCATATGGAACTCTCCTCATGTTCTCTATCTCTTCAGGTGTCTTTGGACATTGATCTCGAGATAGTGGTACTCCACGTCTAGAAGGTAGCAACCCTTCTTGGAGTCATGCATGTTAAACTTGACCAATATCTTCTCAATATATGAAGATTGGGACAAGGCTAACATCTTATTCTTGCGATCTCACAAAAGCTTGATCCCTAAGATATAGCTAGCCTCACCCAAATCCTTCATCTGAAATTGAGAGGATAACCAAACCTTTGTGGATGACAATATACCTACATCATTTCTAATGAGCAATATGTCATCTACATACAGAACCAAAAATGCAACTGCTTTTCCACTTCCTTTCTTATACACACATGGTTCATCAATGTTTTGATCAAAGCCAAAAGATTTGACTGCCTGATTAAACTTGATGTTCCATGCTCTAGATGCTTGCTTAAGTCCATAAATGGACTTCTTAAGTCTACAAACCATGTTATCTTGGCCACTAGCAATGAAACTCTCTGGTTGCATCATATAGATGCATTCGTCAAGACTTCCATTAAGAAAAGCTGTTTTGACATCCATTTGCCATATCTCGTAGTCATAATGACATGCGATGGCCAAGAGAATCCTTATGGACTTAAGCATAGCCACTGGTGAAAAGCTTTCCTCATAATCGATACCCTCTTTCTGAGTATATCCTTTCGCCACCAGTCTTGCTTTGAAGGTTTCCACCTTCCCATCCACTCCTCTCTTCCTCTTGTAGATCCACTTGCACCCTATGGGTTTAATCCCTTCAGGTGCATTCACAAGTTCCCATACTTGATTGGAATACAAAGAATCCAATTCAGATTTCATCGCTTGCTGCCACATGTCAGCATCTATATCCATCACTGCTTCATCGTAACTAGCAGGATCCTCAACCAGATCTTCGGAGTCTGTCTTAAAAGACATTCCTAGATATCTTTCTGGCTATCAAGAAATTCTCCCACTACGACGAGGCTCCGGAGTGTTAAAAGGAATATCCTATTCATTTATTATCTCAGGATCTGGTACAGATGTTATAGGAGAACCCGGAAGAATCTCCTCAAGGGTTTCTTTACAACTAAGCTCTTGGTACATCATACAATCATCCTCCAAGCACCTAGCATGAGTGCTGATAAGCACTTTTTGCTCCTTTGGATGATAAAAGATGCCACCTCTCGTTCCCTTAGGATACCCAATGAAGTAGCACATTTCCGATCTGGGTTCCAGCTTGGTAGCTTTATCATTCAGTACATAGGCTGGACAACCCCAAATGTGGATATGTCTTAAACTGGGTTTTCGACCTGTCTACATTTCTTGCGGTGTCCTAGGCACTGATTTAGAAGGAACCAGATTTAAAATGTATGCTGCTGCTTCTAGGGTATATCCCCAAAAAAATATCGGTAGGGTTGCATGACTCATCTTGGACCTTACCATATCAAGAAGGGTACGGTTTCTTCTCTCCGCTACACCATTTTGCTGGGGTGTACCCGGTGCAGACAACTGATATACAATCCCATGTTGTGTGAGGTACTCTTTGAACTCACCCAGGAGGTACTCGCCACCTCGATCAGATTGAAGGGCTTTGATATGTTTCCCTAGTTGTAACTCCGCCTCAGCCTTGAATTGCTTGAATTTATCAAACGCCTCAGACTTGCGTCGCATTAAGTACATATATCCATACCTAGAGTAGTCATTAGTGAAGGTGATGTAATACTCATACCCTCCTCGAGCCGGTTTGTTCATAGGACCACACACATAAGTGTGAATCAATTCTAACAACTCCTTTGACCTTGGTCCCTTTGCAGAGAATGACCTTTTGGTCATCTTTCCCTTGAGACAAGATTCGCACTAAGGAAAAGGTTTGAAATCTAATGAGCTCAAAGGCCCATCTTCTACCAACCTCTGAATCCGTTTTAGGTTAATGTGACCCAAACGTAAGTGCCAAAGATATGTGTCATTGATTGAAGATACCTTCCTTTTAAGGAAAGTTGAGTTTTCTAGTTGTACATTATGCAGTGTGGGAGCAATAGGATATAAATAAAATAAGTTGTCATGCATTCTACTGGAACATATAATATTTCCATCTCTACTGATATCAACACTAGAATGGAAGGAAACTGAATAATTAAATTCAATAAGTCTGGAAACTGAAATTAAATTCTTCCTCATGTCCAGAACATAGAAAACATTATTTAAAACTAATATCCTATCACATGGAAAATGAAAGGAAACAACTCCCACTGCAGCTGCCTAAACTTTAGCTCCAATTCAAACTCTAAAGGCAAACTCTCCTTTCTCAATCTTCTGCATTATCTGAAACCCCTGCAATGAATTGCAGATATGATTAAAGGCTCCCGAGTCTACTATCCATGAATCAGTAGAATCAACCATCAGACAAGTTTCAATGTAGTAGGAAAAAGTTGTACCTTTCTTAACTGAGGTTAGGAACTTGGGACAATCTTTCTTCCAATGACCTTTGAGGCCACACTTGAAGCATTTTCCTTTGGGATTTCCATCTGTACCCTTGTCCTTCTTTTTACCAGTATTGTCCTTTTTCTGTCCTTTTCCCTTATTCTGCTTCTTCTTGAACTTTTTCCCTTTCGGGTTTAGTTTAGAGGAAGACTGGAAAAAGTGAGCTTGGCTTTGGGATTCATGATAGCCTCCACCGCCTAGAGTTCTTTCATTAACTCAGATAGAGTCATGTCCATCTTGCTCATATTGAAATTAAGCTTGAACTGATGGAAAGAGTCCGACAGAGTTTCGAGAATCATATCAGTTTGACTCTGCATCAATCTCAGCCCCTAGAATCTCAGCAACATTAAAACAATCCATCATCTTGAGCATATGCTCTCTGGCAGGTGTTCCCTCAGCCATCCTAGTATTCATGATAGTCCTTATAGCAGCTTGCCTAGCTGCCTGCTTTTATCTGCGAACATCTCAGACAAGGACATCATGATTTCATAGGCTCTGTCCATTTGATCGTGTTGTGTTTGCAACACGTTGGACATGGAAGCAAGCATGTAGCATTTAGCTATGCTATTCGCTTTCTTCCATTTCCTTTCAGCCTCTAGCTGGTCATCAGTAGAATCAGCATAAATATCAGGACAGGGTTCCGACAAGACATACTTGTACTCCTCAGCAGTGAGTACTATGTCAAGATTTCTCTTCCAATTTACGTAATTAGGGCCAGTCAGTTTGTTCTCACGAAGAATGCTCATCAACGGGCTAAAAGAATCCTTAGTCATCTCTTTCTAGATATGAAACGACTTATAATTAGACAGGCAGTATATATGTTATATGCATATGGTGCTAGTTATAAAAGGAAACACATGCACAAAACCTTTTACATTATTTAACCCTAATCATAATGTATCAGTGTTTCAACCTCCTCAGACCCTCCATCGAAGGGATGGCCGAGCCTACAGTCACGTTGAATTAAGGTATGCTTATTTGGATTATCACTATCTGGATACACATATCCAGTGGCAGTCCAATCACTGATTGGTTTGGCCTCATATGACAAATAACTCTAACTCCTATGGAGAGGTCATTACCGTCTTATGTCAAGTGTATTACCATCTCTTATGAAATTTCTCAGAATGTCTATGACTTGAGTTCTCCGAAGGGAAGTGACTTTAATCCATTCTTAAAATGAACTTTAGTTAAGAGCTCCACTGAAGGGATGGCCGCTCCCACCAACACTTCATTGACATTCTATAGAAGTGATCTTTAGTAAAGAACTACACCGAAGGGATGGCCGCTCCTACTAACACCTCATTACGAATATTCACATTAGTTCACCCACTAACCCATCAAAGTGATTTTTAGTAAAGAACTCCACTGAAAGGGTGGCCGCTCCCACTAACACCTTATTGAGATAACATGAACCAAGTATGGAAGGCCGTGGGGTTTTTCCAAACCCCTCTCCCACTTGATTATTTATCACTAGGGTTTTTAAATAAAATATTCATTTTGATCTTTACATTGTTTACTCAAAAGCTCTTTTAAATCTAGCAAACTTAGTTAATTAAATTTATGACTCAATGACTTAGTCATCTTAAAAATAAATAACCTTTGCTTTAAAACATTTGAGAAAATCCCTTTAAAGAATAAAATACCTAACTTGGGTTATGGAAACCCATAGGTAACATCTAATTAGATTTTAGTTTAGCCTCTTTTGGAAACCAAGGGTACCATGATGAACTAAACCCTATCCAATTTTAAACCTTAGACAAAATAGAAGGTGCTGGTCTAAGTTCCGTTTAAAAACAATTAGCCAAACTAAAAACAATCCAATATAGAAAGATGCCAATTTTAGAACCTAATGGTGGCCGTGTTTCTAGGTGACAATTATAGCAATTATATAAAGCATTCATCCATGCATTCCATATATATAAGAGCAAATAAAAGTATTCAATCCTTGATGACTCCCTGCTCTTCGGACTTCAAATCCTTATCGAACTAGGACATCAAAAATAGATCTCATCTTGCACCAAGAAGCCTTGTCTCCTCCACCACTAAGGAATCCGGTTACTTGCAACCTATCTTGCTTGAAGCTTTCTTCTTCTTGCTTGTTCCAACAAATTAAATTTATACAAGCAAACCCATAAAAAACAAAACCACAAATTACATTGGAGATACCTATGCTTTTTAAGAAAGCTTACATCAAGACTAGTTGGAATAAAAGTAAAGAAAGAATTACAACTTCCTATGATTGCTAAACGCGCAATCGTACACTTTCCAACTAATGAAAAAACATCCAAATCCGCACAATAAAAATGCGAACCATCAAGGATGCAAATATGGCTGCAAACAAAGAGGTTAGTGCATGCAAAACACTATGTACATCATTAAACAAATCTGGAAAATAAATTCCAGCAATGTTAATGAAACTTGCACACAACATGCATCACTTAAAGAAATCTGAATATAAATTTAGTTGGGTTCCACCATGCCCATAATTAATCTAGGATTAATTAAACACAACATGGGATCATGATTTCACATGGAGTGGCTCTGATACCACTGAAAGAAACCGCGATTCAGATCTGGAAAACACTACCAGAAGACGTCCACGACTGATTTAGAACAAGACAGATTTTAAAACAAATCTGATTTTAGCATATGCGCAGCAAAAATCAGCCATATAAATCACATTATAACTCCACCGAATCATGATCAACAAGTGTATAATTAAAGGAGATACAAGAAGACTATTACCTTGATGATATGTAGACTTCAAATCTCTGAAATAAAAGATCCAATGGGCTGAACTCAGACCTGCAATCGGCAAACACCTTGCTAGAATTTTCTGCAGTAGAATAGCTTTTGATCTTCTTCTCTATTTCACTTCCAAATCCGATTGGCTAAGATGGTGGGATCTTAATCTAGATTTCTAGATGGGTTTTGAGAACTTTTTATCTATGGAAGATCTCAGACCTGAAGCTCTCCTCAATGAAGAAGAAAAGAAGGCTGGACGTGTGGGATTTTCTAGCATAGGGGATATGTATTGGACGTCCAGGGGGGGGGGGGGGGGGGGGGGCTTCCTCCTTTTATTGAAAACTTTAGGATTCCTTTCCTTAAAAAGCTATCCCTACTAATTCTCTTAGATGTCCTAAAAGGAAAGTACAATCTAAAGATTTATTTCCTTCTAGAAACACTCCAATTAGAAAAGAAAATTAAAGGAACATCCCACAAACTTTAGCAATTAGTAACCTTAGTTGCACAACACTTACTAATTTAAGTTTCTAATTCAAAAAGGAAACTTTACTATAGGAATACTAATCCAACGAGGAGTCCAACCTTCCAAGTAGAGAGACCTACTCAAAGTTGGAAACCCCACCTATGGAATTCCCATTATGGACGTCCCACATAAAATAATGCACACCATGGCCCACATGATTATTAATCATACCATGACCCACAAGTTAATAATTTATCTAGAATTAAATTCATGTATGCCATCAAAGGCCTATTTGAATTTAAACTCAAAATTATTTTTCCACTAAAATAATTCAACCATATGTCATCTAAACAATTTAGGAAACCATGCCAACATAGGAAAGTGACTAGAGAAGGGACCAAAAGACATATTTGCCCTTGGCTCCCAAAATGACCAAAAATGTCCATGCTAAACCCATAGCAACAATAAGACCATTTTAACCTTAACTCATTCCACTATAGAGTTATGGTTGAACTCCAGGGACAAATAATAATTATAAAATAAGCTCATCAGAAAATGACAGTTGTCTTCGACCTACTAAGTAAAATGACCTAAATGCCCCTCTATGTAACATCCATAATCAAGTCAGGTTATCCGATGTACTATCAACCTTCTCGATTACATCTAAACCTTAGAACTTGATATCCTTAACTTAATCATCATCCAGATATCATTCTCTTGGTCCAGGGAGCGACCCAAAAGTTCAATATCCATATGGAACATCCATGTACTAAGATATTAGATTTTGATGATTAATCGGATAATTCTAAGGGGACGATCATTCCATCATTAGATGGCATAGATTCTTTATTGCATCTGCACGTCCCAACTGTTCAAGTCCGAGTACCCAAAACAATGAGCTGTTAAATGCTCAAGATTAAGAGCACTGGTCACTCAGTAGCATGAGGTGACTTTATCTCTCTCAGTGATAGTACTATTTTAGAGATCACACCTACAATGGTCCTGTTCAATGCATTGCATTTGCACTAATGAGATAAATCCGGGAAAGGCCTCCCATGACTTAGGTAAGTCACCCTGAATACAAGAGTCTTTCACTATAACTTATACCAAGATGAAGTGCCCAACTCCATCTCTCAGTTATGAACAAATATGTTATTTCCAGTGTCCATGAATCAGACCTATCTGTGTGTAGGCACTACACACCTAATTCATTTACTAGAACAATGGGCCTTACACAACCATATATACATGTTTAAAGAGAAAAAAATCATTCCATTAAATAACCAGTAAATATCCAGTAACAAAGGATAAGAGTGCAGCTAGTGGGCTTTAGGGCATACACCAATCCCAACAGAAGCAACAAGAGTCAAACCTAAAAGAAGAGTTCCAAAGAAAGGTGGGGGAGGAAGAGATTATGTGGAGACAAAGATCAAGATGTAAATCGCTGAAAGAAGGGGATAAGAACACTAAGTTCTTTCAGAAGATAGCTTCTTCAAGAAAGAGAATAAATAAAATAGTTTCCTTGATGGATGGAATCAGAAGCTTGAAAAGCAAGGAGGAAATAACAAAGCATATTCAGGATTATTTCGTCTCCCTTCACTCCAAGGATGTGTGGGAAAGACGAAACTTGGAGAACTTAGAGTTTGACAGAATAGGAATTGAGAGGGTTCAATGGCTAGAAAGGAAATTTGAAGAGAAGGAGGTCCGTCAAGCAGTTTTCTCTTGTGCGGGGGACAAAGCTCCGGGCCCAGATGGCTACCCTATGGCTTTCTTCCAAAGATTTTGGGATTTACTTGAAGATGACATCCTAAATTTCTTAGAGGAGTTTCACGAAAAAAGAAAGTTAACAAAGGGCATAGGTTCATAGCTCTTATTCCGAAAAAGGAAGGGGATATAGGTGCAAAGGACTTCAGGCCCATTAGTTTGATCGGTAGTGTCTACAAGATCCTAGCTAAGGTGCTAGGAGCGAGACTTCAGAAGATCTTGTCATGCATCATATCATAAGAGCAAGGAGCTTTCACAAAAGGAAGACAAATTTTGGATCGAGTCCTCACAACAAGCGAGTGTGTCCATGCAAGAGACAAGGAAAGAAAACCAAATTTGATATGCAAGCTTGATTTAGAAAAAGCTTTTGACATAGTGGACTTGGGTTTCTTGCAATACCTTCTGCAAAGGATGGGATTTGGTCAAAAATGGAGGAATTGGTTCAAGGAATGCATAGCTTCAGCTTCGTTCTCTATCATGATTAATGGTACCCCAAAAGGCTTCTTTCATGCTCAAAGAAGTTGAGGCAAGGCGATCCACTATCACCCTTCCTATTTGTAATTATAGTTGAACGTTAAAGAGGATGGTGAAAGCGACTAAAGCCCAAGGCCTCATAACGGGATTCAAAGTGGCTGCGATGGCCCCATCAGTACCCCTCCTATAGTTTGCCGACGACTCCCTCATCTTTTGTAAAGCGTCTGAGGACCAAATTAGAAATGTGAAAGCTATCCTTTTCTGCTTCGAAGCGGTGTCAGGATTAAAAATCAACTGCTTCAAGAGCGAGTTGATTTGGATAAGAGTTGAGGATTCGACATTATGCCTGATGTCCTTGGCTGCAAAGTGGGAACTTTCCCATTCAAATACTTGGGCCTTCCCCTATGCCTAGGGGCAACAAAGAAAACGGATCGGAATCCGGTGGTTGAGACGATGGAAATGAAACTCTCTACTTGGAGAGCCACACGCCTTTCTATGGGAGGCAGAATAACCCTTATAAAAAGTAGCAATGACCAATCTACCACTTTATTATTTTTCAATTCTGAAATGCCCAATGTCAGTGATCAACAGGATGGAGAAGCTGGAGAGAGACTTTCTTTGGCAAGGGAGGTGTGAAGAGAGAAAATTACACCTAGTGGATTGGTCTTCAGTATGCTCATCAAAGCTAGAAGGAGGATTGGGTATCAAATCCCTTAGAGGAATGAATGAAGCATTTTTGGGGAAATGGCTTTGGAGATTGGAAGACAAATCAGAAGGCCTGTGGAGGAAGGTTTTGTTAGCCAAATACGGCAATAAAAAAGGGATGGATGGGAGATCAAAGACAACGGGTATAGATTCTCACCGATATGGAAAGGGATAACTTCTATTTAGGAGAATTTTATACAAAACATAAAATATCAAGTTTGTTCGGGGGAGAAGATTCTCTTTTGGAAAGACATGGATAGGGGAGATGCCGCTGGCCAAGCAATTCCCAGATCTGTTTAATTGCGTTTTGACGAAGGAAGCAAATGTCAAAAGCTATTTTGGTAAAGGCAACAATAATGAGGTCATATGGAGCCCCATATTCCGAAGAAATTTGAGGGAATTGAGGAAACGCATTTTGTATCCCTACTAAACCTTCTTTCAAACGTGCTTATCCTGGAAGAAGGGGATGATAACAGGATCTGGATAGCATCATGATGCAGAGAGATCCAAGACCAGGACCCGCTTGATGGGGTCCAATGGTCTCTAATTTTGAGATCCCTATCATTAGTTTAGATAGTATCTAAATTAGTAGAGTTGCTTAATATATTTGCTTCCTAAATTCTATTTTGATTAAGATTAGGTAGTTTCTTATTTTAGAATGTCTTGGTTATTAAGAAACAGTGTTACTCTATATAATGAGGATTTCCCCATTGTAATGCTTATGCTATATTTTTAATAAGATTTCAGAATTGTTCTGTTAGTTCCCCTTTGGGTATTTAACCCTAAGTGATCTTGGGGTTTTGAGTCTTAGGGCTCAATCTCACCATTGGAGGTGTAGATCTTCATCGTGGCCTCTGGGCTGCGCCATCAATTGGTCTCAGAGAGGAGATACCATCATTCTCTATATCATCATTCTACTCAACCATTTCCAAAAGGACAGAGAGGAGATGCTAGATAAAGAACATTTGGAAACTATTTTTTTTAATGGTAAAGAACATTTGGAAACTCGAGCCCCGCCAAGAATTATGGTGTTTGGCTGGTTAGCTCTCCGAGGTCAGATCCTCACGATGGACAATCTTAAATAAAGAGGGAAGATTGGGTCGATGCATGCCCCATGTGTTTGGAGAATGAGGAAACAATTGATCACCTACTACTGCAATGTAACATTGCTGTGAAATTTGGAACACTGTAATTAGTTGGTTTGGCTGCAGCTGGGTCTTCCCAAAGCATGTTCAAGACTTGTTCATGGCCTGGAGTTCTCCAATTGGATCACAAAAGGGAAAGGAGATGTGGAAGCTCACCTTTGTTGCAGTAATTTGGCAAATATGGAAGGAAAGGAACGCAGGATGTTTTGAGGGAGCCGGCACTAATGGAGACTTGATTTGTGGAAAGATTAAATTTTACATGGCTCAATGGGTGTCAATAAACCCCATTTTCAAAGACTATACTTTAGACCAAATCATATTCAACTGGAGCGAGGTGGTTGTCCTGCAGTAATGTTTTGGGGTTTGTGACTGTCATTCTAGGTTGTGTTTGTAGTAATTTTTGGAGTCATTCTAGGTTGTGGTTGTAGCGTTTATCCTCTTTGTTTCATGCTTTCAGGGGTTCCACTGTATTGTTCTTTTCTCAATACAAATCTATTGTATTGTTTTGCACCTAAATGAATTTTAACTATTCAAAAAAAGAAAAAAAACATCACAAATAGAACCCAGCATAGTTGCTCTTCAAGGGATGCACACCAAAGACGCAATAATATCTAACCAAACTACGCAAATGATATACATTAAAAAAAAAACCTAAGACAACCCCCAATCTCACCGTCATCAATTAATCAAGAAACACAAAAGGATTGCCCGCCAACATCCACCAAAACCCTATATTCCATTCCAATAACAAAACCAGGAGAAAAAAAATAAAAACAGAATCAAAGATCACAGACTTAACAACACTTCCAAGAAAAGATCTAACACAAATTTGCCTAATACTACATTAAGAGATCAAGAACAAACCCTTGAAAAAAGAATCTCAAATCTAATTTCAGCAAAAACCCATGATCATCATAAACCAAGAAACACAAATATGCCCAGCAACGTCCACCAAAAATCTAAGTTCCATTCAACTACCAAAAACCCATCAAGAAAACTTGGAAACAGACTGAAAAATTACGAACCCTACATATTAAACACTCACCTAGGACTTCTTTCTGCAGACCCACGTTAAGAGATTAGAAACAAACCCTTAAAAGAAAAAACCCAGTCTAATTCCACAAACAAAAACTCACCATTGTCAACACAAAAACAACCAATGCTAATCCACCGAAACCCTAAATTCATTCAATTACAATAACAGATCAACCAAACCAAGAACACCCCAGAAAAAGAAATCAAAGATTAGGTACAAACCCTTTAAAAAAAACCCAATCTTGTTTCAAATTTTAACAACAACCCATCATCATCACAATCAAGAAACACAAGACCCACAAATTCAATCAAACCAACACCACCCCAGAATCATAAACCAAATAATAAGGGATCCATTACCAGGATGGGAAGCATGGCCTGATCGACATTAACGAACTCTGCATCCCAGGCCCTCCGTGGACCGATCATCTTCTTGCAGTCCTCGATGACCTTGGCGAAGATCTTTCCAGTGACGTTGGAGAGAGGTATTCCATTGTCGGCGCGATCGTCTTCGATCATGTGTTTAATGGTCTGCGACTGCGGTCGGTCTCATCGACGTCGAATGTTTCACCGTCCGAGCTCTTCAGAGTAATTTTCTTCGTGGGAGGCATGGAAGGAGTGAAAAAGAGAGAGATCGGTCGAGAGAAGAATAGGAATAAGAAGAAAGTCAAAAACCCTAATTGTAGAGAAATTGGGATTTCGGAGAGGAGAATTCTTCGCGCAAAAGAAAGTGCAGCGTCCTAAGTCCCAACTCTAAACTAGCAACAAATGCCCGTTGTAACGCGGGCCAAAAATAAAACTATATTAAAAATTTAAGAATTATTTTAAAATATTATTAAAATAAAATAAATCTAAAAAAAAAGAAATTTATTATTTTTTAATATTAGAATCTTTTAACATGTAATGAAAGTAAATATAAAATAAGAAGTAAACTTACATAACATAACGACCTCTTGAATTTAAAGACAATGACCATTACACAAGTATGAATGTGTGTCTATTTAGGGGCAGCTCTACTAAGCTAAACCTTAGATTAAGGTAAGCTCAAGTTTGTGGTGGGGCCCACCTGACGACCTAGATGGGGGTGGTGATGGGGGAATTTCAATGACTCACTAGGACCCTTCTCTTTGCAAAAAATTAGTCACAACCGTGGTTTCTACCATCTCCATCTAGCCCCAAAAGTTTAATGGTCAACAATCCATTCGGATCGGTACACAGTCGATCCAACGGTCCAATAAATCCGGATTTGACCAAAAGCTAGTGGACATGTACAATTTAGGGAGGTCGTGTGTTTGGTCCATTTGAATGGACCAATAGTGGGCCCCACAAGCGTAAGCTTAGAGAATTAAATGGAGAGGTATGGTGCCCGGGTTCAAAAAATATAATGAAATATGTGATTTTTTTCTAAGATTCAGAAATGAACAGATTTTATAGAAATAAATAAGTTGTTTATATTTATTATATATATAACTTTAATAAAAAAGAAAAATAACTTGGTGGGGTCGCATGATGTAACATCTAACGGTGGGCCTCATATCCTAATTCCTTCAAGGTGTGTCCAATTGGACAGTGGGACCTTGCTGATATGTCATTGCAATGATCCTTAGTGGGGTCATATGATGTAACATCTAAAGATATGCCCATATCCAAATATCTAAAGGTGTGTCCAATTGAATATTTGGTCAGTAGGCCCTTGTTGTGTGGTGTTCCAAGGAGCATTGGTGGGGTCACATGATGTAATATTTAAAAGTGGGCCTCTTATCCTAAGTCATTATGGTGCATCATGATGTGTTTAAAGGTGGCCTTGTCTACAACAATTAAAAGCAGGTCTCATATCAACCCTTATATTACTTCATGTATATAATTAGAAATGAAATGTATTTTTAATATGCATTTCAATAACAAATATAATTGATCATTAGAGTCCATTATTTTCTGTTCGTTGAACGTTGGAATTCACCTTGTAATTAATGCTCTAGATCATGAAACTAATGGTCTTGATACAACTCCATATTGGTTGGTCCCTTTTGTTGGGTGTTGCATCATCCGTGCCGTTGGTTTGATGGGCCAAGCTAGATGGTGGTGCCTTTTGAAGGTGTCTATCAATCGGGAGATCAAAGTGGTCCAATCCATCTGTTGTTTCTACTTTATGTAGATGATTGATCTATTCTCAGATCATGATAATTTAGTCCGGCCCATTCTCTCTGACTGCCAACACCATGAAAGTGGGCCCCACAGACCTCTATTAAATGGAGTTGATTCTAATCTTATGAGGAAAATGAGATAAGGTTTACTTTAAAATGGGAGTGATCGAGATTTTAGGGAAAACAAATCCAAGGAGTTTTGTTGCTAGAAATAGTAGTGTGGTCTAGATTTAAGGGATTACATTTAAGATTATTATAATATTCCTAAGAATGGAGGGGATTTGAGGAGATTTGTTTGGATTGAGATTTTAAGGGAGGAGACTTGTTTGGGAGGAGTGTAGTGGCCCACATTAAACCCAAAGCTTTGCGTGATTTTATTAGTATTTTTCTTAAATTAGAGACTTATAAGTATTTTTCTTAAATGAGAGACTTTTTAGGGATGACGTGGCACCCCCCCCCCCCCTGTTGGATATCGCGATCACTGAGAGGGGGGGGGGGTGAATCAGTGATTTCTAAAAACAGGTCCAATTCAACAACAAAACAAGTCAAACCACACAATGACACCAGATTTTAACGTGGTTCACCGAAAGGCTACGTCCACGGTTCAAAGACTGTCCGAACACCAATCCGGGACAGATCTGAATCTTATTTAGTCGCACCAACGACAAAGAGCACCAACCCTTAGTTTCAGATAGCACCAACTATCTAGGAAGCACCGACTCCCCTTATAATTTATCTGCACCAACAGATAGGATCACCAAACCCCAGACACCAAGCACCAACTTGATGTAAAAACAGAATAAGAGATAAACTCTGTCTACAGCCCTTCCCCTCTACAATTCTCTCTCTCTCAATCCCTTACAAATTGAAAATTAAACATTAACAGAGAGACACTTATCTTATGGACGAAATACCATCTTCAAGAGCACATCCTCGTCCACACTTGCTGTAGAAAGATGCAGCACAACAGCACACAGCAACAGCACTTCTTTCTCTCAAGAACTCCCTCAATTTTCTCTCTAAAACTCTTCTCTTCTGGTGTGTTTATGAACGACCCATACATGCCTTTTTATAGGTTTTAATAACCCTAGCAAGTCTCCAAATTCGGCTACAATTTGCTTAGAAAGAGTCCCAAACGAAATAATAAAGAATGCTGAATTTTCGTGCACAACTTCTAATTCTGCGCAACTCTGGTTCCCGTGCTTGGTCGACATCCTGTGTTGCTCGGTCGACATCATACACTGTCTGGAATCAGACAACTTTCGTGCTCGGTCGACATCCTGGGGTCCCGGTCGACCGAAGACACACTGTGTCACGAAAATAACTGGGAGCTACCTGAATCTGTTTCTGCAGGTTTCTTCTTTCTCGGTCGACCGCATGGGTTGCCCGGTCGACCGCATGCTCTGCTTCAGGAATTCTGAATTCCTGACTGTTTCAATTCTGATTCTTCTTTTAAGCTCTATCAACACTAGCCTACTATTATCATGCTTGTGACAATGTGTTGACAATAATTCCAACTCAAATCAATACTTGAGATACTATCTTCTTCAATTCGTCAAAAGACTTTCAAGTCATCTCAAATTCCAACAATCTCCCCCTTTGGAATTGTTGGCAACACTATTGGAACTTCAACACTCACTTGGAACCAATTCTGAAATTCTGAAATAACAACCAATTCTGAAATTCTGAAATAACAACCATACACTGTCAACAATCTCCCCCTAGCTTTTATAGCATAACATCTTTCCTTGCTATCATAGCATAACATCTCTCCCCCTTTGACAACAAGTCCAAAGGGACCAAACCGAGGAGCGAATAGGATATTCAATGAATGCATTGCTCCCCCTTTCAAGCACAACTCCTACGGTTTAGGAGAGTGAGTAACTCCTAATTTTTTCCGGAGATACTCGAAGACTTCCTTTGGCATAGGTTTCGTGAAAATATCAGCCACTTGCTCAGTTGTTGGAACATATTCCAACTTGACCTCTCCATCAGCAACTTTATCTTTAAGAAAATGATAACGAATTGCTACATGCTTTGTTCGAGAGTGCTGAACATGATTCTTAGATATATGAATTGCACTCGTGTTGTCACATAGGATCGGCGTAGGATCCGTTGTAGGAACTCCTAGATCAGAGAGCATTTGCCGCATCCATAACACTTGCGTACAACAAGTTGCTGCTGCAATATATTCCGCTTCCGCTGTCGAAAGGGATACTGAGTCTTGCTTCTTACTATGCCAAGCAACTAATCTTTCTCCAAGATAAAATGTGCCGCCGCTAGTACTCTTGCGATCATCTACGCATCCAGCCCAATCGGCATCAGAATATGCAACAAGAGTGAAGGATTTGCCTTTGGGATACCAGATACCAAGCTCCATAGTACCTTTCAGATATCGAAAGATTCTTTTCACTGCTGTAAGGTGCGTTTCAGTTGGTGCTGCTTGAAAACGTGCAACCATACATACTGCTTGTAGAAGATCTGGTCTTGTAGCAGTCAAGTAGAGCAAGCTTCCTATCATAGAGCGATAGGTGGTATGATCAACTGACGAGGCCTTATCATCTTTGCTAAGCTTCGTGTTCGTTGACATTGGTGTGCTCACTGGCTTGCTGTCCTCCATATTGAACCGTTTCAGCATTTCCTTAATGTACTTCATTTGTGATATGAAGATGCCATGTTTTAGCTGCTGAACTTGTAAACCAAGAAAGAACTTTAGTTCTCCAAGCATCGACATCTCAAATTCTTTCTTCATCTCTTCAGCAAAATTCCTGCACATCTCCTCATCATTGCCACCAAAGATTATGTCATCGACATAAACAATAACAACCAGCTGTTTGCTCAACTCTGTTTTGACATACAGATTGCTATCAACCAATCCTTTTCCAAAGCCGATCTTGCGGAGATAGAGATCCAGCCTTGCATACCATGCCCTTGGCGCTTGTTTCAGTCCATAAAGAGCCTTTTTCAACTTGCACACTAGATCTGAATTTTTGCTGATGAGAAAACCATCAGGTTGCTCAATGTAGACCTCTTCTTCAAGTAAACCGTTCAAGAAAGCTGACTTTACGTCCATCTGAAATACTTTGAAGTTTTGTATGCAGCCAATGCAAGAAACATACGAATAGCTTCCAGACGAGCCACCGGTGCAAAGGTCTCTTCAAAATCTATGCCTTCAACTTGAGCATAGCCTTTACAAACCAACCTTGCTTTGTTTCTAATGACTTGACCATCTTCATTCAGCTTATTCCGAAAGACCCATTTAGTACCAATAACATTCTTATCAGTAGGTCTAGGAACAAGTTCCCATGTGGAGTTCTTCTCAATTTGCTCCAACTCCTCATGCATAGATTTCAACCAACTTTCATCGAGACTGGCTTCAGCCACAGTCTTGGGTTCAATGGTGGACACAAGTGAGTAATTGCTAACTACACTTTGTCTAGTTTGAACGCCTGCCTTAGGATCTCCAATGATTTGATCCTTAGGGTGTTGCTCTACCCAAGTGCTGTGCTTCTTAGGTGTTGTATCTTCTGAGTCATCCTTTGATTTCTCAGAATCATTAGATTCAGCCATCTCATCATCAATCTCACTCGAGTCCTCATAAACTGGACTGTTATTATGAGTTGCATTCTTTGGTTCAATATTCTCATCTATTCTCACATCAGCACTTTCTATGATTTTTCTGGTTCTTTTGTTAAAACACCTATATGCCTTGCTAGTAGAGGTGTAACCCAGAAATATACCTTCGTCAGCTCTTTCTTCAAATTTGCCCGGATTTTGTTCGAGCCGCTTGATGTAACACTTGCTGCCGAAGACTCTGAAGTGCTTGACTGTTGCTTTTCTTCCAAACCATAGCTCATAGGGAGTTTTGTCTTCATGTGGCCTAATCAAGCATCGATTTTGAATGTATACAGCCGTATGAATTGCCTCTTTCCAATACTTGTCAGCCATCTTGCTTTCACTTAGCATCGTACGAGCCATCTCTTGTACGGTGCGATTCTTCCTTTCCACAACTCCATTTTGCTGTGGAGTTCTAGGGGCTGAGTACTGTCTTTGAATGCCATGATGTTCACAATATTTAGTGAACTCTTCAGATGTGAACTCGCCTCCACGATCAGACCTTAAAATCTTGATTCGTTTTTCCAATTGATTTTCAACCTGTGCTTTAAACACTTTAAAACGATCAAGTGCTTGATGCTTATGTTTAAGAAACAATACCCATGTCATACGAGTATAATCATCAATGCATAACATGAAATACTTATCTCCATTGGTGCTTTGAGTTCGCATCGGTCCACAGAGATCAGTGTGCACTAGCTCAAGAGGTTTCTTGGAATGATGCTCCTTTGACTTGAACATAACCCTCGTTTGCTTTCCCTTTTGGCAAGAGTCGCAAATGGGATTGGAAGGCTTTTCAACTGTAGACATGCCTCTTACAGCCTTTGAATTGCAAATCTTTGACATGTTATCAAAGCTTAGATGCCCAAGGCGTTTGTGCCACAACCAACTTTCCTCTGTCCGACTCATCAAGCAGGTCTTTTCAGCTCCATCTGACAATGTATAGAGATTTCCAGCAGTTCTTGATCCAGTTGCCACTGTTTTGCCGTTGCTACTCTTCTTGATGGCAAACCCATTCTTTGTGAAGATAACTTCGTGACCCTTATCACAGATCTGGCTCACACTAAGCAGGTTGTGTCTCAATCCAGACACATATAAGACTTCTTCCGATCTGATCTTGTTTGCCATAAGCTGAATAACACCTTTTCCGCAGATTTTGGCACCATCATTGTTGCCAAACTTCACTGAACCGCCTTCATAGTGCTGTAATTTGATGAATTTCTCTTTATCACCAGTCATATGGCTTGAACAACCACTATCAAGGACCCATGGTGCTGCCTTCTTTTGTGCATTGAATGCCATTTGCACAATGAGAGAATCTTTGGGACTTTCTGCACTTTGCTTTACTCTCCAAGCCTTGACTAGCTTGGTTTTCTTTTCAACCTGAAATTGGTTAGCTATAGGCAACCTACAATCCCTAGCCAAGTGTCCATAATTATGACATATATAGCACTCAATTTTGTGGCTGTTTAGGATTGAAAAAGGGTTCCTAGTCACAAGTGGGCTGTTTCTAACATAGAATCTACAATCAGCTCTTTTATGTCCAAACATATTACAATGAAAGCAATAACCATAGAATTTGTATCTTCTTTGTGGCTGGTTAGTCTTCATTACCTTTCTAACAGGAATGGACTCCTTTCTAGGTTGAGTGGGCTTCATAGAGTTAGAAGGTGCAGTGACTTGCTTCACAAACTCTTTCTTTTCAGGAGGTGCAATCTTAGAGGATTCACCTTTCTCAAATCCTAGACCAAATCTGAAGTGGGCAGGTCTTTGAACTTTCAGTAGTTCATCGAGTTTCATAGTCCCTTCAATCGCTTGGAGCGCTTTGAGTTTTTTGCTATTTTCCAAATTTTCAGCCTTTGCTCTAGCGATCTCAGTTTCAAGTTTCATAGCCTCTTCCTTTTTGATACTTATTTGGTTTTCAAGGACTTCTACCATTCTTTTATATTCTTCTACTTGAGTTTTCAAAGCAATAATAGAACTTTCAGATTCATGGAGAAGTTTCAGATTTTTCTTACTTGATTTGCGTTCCATGCTAAGCTCCTCAAGTGCGGCTATGAGTTCCTCTTCAAGATTGACTTCAGCCTCCTTTTCCTCTTCCGGATCTAGCTCTTCTTCTTCTTCAACAGTGACCATGAAGAGAGCTTCGGTTGATTCATCATCGTCTGAAGTTTCAGACGTGCTGTCATCTTGTTGACATAGAAAGTTTTTAGCTTTGCCCCTTTTTCTGAAATTTCTCTTTCCTTTACTCTTTTCAGCATAAGAGTCATTATCATTGTCTTCTTTTAGCGGACACTTCGCAGCAAAGTGACCAATACCTCCACAATTGAAGCATTTAAAGGGTAGCTTCCCTTTGTACTTGCCATTGCTTCCTTTCTTCAACTTTCTAACAAATTGAGCCTCAAGCTCATCATCATCAGAATCAACATTATGACCAGCAGTCTCTTTTGCCTTTTTCTGAACTTTGAAGGCCGCTTCTTTATCAGATGAAGACGTCTTTCCTATGCGCATCTCATAGGCAGTTAGAGAACCATGTAATTCATCCATGGAAAATGCATTCAGATCTTTGGCTTCTTCGATGGCTGAGACTTTTGAATCAAACCGGGGAAGAAGAGATCTTAGAACCTTTTTGACGATGACCAGCTCTTTAATCTCCTCCCCTAGTCCACGAATGTCATTCGTGACTTCATTCACTCGTTGCATATACGAGTCAACATTCTCGCTTTCTTCCATGCGAAGAGACTCGAATTTAGAGCGATGAGTTTGCAATTTGGCTTCTTTAATCTTCTCATCACCTTCATGTATGCTTTGCAACTTGTCCCAAATTTCCTTGGCTGTTTTGCATGCAATTACTTTGACAAGCTCGCTGTCCACAAGGCCACTAAAGAGTGCATTCTGCGCCTTGGAGTCGTTGTCTGCCAACTTCTTCGATGCAGTATCATTGGGTACGGTGGCAGCATTGTAACCGGCTCTGACAGCCTCCCAAACATCATAGCCAAGAGATTTGATGAAGGCTTGCATCCTAATCTTCCAAAAAGAGTAATTAGAACCATCAAACAGAGGTGCTTTCATATTCCCTGTATTGACTGCCATGTGATTTGACAAGAGATCACCCTTAGCGTATTAAACTGATCAAGGGAGCCTCGCTCTGATACCAATTGTTGGATATCGCGATCACTGAGAGGGGGGGGTGAATCAGTGATTTCTAAAAACAGGTCCAATTCAACAACAAAACAAGTCAAACCACACAATGACACCAGATTTTAACGTGGTTCACCGAAAGGCTACGTCCACGGTTCAAAGACTGTCCGAACACCAATCCGGGACAGATCTGAATCTTATTTAGTCGCACCAACGACAAAGAGCACCAACCCTTAGTTTCAGATAGCACCAACTATCTAGGAAGCACCGACTCCCTTTACAATTTATCTGCACCAACAGATAGGATCACCAAACCCCAGACACCAAGCACCAACTTGATGTAAAAACAGAATAAGAGATAAACTCTGTCTACAGCCCTTCCCCTCTACAATTATCTCTCTCTCAATCCCTTACAAATTGAAAATTAAACATTAACAGAGAGACACTTATCTTATGGACGAAATACCATCTTCAAGAGCACATCCTCGTCCACACTTGCTGTAGAAAGATGCAGCACAACAGCACACAGCAACAGCACTTCTTTCTCTCAAGAACTCTCTCAATTTTCTCTCTAAAACTCTTCTCTTCTGGTGTGTTTATGAACGACCCATACATGCCTTTTTATAGGTTTTAATAACCCTAGCAAGTCTCCAAATTCGGCTACAATTTGCTTAGAAAGAGTCCCAAACGAAATAATAAAGGATGCTGAATTTTCGTGCACAACTTCTAATTCTGCGCAACTCTGGTTCCCGTGCTCGGTCGACATCCTGTGTTGCTCGGTCAACATCATACACTGTCTGGAATCAGACAACTTTCGTGCTCGGTCGACATCCTGGGGTCCCGGTCGACCGAAGACACACTGTGTCACGAAAATAACTGGGAGCTACCTGAATCTGTTTCTGCAGGTTTCTTCTTTCTCGGTCGACCGCATGGGTTGCCCGGTCGACCGCATGCTCTACTTCAGGAATTCTGAATTCCTGACTGTTTCAATTCTGATTCTTCTTTTAAGCTCTATCAACACTAGCCTACTATTATCATGCTTGTGACAATGTGTTGACAATAATTCCAACTCAAATCAATACTTGAGATACTATCTTCTTCAATTCGTCAAAAGACTTTCAAGTCATCTCAAATTCCAACACCCCCCCCCCATAGCCCACCTCTCCCTTTGCTTTAATATATATAACTTGCAACAAACGCCCGTGCTAAGCCCGGGCAAAAAATCAAAAAAATGTTAAAATTTAAGAATTCTTTTGAAATATTTTTAAGATAAAATAAATATAAAATAAGTTATTTTTATTATCTTTGAATATTAAAAAATTTTCTATGTATGAAAATAAAATAAAATAAAGTAAATTTACATAACACGATGACCCCTTGAATTTAAAGGCATTGACCATTGCGACCATCTCATTTACGGATATATTATACCATTGATGATTGAAAATATAAGAAAAGAAAACAAACCGGATGGATCTACATCTACTAAAAAGAACGAAAAGAAATGGGTAAAAAAATTAACGTGTTTGATCCATCAATGGGGGCTACCCTTGAAATGTTTTTAACTTGAATAGTGCGACATGGACAAACTTTTTTGCCAGAATCTTGGACAACCCCCGACTGGAACCATCCATTTTGGGAAAAAAACTGAAAGGAAAGTAAAGGAGCAACAATTTGTATTTCATTCATCAGTAGGGCCCATAAAACATATTTAACATGGGACCCATTGATGGTTGAATATCAAAGGAAAAGAAAACAAACTGACTGTAAATATTTGCTTATAATTTGGATAATGGCAAGAAATATGACTCAAATTCAAACGTTCATAAGCCCAGGCCAAAACAAAGATATAATAAATTATTATAATAATTAAAACTATACAAGAAGAATCCACTATTATTATTTTTAAGAATTCATAGAAGAAAATAAAGTGGAAAAAGATCTTAAGTTTTATGGTAAAAGAAAGAAATTATCTTGAAAAATAATAATGAGAATATTGTAATATCACACCTATAAAATCTTTGTAAATTGGAAAAATGCATGGGTTAAAAGTCCCCACTAAAAAAGATAAAATTATGGATGGAAGCAAAAAGAAAAAAATGATACCATTCAAAGAAGGAAAAAAATGAGAAAAAAAAATGTGTCCATTTTCCTACAAGTACATCAATACCCGGCTGGGGCTCAGTTTGTTAGGTGCATCGTGTGGAGTGTGAGTATAGCTGAGATGAGTCCCTCGAAAAGAAAAAATAGAATAATGAAGTAAAATAAATAAATAAAGGAAATCAATCATTTAATTAGTTTTCACTTTCCTGTAAAGAAATAAGGTACAAATCAAACCAAAGATGCCATCATTCTTTGGAGCATCTCAATGTAGATGAATCGATTCAAAAATCAAGAAAAAGAAAAATGTATTACCATTCTCGTGTGCATGTGAACCTTACATACCAGTAAACAAACTTCCCAAAAAAAAAAGCCTAATCAATTCTATCATAAGATTTTGTCAAAGCAAACTTGTAGGCTCCACCGTGCTCAGCCTGGGCCCTAATAAAAATAATTTCTATTTTTATTAAAATTAGATATATTTTATTTTATATTACTATAGATAATTGGACAGAAAAAACGCATTAAAACCATACACTAAATTAACGGCCTGTTGTAGGAATTTCAATGGGCCAGTTTCCGGATTGGCCCATTTCTACTATCAATAGGGATTGAACGACTTGAGTTCAGGAGTATATCAGGTCCTAAATACTAAGTTTGAGCCTGTCTACTAAAAAAAACTCAGTCTAATTGCCCACTTGCGGATACATATTGATCTAGAAAACTAATATCTATGCATAATCCATGAGTGGGTCCCACTGCAGAAATAAATTAAATGTGTGGGGCCCACTAATTGATTTGCATCCATTAAGAAACCAGACAACGGCCTTGCCTGCCTCCATTAGTGGGGCCCACTCTTAGAAAAAAAGGGTTAAGAGAAGGCCCACTCTTGAAATATATTTAATACGAACTGGTGCCACTACTAGATCCATCCATTTGGGAAAAAAAAACTGAAAGGAGAGTAAAGGAGCAACAGCTTGGATTTCATTCATTGGTAGGGCCCACAAAACATATTTAACATGTGACCCATTGATGATTGAAGATCTAAGGAAATGAAAACAAACCGACTGTAAAGATTTGTTTATAATTTGGATAATGGCAAGAAATAGGACTCAAATTCAAACGTTTATAAAAATCTCTTATGAGACAAGTTTTAGGAGCGAAAGAGTAGCCCAAAGTGAGGTGGAACCTTAAAATAATGTGGGATTTTTGTGCATATTTTTCTGAAATGAGAGACTTTTTAGGGATGAGGTGGCACCCCTCACAGCCCACCTCCCTCTTTGCTTTAATATATATAATAATATATAATACGGTAAAAGGGTAGTTTGGTCTTTTTCATTTTCCTTGCTTAATTGATCTAAGAGAGATTAATTCTAATGCTCGGCTTTAACCACGATATAGGTCCAATGACTTTTACCCAAAAAAATGTCCAAGATATTATTTTAAGAAGCTAAACTGCACAGTGGGGCCCACATATACATAGAACTGAACTGTTCAAAGTTAGTTCCCTCCATTTATATAGGGTCTGAAACTGAAATTTCAGGATATATGGCTATATTTCAGGATTTTTTCAATAAAATCCCTGAGGTTTTTTTTACTGGTGGTTAGAGTGATTGTTTGATAAAAAATGTGATGATGAATATGTATAAGATTGTGTTAATCACGATTTTTATCATACAACCAATTGAACAATATACGACGATCCGATTAATATAAACTATCTGGACACCTTCATATACCTATAGCACATCTATTTTGAATGGTTTGGTACTTGGCCCACCTTGTGGGGTTCCACTCTTTAACTTAGGTTTTTCATTGTTAAATCCTCATGTTTTCAATTTCGGTGGGTGGGCCCCACTTTGGGATTCCACCCACATACACCCACTGTTGAGGATGCCCATTTTACCTTTAGGGTGGCCATTTATTTTCCATAAAGATCAGTTGTGGGATTCAATAGCCTACATGGTCAATAGGTATTTAATATGGGGTTAGGATGGTAGATGTGGAAAGCATACTTTGAGAAGAAGATGCCCATATCTTGTTCTGAAAGTTGTTTTCGGCACATCTTTCTCTCTAACCCTTAAATGATTGTAGCATGGCCGTAGATCTGTCTTAAAAAAGTGATCATGCCTTGTAATTGGTCGAACAATTCATTTATTATCTACAGAGGGTATTTGTTCTTGATCATTACTTGATTCAACTGCATGTAATCTATATGCATTCTCAACAAACAATCCTTCTTGATGAAAAGAATCGGTGCTCCCCACAGTGAAATGATCAACAGCCCCAAGTGCAAGGCTGTAATGTAGTGATAACCCGGTGAGTCTGGGGTCGATCTATGGAGAGCGAAAAAGAAACAACTCACTCCTACTTGTCCTATGAAAAATCTAAAACTAGCTGAAATAAAATCTATACAAACCCAATCTAATTACACTACAACAAAATACAGTTTTGCCAACGCAGTCACCACGTCTGGGAATGTAGGTTTTGCGTCGGCAAAGGATTTCCCAATGCATTTCAGTGCGTCGGCACCGCGTCGGCTACCTAATGCCTGGAAAACCATTCCCGACGTAATAATGTTTAGCGTCGGCTAAAAAGGGTCATTCACCGACGCAATGGTGCGTCGTCCCAAACGTCGGCAATGTCAACAGCGTCGGCAAAAAATCGAACTTAATGGTTAACCTCACCTCACTGCCGACGCATAATAATGTCGGTTATACATTTGCCAACGCACATACTAGCATCGGAATACATATTTGACGACGCATACACAACGCCGGTAATACATATCCCGACTTATTGAAGCGTCGGCAAATATCTTTAATGACGTAGAAAATCACTTTTGGCGATGCAGAAAGTGCGTCAGAAAATAGATTTACCTCACTGCCAACGCATAATAACGTCGGTTATACATTTGCCAACGCACATACTAGCATCGGAATACATATTTGACGACGCATACCCAACGCCGGTAATACATATTCCGACTAGTTGAAGCGTCGGCAAATATCTTCAATGATGCAGAAAACTACATTTGGCGATGCAGAAAGTGCGTTGGAAAATAGATTTACCTCACTACCAACGCATAATAACGTCGGTTATACATTTGCCAACGCACATACTAGTGTCGGAATACATATTTGACGAGACATACACAACGCCGGTAATACATATCCCGACGTGTTGACGTGTCGGGAAATTTCTCCAACGAGCGCAGAAATTTACTTTTAGTGACGCAGAGAGTGCGTTGGGAAATAGCTTTTCTTATCAATTAAAAATAATTGAAAAAATAAAAAAAAATTCCTGTACAATATTTTCCTGTTCAAATCTATATTTTCAACATTGCACAAGCATAAGCATTGATAAACAACAAATAATCCCACATTCATCATGAAACAATAAAAAATAATGAGTCACCAATAAACTTAAACCAATCATAAAACTTGTCCGTGCCACATAAAATGAAATATCCCACGTCAAAAAAAGTCAAATATCTCAATAAAGTAAATACTAACTAAAATCTAATCATCCAAAGTACACCATGAAACACAACCAGTTAGGAGGGGATGACCCATGCCAATTCATAAAACCATAAAATCCTTATCTTTCGGAGGACCCCGAACCATCCATACCGACCCGGGAAAGCAACAACTGAATTTGACTCTGCATGTGAACCTGCAAAGCTGCCTGATCTTGCATTTGTTTCTGCGAGTCCTCATACTGTCGCCGCAACTCATCTTGCATTTGTTTATGTGAGTCCTCATACTGTTGCCGCAACTCTTCTTGTTCTTTCAAAGAGTCAGCTAGTTGCTGCCGTAGGGTGCTCATCTCAGAAGACATCAAGATACCAGTAGAAGATGATGATGGGCCCCTCGATCGGTACCCTTGCCTCCTTGCGACCCTCTTCCCTAGCAGATTTTCGATCACCTGTTGCTCAGCCACTGGAGAGTTAATTTCAGGCTGAGACAGTGCCTCCTCCATTCTTCGCTACAATATGAAAACATTCAAATATGTCATGTAATTAATATATGTTAGGCAACTGAAATAAACAATAATATACAATATTTTTAATGAAACAACTCACATGTGTCTCCTCAGCATGATCTGTGATCCATCTGTTCTTCTTCTTGCTATAGTGTTGCTGACGATATAAATCAGGTTGAGAGGGAGGAGCCTGCTGCTCATCTGCCTGCATGATCGAGAACTGGTTGCAAATGATTGAGACCCAGTTGTATGAAGCGTCTTCACTTTGCTCTAGCTCTCTGAATTCCTCTGTGACTTACGCTGAAAATTAGAAGTAATAGATAATGTAGTTAGCTTATTTAAAAGAGATTTGAGGAATCATAGCCATAAAAATTTATAAGTGATTCTGCAACAATGTAATTGACCTCAGTCCACTACTTTGCTATTACGGAGGATCATCAACATTGCAACCTTATTGAGAGTTTCAAAACAACTGAGATACAGAGTTCTCATTCATTTTTGTCTTCTTACCTTTTGTCATTTCAAAAGTGATGATGAGTGGAACCCACTTATCTCATCAACTGCCTTTATCAAGTAACAAAAAACATCAAGAGAAGTGAACCCAAACGAATAAGCCTAGTAGCCAACATCAAGCATTTGAAATTAAAGTCCATAGGCTTCCCTATCACAAGTAATGACAAGTGCATATGCATCCCAAATCATCTCATTGCCTATCACAAGTAATGACGAGAACATCCCAAATCATCCCATCAAAGGTAAATATTAGCATGCACACACCTGTTTATATAAAGCTAATCTAAGAAAATATCCAAGCATTTAAAATCAAAGTTCTGGGTCCCACTGACAACAAGCAATGGTGTTGTGGCCTACTTAACAAGTTTTCCATGAGCAATGTTTTCAACAACAGACCGAAGAGCTATCATACATTTTGCTACCGGGTTGATCAAAGGCCCGAGTTTCAAACAACAGCAATAGTTAAAACAACAACAATATATAGTGTAGAGACTAATTAAAATCATGTAGCGAAAGCAAATCAAGAAATATAATTTAGATACCTTCCACTCTAGTGTCTCCCATTTGTTCTCTATCAGCCAGACCCACTGGGCCGCCCTCTGTGTATCATATGGGAACTGCTTCGGATCGTGGCCATTTTCCAACAACTTCTTATATTTTTTGTGTAGCTCCGCCCTAAACTCCCTATAAGTATGCATTGCTAGTTTCCCGACTGCATTTGCCACACTTGCATCGGTCTTCCAGTCGCCAAAGTCATACTTTTGTTGTCATTTCAAACCCACAAGTGTGAAAAGTAAACAGTAAAGCCTATGAATATAGATTAGGAAGTATAAGATTGTTTTATTACCGCAGCTGCAGTAAAGATTGCCTCCTTGCACCCATCATCAATTGCTCCCCATGTTTCTTTATTCAAAGGTACAAGCCTGCGAATATGACTCCCCAACTCGATTGCAAATGTAGAGGCATTTATACCCTCAAATGCCCCTGATTGTGCACCTAGCGGAACAGAAAGCCTACTGCCTAGAATCTTCATCCTCTTCTCTGACTCATGGCCCACCACCCTACCCCGTGCACGCCGAGAGGATGATGCTATAACCAGCATAAACAAATCCAAATTATTAATCATAAAAAAGATGAAATTGGGCTAATAAGTTTGAAAAGATAATAGGGTCAAATATTTCTTACCTACGCTGCTGTCCGTAGTAGGCTGGCTAGATACATCGGGCTGGGTGGCACTAATCTCACGCGAACTGGTAGTACGATCTGGGACCGATACCTGAGTGCCTTGTGATTAGCATTGTCTGCGTCTCCCTGGGGCCATGTGTGCGAACTGAATAACACAATAAGTTAGGATAAAATGAAGAATTACAAAAAAAAAAAACACAATAAGTTAGTATACATGCAAGAAATATCACAAGTGTTTAAATTTTGATATTGGATATAACAACCTCTTCTTCTAGCTCATCTTCTTCCTCACTACTTCCGGATGGTCTATACTCCTTGTCGATGTTATCATGCTCGTCTTCAACAGAGAGTTGACGCAAAGATGGATTTTGAATTGCTTGTACCAATTGTCGTGCGCCAATTTCACTCATTCGGGCCATGTTACTTACAATATTCTTATTTCTAGCTAACTCATAAGCATTCTTCTTTTGAGACAATGCGCCAGGTCCAACATACGATTTTCTTTTTTTCGGCATTTTTTGGGCCACTATGATAAAAAAATGACAAAGAGATCATAAATATATAAAGGGATCAAACACATAAAAAATTTAAAAAAAGTCATAATAGTGGCAAACAAATAAAAGTAAAACTAATGATTTCATTGCATGTAATCCCTATCCACACACATGAAGAAATAAACTTTACATATCATAATTCCATATCAGAATCAATATCAGGGTCGGATTGATCAGTTTCCTCTTCATTTATATACTCTGCCAATGTTTCGTCCTCGTCACCACCATCAGCAATTGGCTCATCACCATCGGCCACAGGTTCATTATCCTCAGGGATGATATCTGGTTCAATGTCATCCCTAGTGTAACAAAAGGAAAAATCATCGGCAACAGATACCGAGACAGTTTCAATGGCTTCTTCCTGTTGGTACGGCTCGTACATCACATTTTGCTCTTTTTCCTCATCTTGCTCTTGCACATCCCAAACACCCCAATGCTTGACCCGTTCCACGACTTTCCAATTTGGGCCTAATTTGGTGTCATTGACATAGAACACTTGATTTACCTGATTTGGCAAGACAAAAGGATCATCTTCATACCACCGATCCCTAACGTAAATGCTTGTGACATGTGGGTCGATATTTATTTTAGATTTATGACCAGTATTATACCATTGGCATTTGAACAAAACAACTTCAGAACCATTGATGTATGACAATCCATAAATGTTGGTCAAGTAACCGAAAAAGTCAATGCTTTCCTCATTGTGGTCCCCCTCGACGACCACCCCGCTATTCTGGCTCTTCTGACGATTGTCGCGGTCTATGGTGACGAACCGGACACCATCAATCCTACAACCTGAGTATTGATGCACCAAACAACTAGGACCATTTGCCAATGCCCACAATGCATCTGTTGCTTCTGGAGACCCTCGAGATCTGAGTTGGTTTATCTGCATTAGTTTCTTAAAATTAATTCAAATTGGATTTCCATGTTTTGAGTTTGTAACATTTATTATGCATATGTTATACGTACATGATCTCTGAACCATCCAGAAAACTCTTCCCGTTGTAAATTGGTGATGTTGCGTCCCCCGCGCTCATTCACTTACCTCTTGTGCTCTCTATTCAGCATAATCAGTGTGACATATAGGAATATTAGAAAGTTTACAAGTAATGCATATAATTAGTTTAATTGAACCACTTACTCAAGATAAGGTATGACATCGGGAGTGTTATACAACAAAAACCAATGGGCCATGTTGCGTTCCCTGTCGGACACATTAGGAGCCCTCATGATAGGTGAAAAGGGCCAGACGCATTGGGCGAAGACACCCAACTCTGGGCCATGTTCACCCCCATCGTCATTCCGTTCTTCAGGAACTTCTCCCTTTAGGTACATCTTCATAAAATTAACACTCTCTTTGGCAATATATGCCTCGGCGATCGAACCTTCTGGCCTAGCTCTATTCGTAACATAGCCCTTCAATGTTCCCAGAAACCTTCAAACACATAAATCAATATCAAGATAAAAACATTTAAAGAATGGTAAACACAATCACCTCTGATTACCAATCAACAATTTAAAGAATGCTGAAGGGAATCACCTCTCGATTGGATACATCCACCGATATTGCACCGGTCCAGCGAGCATAGCCTCACGCGGTAAATGAACTGCTAAATGGACCATCACATCAAAGAATGCCGGAGGAAAAATCCTTTCCAACTTACATAGTATGAGGACAATCTTATGTTCCAATTCTTCCATATGACTCCATTTCAAAGTCTTTGAGCAAATGTTCTCGAAGAAGCTACCCAGCTCAAATAGTGTTGTGCATATCTCTTTGTTCATGTACCCACGCATACCAATCGGAAAAAGACGCTGTAGTAGAACATGGCAGTCATGACTTTTCAGGCCCGCTAATCTCCCATTCTTTGAGGTCACACACCTCGAGAGGTTCGCAGCATAACCATCTGGGTACTTGATCGATTTTAAATATTGATAAAAACCATCTTTCTCCTTTGGGCCTAATGTGTAGGACGCACGGGGCTTCTCTTGTGTTCCATTGCTTCTTTTTCGTAGATGCAATTCTGGCCTAATATTCAGATCTTCCAAATCCTGACGGGCATACTCTGTGTCCTTGCTCTTCTTGTCTAAGCCCACCATTGTGCAGAGGTGACTTTCACATATATTCTTCTCCACGTGCATAACATCAATGTTATGTCGAAGCTTTAGTTTCTTAAAGTACGGTAGCTCATAAAAAATGCTTTTCTTTGTCCAGTTTAAGTCTTCAGGGTCACGTGGTCTTTTTTTATTGTTAGAGTGCTTCCCAAACCTTGTATATGGAAGCCAATCCAATTGTGCTTGTACCTTTTCCACCGGCGGCAACTCCAATGACTTCACTCGATTCTCCACCTTCCCATTAAAGTCCTTGCTACGTCGCCAAGTGTGCCTTTTAGGCATGAAAGATCTATGGCCCGTGTAACCAATCTTCCTTCTCAACCTGACCGATAAAGGGTCTTCATTACAAATGGGACAAGCCTTGTACCCTTTGGTGCTCCACCCAGACAAGTTACCATATGCAGGGAAGTCGTTTATGGTCCACAACAAAGCCGCACGCATTTTAAAGCTATCCTTGCTAGAGGCATCATAAGTTTCGACACCATTCTCCCATAACTCCTTCAACTCATCAATCAAGGGTCGAAGATAAACATCAATATCATTACCAGGCTGATGTGGTCCAGGAATAAGCAATGACATCATGAAGAATGGCTCCTTCATGCACATCCATGGTGGCAAGTTGTACGGCATTAGTATGACAGGCCACATACTGTAAGACGTGCTCATGTCCCCGAAAGGGTTGAACCCATCAGAGGCTAACCCCAGTCTTATATTACGGGTCTCCGCCGCAAAATCCGGATGTTCCTTATCAAGACCCTTCCATTCCTCACAATCTGCTGGATGCCTACCTATCCCATCATCTTTGCGTTTATCACTGTGCCATCTCATGTGTGTGGCAGTCTTTCTGGACAAGTAAACTCTCTGCAACCTTGGTATTAATGGGAAGTACCGTAAAACCATATGCGGGATCTTCTTTCCCTTCCCATTATTTAGCTTGTATCTGGACTCCCCGCATACCGGGCATTTTTCTAAATCTATGTTCTCCTTCCAAAACAAGGTGCAATCATTATGACAAGCATCAATGTGCTCATATCCCAGACCCAAGTCACGCAGTATCTTCTTCGCTGCATAAATTGAATCTGGAACCAAATTACCGTCTGGCAGGAGTGCCTTCTGTATCTGCATCACATTGTTGAACGATTTGTTACTCCACTTTCCCTCCACCTTTTGCTCCATCATCTTAATGACAAAATCCAGTAGAGTGTTGTCTGGAGAGCAACCTGAGTACAGAGGGCGCTGAGAAGCATCCAACATCCTTTCAAAGTGACGCATTGTGTTATTTTGGATGGCCTCAGCGTTGGTGTAAGTTCCCATGTAATGGTCTTCCATCATTTCTTGATATTCATCCCGATCCTCATAATCACTATCACCCCCATGTTCCGATTCGACAACGTCATCCACAAGAGGTGTTATCTCTCCATGGTAAATCCAGGTCTTGTAGGATGCTTGCATACCCCAACGGTAAATATGAAAGTTCACAGTGTCGCAGTCATACCGGCGATTTTTCTTGCAAGTCCTACACGGGCACCAAATCTCAGCAGCATCCCAGCATTCGCCTTTGCAAATTCAATAAATGACTTCACCCCGTCACGATACTCCCGATCCATTCTCACCGTGCGATCTTGACTATCCAGTGTCGTCCAAGTCTTGTCCATATCTTAAAAATGAATAATCAATAAGCTAATCAAATTATTAAAGAGAGAACACACAAACACATGTGCATATGATTATGAATACAACCAATCACATGATGACCTTGAATGCTTTGAGTTGGAATACAATCAATCACATGATGACTATGATAATATGTTCCACTACCTATGATCTTATGTTTTGCATAGCCATCTAGTTTGTAACCTACATCCAAGTTTCATCATAAAAAGAAAAAAAAAAGGAATGGGAAGCACAGTGGGAATGGGTTCTGGCAACCCATTGTCAATTAGGTTTAGGACTGTACTAATTGATGATTGGTAGTCATACACTTAAAGGAGTGATTTTTAGTCATTCATCACATGATGAGTCCCATTTGAAACCATATGCTAATTTATGATGCATTTTACTGGGCTCATAATAATCTATTTGGAAGAAGGGTTTGGCACTGCAAGAAGAAGAAATTTGCAAGAAGGGTTTTTTTTTTTTTTATGTTATTCGGAAGGGTTTAGATAAGAATGGGAATACACTTTTAGCGGGAGTCTTCTATCATGATGGAACTTTTAGCGGGAGTTTTAGCTCGACCACCGCCGGGGGCGCTGCCCCCTGGACCCCCGCGAGCTGACGTTTAAGCTCTCTCCTTATCTCCAAATCTGCAAGGGTTTTTCTTCCTTTTGCACCAGCAGCAGCAGCTCCATAAACATACATCAAGCTGTGCACTATTAAAAACAACACAACCTTTTGGCAGGTTGTGCTGGGTATATTAATTCTTTTTTTGGGTCTCAGGAGGCACTGTCACAACAGACTCAGTTGGACCAAGCTGCTGCATACATCAAGAAGCTGAGGGAGAATATAGAAGGGTTGAAGGACAGAAGGGCTCTAGCAGCACATATTGTCGGAATCAATAAAGATATGAGTGATGGGATGATGATAGAGTTGAGGACGCCTGTGATTGAAGTTAAGGACTTGGGTTCTATAGTTGATGTGGTTCTGATAAGTGGGTTGAATAGGAATTGCATGTTGTGTAAGGGTGGAAGTTCGGTTTTTCGGTTCGGTTTTTGACCGAAACCGAAAAAACCGAAAACCGAAATTTCTAAATATTGCAAACCGAACCAGACCGAATTACGAGTAAAACCGAACCGAACCGAAAATTATTAAACGGTTCGGTTTTCCGGTTTTTCGGTTTAAACCGAATTTTTCAATATCACACAAATAGATCCAAATTGTTGCTATTAGTTACACATCATTTCAATATCACACAAATGAACTCAGTGATTTGCCATTAAAAAAAAATTCAAGTTTCCCCTTTCCCTTTCCCATTGACACATATATATATATTTAATTTAAAATATAAAATCAAGTTCGGTTTTTCGGTTTAAACCGAAAATATTTTTTAAAATCCGAAACCGAACCGTAAAACCGAACTTGCTAAAAATGAAAAACCGAAACCGAACCATAAACCGATAAACCGAACCGAACTTAATTTTACGGTTCGGTTTACGGTTCGGAGTTCGGTTTGGTTCGGTTTCTTCCACCCTTAATGTTGTGTGATGTTATTAGAGTCCTTGAGGAGGAAGGAGCTGAAGTTGTGAATGCTAGCTTCTCTCAAGTAGCTAATTAGTTGTGGTGACAGAGCTGCTACTATTTTTAATTATAGTATTGGAGTGGTTATACAGTGCAAACAACCAAAAAATCTTAATGAGATGAATTGGTATTTAGTAGGCTACCTAACCCACACAAGGGTTAATTTCATGGACACCAAACATCTTAAAACATTTTTTACTTCAACTAATATTTTAGATTGTACATACCATGCATTTTTTCTAACTTCTTTAATAGAGTAATATAAACAAACACATGGTAAGCATTCTTTACAAATATCCATACCCACATTAAAAATTAAAAGTTTCTTTTTCTAGCTTCTTTAACAGAGGAATATAAACAAACACATGGTAAGCACTCTTTACAAATAAAGAGAAATATTACAATAACATAAACAAACAGATGGTTCATAGTAGAGAGAGGAATACAGTTTACAGTAACTGTTTAGAAATTTTATAGATCTATTTTATTGTCTGTAATAAAAGATGCACCGCAAATTGTACAGTAAATTGTCCAAAAAAATAAAATAAACTAGCTACATAACAGAAAAAAAAGCAACAAATGTTTTTTAAATGTTGCACTGATGGTACTTCAGAATCGTGGATTGTTAACAAGAATAAGCCCTAACATGGAAAAAAGAACCCAACTTTCCTCAATTCATCTCTTCCTTTCATGGATTGCTACCATCTTTGTCACAGGATTAGAAAGTCAGTTAACCTATTAGGTGCATCTACCCCATAAATGATGGGTCCATTTGGGAAAATAGTTTGGAACAAGAGTTCCCCATTGGGTAGAAATAACAGCTTTGGTGCACACATGAATGAACAGCTACGCGAGGGAACAAAAGAGAGATCAAGAATAAAATGATGAAAACATGGCATGACATTCTCTACAGATCGATGGGTATGTCTACATTGCATGCGTCCAATCCAAGCCCCCAATGGAAAGAAGAGCTCCATAAAGGCAACCCAACACATAAAGAAGAGTTCCTTCTTCTGTTGACTAAGAAAATACCAAACAAAGCAATCAACTAGAGGGCTGCTGGGCGGGAGGGTTGCTGGCGGGCAGAGGGTCTGGGCGGGTGGAGGCAGGGGCGGTGGGGGAAGAGGGAGGACTGGCCGGCATAAAGAGAGATGGAGAGAGATATCATACCTGGGCTTGCTGCAGTTGTAAGAAGAAGACGATTCTGAAGAAGGGTTGCTTGCTGCAGTTGCAAGAAGAAGAAATTCGGAAGAAAGGTTTAGATACAGAAGGAGAATACGGCCGAGTGTTTTATAATGCTAGAAATTTTAGCCGTAGATCCTATGGATGCCAAAAATTAGGTTTAGTTCACCCAATATAATACTAGGCACTAAAAATATATCTCTAGCTTCAAAAGCATAGGCTGCCACAAAAAGTTCAATGCTAAAAACTGAAAAATTTTAATTTCTACTAGAATTTGGCGCCATTAGAGTGGGATTTATACAGGCAACCACTGCTACGGGCGCGACTAAAAGTTAATTAAAATTGACTTTTACTGGGGGCAAGTTGGGATTTTTATTAGGTTTTTAAGCAATGCTTACGGGCTCAAAATACAGGCTTATGTGTTTTTTTCAAGTTGGGTGGGGGCTTTCCTTATGAGTCTGACCTTCGATGAATAACCATCAAACGTTTATAAGGTATTGTCAAATCTCATTTTGAATGGAAGTTATCTCATCGTACGATTGAACACACAAAAAAATAAAATAATAAAATGACATTTTTTTAGCCATGGTTTTTTGTTTGGTAAATCTTAGAGTCATTCCAACTCAATTCTAAACAAAAAATTGGGATACCCCATCATTAAATGTGTTTGTTCATTTTGAACGACTTTGATTATCCATATATGGGCACGAGTGGGACCCATCCAAAAAAGTTCCCACCATACTCCGCTAGAAGCTATTGTAGTTGCCCCCTAGAAAAAAAATTAAAAAAATTAAAAAAAATAAAAAAACATGAAAGAGGTAGAGAGTTGGAAATTGAAAGAAACCGCGATTCAGATCTGAAACTTCTCATAAAGAGACTACTATGGCTGATGCAAAGCATGACAGATTTTTTAAAAAATCTGATTTCTGCACTATGCAGCGGAAATCAGCCATAAAGAATCGCATAGAAACTCCATTAAATCATGATCAACAAGTGTCCAATTAATAGAGATGATAGAAGACTATTACCTCGAAGATTTGTAGACTTCAAATCTCTGAAAAAATAGATCCAAAGGCCCGAACTCAGACTTGCAATTTGCAAATAAGTTGCTGGAATTTTCCTGCACTAGTATTGCCTTTGATCTTCTCCTCTATCTCACTTCCAAATCTGATTGGCTAAGATGGTGGGATCTTAATCTAGGAAACAAGAACTATTTCTCCAAGGGAAAAACTCAGACCTTAAGCTCTCATCTATCAAGAAGAGAATCTCTCCAAGGCTGGACGTGTGGCACTCTTGCTCTCTCCTTTTTTAGTGTTGGACGTCCAAAGGGAGGGGTTGTCTCTTTTATAGAAACTTTTGTGGAAACCTTTCCCATAAAGTTATCTCTCTTTATTCTAATTGATGTCCAAAAAGGAAAGACTTATTTCCTTTAAGAAACACTCCAATTAGAAAAGGAAACTAAAAGGAACTTTCCATACAATTAGTAATCCTAGTTGTAGAACACTTACTAATTTTAAGTTCCTAATCCAAAAAGGAAACTAACTCATAGGAATACTAATCCAAAGAGGAGTCCAACTTTCCAAGTAGAGAGTCCTACTCAAAGTTGGAAACCTTACCCATGGAAATCCTATTATGGACGTCCCACATATCAATGCACACCATGGCCCACATACAATTTATCTAGAGTTAAATTCATGTATGCCATCAAAGGCCTATTTGAATTTAAACTCAAAATTATTTTTCCACTAAAATAATTCATCCTTATGTTATCTAAACATCTTAGGAAACCATGCCAATCTTGGTAAGTAACTAGAGAAGGGACCAAAAGACATATTTGCCATTGGCTCCCAAAATGACCAAAATGTCCATGCTAAACCCATAGCAACATAAAGACCATTTTAACCTTAACTCATTCCACTAAAGAGTTATGGTTGAACTCCAAGGAAAAATATATAATATAATAAGCTCGTCATAAAATGACGGTTGTCTTCGACCTACTAAGTGTAATGACCTGAATGCCCCTCTATGTAACATCCATAATCGAGTCAGGTTATCACATGTACTATCAACCTTCCCGATTACATCTAAACCTTAGAACTTCATATCCTTAAACATAATCATCATTCGAATATCATTCTCTTGATCCAGGGAGCGACCCACAAGTTCAATATCCATATGGAACATCCATATACTAAGATCTTAGATTTTGATGATTAATCGGATAATTCTAAGGGGACGATTATTCCATCATCAGATGGCATAGATTCTATATTGCATTTGCACGTCCCAACTGATCAAGTCCGAGTACCCAAAACACAGAGCTGTTGACCCATGAAAAGAATCTCACCCATAGTGAATTAAAGCACAAGAACTTGACTTCGTCAGTTCATCCACAAATGCTCAAGATTAAGAGCACCGGTTACTCAGTAGCATGAGGTGACTTGATCTCTTTTCTGTGATAGTACTTATTTTAGAGATCACACCTACAATGGTCCTGTTCAATGCATGACACATGCACTAATGAGATAGATCCGGGAAAGCCCTCCCGTGACTTAGGTATGTCACCCTATATAGGAGAGTATCTCATTATAACTTCTACCAAAATGAAGTGTCCAGCTCCATCTTTCAGTTATGAACAAATATGATGTTTCCAGTTGTCCATGAATTAGACCTATCTGTGTGTAGACACTACACACCTAATTCATTTACTAGAAACAATGGGCCTTACACAACCATACATATATACATGTTTAAGCATAAAAGAGTCTTTCCATTAAATAACCAGTAAATATCCAGTAACAAAAGATGAGAATGCAGCTAGTGGGCTTTAGGGCATACACCAATCCCAACAGAAATAAATCAAAGCGATTAAAATGAAGTGCTCATATTATTTTGAAAAAAAAGATTTTTACTAAATGGGGCTTTGTGGACGCAGAGCTGTGCATCGCCAGTAGGCAAAATAATTGCCAACGCATTATTGCATCGCCAGCAGGAAAACACGGGTCGGCAAAACCTTCACACTCTTTTTGGGGAATTTTTTGTTGGCGCCAATGTGGTTTCAATAGCTTTTGCCAACGCGGTCTTACTTGCATCGGTAAAAGTAGCATTTTCTGTAACTTTTGCCAACGCAGTCCAAATATGCATTGGAAATAAGACTTTTACCAATGCAAATTTTCACCGCGTCGGCAAATAGTGTCGGGAAAGGTGTATTTTGTTGTAGTGTATAATATACTTAAATTTAAATTAAATCACACCAATTGTAGTCTATTAAAAAGTCCTATTAAAAAAACCTAAGCTAAAAATCCTAAACTAATAAACTACATCACTATAAGAAGAGTTAGAAAAACCAATTGCATAAAAAATATCAGAAAATTGGTAATTAAATAAATAAACATCAGAATGTGAATCATGTAGTTCAAGAGTCCGAGATCAATTGTTTTTTATATTAAAAATACGTACGATGTCAATTCAAGTTCCTCCCATTAGGATGAGCCAAGGCGTGTGTTTAAATTGTTAATTGATGAAAGATTTCACATGACTCGAGGCTCCAATCAAGTATTTTCATTACTATAAGCCCCTAAGCATTTCCTATATATAGAAAAAATAACAAATTATAGAAACATTAGATAATGAGAAAATAAAATTAACAATAAGAATAACACACCTTTTACTGAAATTCGCTATCCATTGGTTTAATGAAATATACAACTTCCCTTCCTCTTGAATTACAATGATGAGATCACCCCTCCATGTTCATCTTCTATTCTTAAAAAAAAAAAAAATTTAAGCCTCACAAGAAGAGAGAGAGAAAGAGAGGAGAGGGGGGGTGGAAAGAAAGTGGGATGAGAGAGTGAGTGAGTGTGGGATGTGTGGGATTTTTGGGACGAGATGGTATGGGCGTACAACACCTTGGACACCCTTTTATTATGTCTTAAATTTCTTGCTTCGCAAGAATTTGAATTTGGGAAGGTTCCTTTCTTTTATTCTAAGTTGTAGTGTTTTTAGGAAATTTATCTTTGAAATTTTGAATTTGCTTCTACCTTTGGTTTTTTGACTCGCTCCTTCTAGTTTTAGGACTCTTCCTTGCTTGCGAATCTTCACACTTGGGCCCGCTTGATTTCTTGAAAAATTCCCAAAATCTGAATTTTTAAAATATTATAAGGAAGCTGGGACCCACTTGGGTGTGCAACACATGGGAGAACCCATGCTGGACATCCCTTCCATCTTGGAGTTATTTCTTGCTTACTTTCTTTTCTTTCTCCTTTCTTTTCTTCTCTAACTTTCCTTGCTTCTCAAGTATTTTGGATTCCTTTCCTTTTTGAGATTTCAAAAATCTTCAAATAAGGAAGAAATTTTGAACTTTTGAAAAAAAGGGACCCATCATAAAGTTTCAAGGTCATCCTGATTTTTAATTAGGCTCATTAGTCCTAATTGTCATGTTTTATCCAATTAATCTTGATTAGTCATTTGATTTGAGATTTTTTATTATGAATGACCCATTTGTGATTTCTAGTTTTTAGGGGACTTGCTAGTATTTTGAATAAACCATAGGGGGCTTTGTCCAAATTTTGCATAAACTTCACTTCTTAAGTGAAGTTCCAACAGATTCTCCCCTCTTTATCTCTTCCGTCTCTCTCTGGCTCTCTCTCAAATGATCGACCAGGCCAACCTCTCCTTCTCCAGCTCTCTTCCTCTCATCAGCTATCATCATCAGTCCACCATCATCACCATCTTCTTTTTCATCTCCTTGTTCTTCTTTCTTGTTGGAGCTTTTGGAAGGGCTTTGTCGAGTGGGTTTGAGGGAAATCAATAATGATCAGCTTAGCTCAGTTTTGAGGCAGGTTTCTGATATGTTAAACATGAATATATGTTTTGAATTAAAAAATATTATACTGAATCTCAGATTACTTCCATTAATTTTGAGATTTTT
>WHSA01000275.1:77500-80000 GCA_012931725.1 Litsea cubeba | reverse complement strand
TCCTCATGCCAGCCTTGTCCTGTTGGGTCCGTCGCTCATTTTCTAATCAGTTGTGCAGACCTTACCCTGCCTGAAGGAAGGCCCCCGAAATTCGTTGATATCGTACCTGTTTTGAACGGATCGGGTTGAGCTGCTATTCTATTGTTGCTTGCTATTCGAATAGTGGATCTGTGCTCAGCTGGATTCGTTGGACCACTTTCTTTTTCATCTGATGTCAGATGGGAAGTTGGTCAGTCTGGTTTGAATCAAGGAACGGAATCCGGTTCTACAGGGTAGCGTTCGCCCGACTAAAAGAAACGAAAGCCTTGCCAGCTAGACGACGGCATTCCAAGAAGCAACTTCCTATGGGCTATTGATGAATCACTCGAAAGGAATTTCACCACTCCGTGGGGAATTCCCTTTGTTCTTTCAGGTTGAGTGTAGCGAAGGTACCCATAACCCGGAACTGCCCGTAACGAAAGGACTCGAAATTGAAAGGAATGATAGATACGAAAAGGTAAACGGTTAGGTTGAGGGAAAGGTGAGCTGGACACTTGAAAAAGCAGCTTCGTGAAAACCAAGTTCTTTCAAGGTACTCCAATCCTTGTGAGAGGCAACTGAGTCTTTGTCCCACGATGGGCAAACTTGAGGAGAGAGTTAAGTCGTTGCGCACTAGCTCTAGCACTTATTGAACCAAAGCCTTCCTGAGCTGAAATACAATTAATTGCAGCTAGCGCGCCCCTATAAGCCAACAACCAACTCCCCAATCCATCCACTCAAGCTTTCCCGGGTTGAAATAAAGCTTTTTGTCTATCGCCAAGTGGAACTTCAAAGACTCAAGGGTGCAGGCGCGCAATCAAGCACAGTGCTAGAAATAGTACATCCATTGAAAGGAAGGGCGGTGTTTGGGTATAGAGCGGAATTGTTTCATAATTAAGTATAGTATATAGCTAGGGTGGTAAGAATACCATACCTCTATACTTAACATGGGAAACCCCACAAACCTAATTTCATAGTAGGAAGTGATCCATGCGAGGTGAGGTGCACGAACGATTTCTGTGATGCTATCAGGGAGGAAATACAGTTAAGGATGTTCCCACTTGACATTGACTTGACACCAATCGTCTGCATCTCTGTCTGGGAGAACAAGCAACGGAGTGAGCGCCTAGCAACAAGCAACGGTTGAGCGCGCTAGCGCGAAAGCCATTGCGCGTTAACGCATCCATTTTCTTGCTCCGTTGCGCGTTAGCGCAGCTGTTTTCTTGCTGGGGCTAAAGACTTTCCTTTTTCCCATACTGGGAAACCACCCGAAAGAAGCCGCTAGGCAAGATACATTAAAAAATGGGTCCGCTAGAGAGGTCTTCGGAGGGCTGGCCCCGAGTAGAGCTGAGCCCTTTAATTCTCTGATTCTGATTGGAAGATTGAGTCCCTCAGGTCCTTCGTGGACTCATGAGCAAGCTCGTTCATTATAAATACAGCATCCTAGCGAGTGACTAAGCGAGACTCCATCTGAATCTTCTGACAGCATCCAACTCTTTTACGAATGAGGTCAGCATCTTACTCCGCTACGAATCTAAAACTCTCTTTACTCCGCGAGACTTTGATCTCAAAATCAAAGAATCAGCGAGTGATAGCGAGCCGAGTGTTCTACGCGAACTTCGCCATATCTATCGCACACCCCCACCAGTGAGCGATACACGCGAAGAAAGAGGTCAGCCCCCTGCCTTCTCAAAATCACTGAGGCTGTTCCAGCGAGCAGCCCATTCATTCCTTCTCCCCCCCCCCCGGGCGTAGCGCTCATCAGATGTGTGGCAGCCGCGATCCCATGAAACGACCAACTCCTTCTATTCATTCTTAGCCAACGACCTGTACGAGAATTCTAGGTTGGGTTGGTTTTATAAGGAGGAAGATCATTATGATCGTTCCTTTCCAAACCAAGATTCTTCCGTATCTCAACAAACCATGATAGAAGAGATTTCCCTATGACCAAAAACAGCCTGTTGTATTCAACTAAACAGCTAGTCGTATGGGAAGAATAAAGAGTAGTACTTTTAATTTTTTAGGTTTAGGATCAGAGAAAGCATTCAAAAAGACAGTTGTTCCCGGCGTTGTTACCGGGATTGATCTGATCGTTTCTGATAAGAGGGTCGCCTAAGAAGTAGATTACTGTACTGGGGACCGGTTGGGCCAGGAAGTCAAAGTCATGGGATTGGTTCGTTCTCCAGAAGACGTAATGAAACACTCGTCCCACCCACTACGTAGTGATGCCTCTACCTGATCTGAAGCTGTGGGACGAACTCAATTGAAAGACTTGTTCTTGCTTGCTCATTGCCCCGCCCCGATTGACCGAGCCGAGAAAAAGAAGTTACAGAGGCATCTTCCATTCATATCGATTTGGGTCTTTCCGCACCATATTTAGATCTGCCCCTTCTTCGATTCGGAATTCCCAGCAAATCCTTGACTCCTCGAATACGATGGGATTTCACACCTGGCGAATCTTTCACTCTACCTCCTCTTATTA
>WHSA01000275.1:70000-72500 GCA_012931725.1 Litsea cubeba | reverse complement strand
TAAGTTGTTGTTTAGTTGAGTTGTTGAGTCTGAGTCCATTGGTTTAGTAAACTCAATTTTTGCGGAGTAGCATAGAGTTGATATACGAACTATATCTATCATTTTTTTTACGAACTAGAACCAAGAAAAACATGAAAGTTATGGATGGGTTGGCTATTTTGTTTGCTACCCTATCGCCTGAGATCCTTGCCCAAGTTGTTGACCTCACCTCTGCTCAAGAAATTTGAATTGAGTTGCCATTCTATTTATGCCAAAGAAAAAAGGGCTCGAGAACTTCAACGTGAGCTCTTTCAAATAAAGTAAGGGATCTATTACAGTTTCTGAGTACCTCAACAAAATCCTTTCCCTTTATTTTCTTTATGATAAACTGACTATCATTAAGAAAGGAGTGCCTAACTTTGCCCTTGTCATGATCACTCTTAATGGTCTTGGTGAAGATTATCGAATGTTTGTAACTTCTCTTTCCAATAGAGAAAGGGTTCCCGCCCTGCACGAGCTGCGACCTCTTCTTCTAGCTGAAGAAGCTCGTTATCATTCCTCCATCCCAGCATCTTCACCTAATCAAGCTCTTATTGCCCAAGTCAGCAACAATCCACCCTTTAGAGGACGTGGCCATCGTGGCAGAGGGTAGAACCGAGGGCGTGGTTGCCAACTCCAACTGGACTAGTAATGATCCTTCATGGACTCCCTCTGAATCATGTTCTCGTGGGATACTTGGAGCTCATCCAAATGAACGTGGAGCTTCCACCTTGCTTGTGCCAACTTTGTGGCAAACCTGGCCTGCTGCTCGATGTTCTATGCGCTACAATCTAGCCTTCATGAATGCTTCTACTGACAACCTTCAACATCAGCTTGGAGCCATGAGCATAGATTCTCCCTCTGACAGTACCTGTATGATACGGGGCCAGCAATCATATGACAGGCAGCCCCGATGCTTTCACTGACTCTGCTCCATATCAAGGTAATCGAGAAGTCTTCACAGGGGAGAATACTGCTATTACCATTCATCGTATTGGTACTGTAGCTCTTGAGCCATAAGACTTTTATCATAATGTTATGTATTGTATGTACCTCGGGTTGAAAAAAATCTGATATCTGTAGCTCAACTTGCTGGAGATAAGCTCTGGGCATTCGAGTTTCATCCTATGGACTGTATTGTGAAGGATTTCAAGACAGGGAAGGAGATCAGAAGAGGGAAGAAGTGCGGGCGTCTCTACAGCCTTGCAATGAGCGCTCCTGATTCCAGGTCCATCTCAAGACTCAATTCTGTGCCCTTTTAGCTCTTGCACAAGCGTTTAGGTCATATCCATTACGCTCGTTTAAATAATATTAGTAAACTTGGTCTTATTTTTTTTTACAAATAAATGCTCTTATGCTCTATGTAAAAGTAGCCAAGAGGCACCAGTGGATAGTGTCACACTATCCAGGGTGGGAAGCTTTGTTAGCTTCCACACACCATGAGCGTCTCTCTTTCAATCAATCCTACAACGGGAGTTCGTTTCTGGTTGTCCAGAAGAACGCATTGGGACTGGCAGTGATGTATAGTGCTAATAACGTTCGGTTTCCGCTTATTGGACCGTAAGGTCCAATCAGTGCGAAATACCGAGGATCGACAGTCCTTGGCGCCCCCCCCCCCCTCTGGGAAGCAAACTTTCCCGGAATAGGGCGAGGTGAGCTCTCAGTGTTCCTTTCAAACATGTTATACCGTCTCCCTATCGTCCTCACAACTTTAGGTAGAATATCGTCTATTACACCTAAAATATTTGAGTACAACGACTAGGGAAAATCGCATAACATGATGAAGACATTCTTATTTTATATTTTGGAAAGGTTCAGTGTGCGCTCATGGCGGAGTGATTTGGAAATCACTCGACGCATATTGGACTTTTAAATAAAGTTCAATTATGCATCTTTAGACAACTTTCAAAGGAGCACTGTATAGCGGTATACCTATTTAGTAGGTGGTTTCTTGCTAGAGCAAGAAATGTGGTTGGCTGTCTCTTGCTTTGTATTTGAAAGCTTCAGCAGTGTGCCTGCAAAGGTACTACGCTGATTCTTTCGACAAACATGAGGCGCTCCCATTTCCTGTTAGCCTAACAAGAATTGGTTTACCTCGCTGCATTCCATCCTTTCATAGAAAGTGCATTTTAATGAAAGGAGATCGTGGTGATAGAATTGTGAAATTCTACCTATCGATTTTTTCTCTTTCTAAACTGATCTTAGTTGGAAAGAAGATGAACTATCAATATAAATCGATAGTTTCGCCACCTACCTCTCTTCCTGCTGACCTGATAGTGGACATCCGGGAGAAGGCAGTGGAATTTGTGGAAAGGTATATACCATTTTGTTTCCAAATTCCTATGAATTTGGGTTTCAAATGGTTACCAATGTGGTCTGCTAGTGCCATTCGGCTAAAGGGAAATCCTTTGAATCTAAATAGAAAATTAGATGACCTTTTCAATAGAAGTCTTTGGGATCTATTCACCTTATCTCTTTGGGA
>WHSA01000275.1:0-62500 GCA_012931725.1 Litsea cubeba | reverse complement strand
CTATGACCCGTATTAGATTCTCCTTTTTCTCAAGAAGATGGTGGGATCTCCAAGAGAAAACTACTAGGAACTCTAGGGAGGAACTAGAAAGAGAACTAGAGGAGGGAGAGGAGGAAGAACTCGTGCAACACTTGCACTAGGGACCTTGGGCGTGAATCCCAATGCAATAACAATGCATGGACGTCCAGCCTCCTATATATATAGCTTTTGCAAGCCGCCACCTCTTTCTAATTGAAATAGAAGTCTTACTTCCCTAACAATTAGTAACTCTCTTTTATTACTTAGTTAAGATAGAAGTCTTACTTCCACAATAATTAGTAACTTACTATATCATAATTAGAAGTCTCACTTCAAATATGATTAGTATCTTTTTAATTCCTTTCTAATTAAAATAGAAGTCTCACTTCTACTAAAATTAGTAAGTCTACTATTACCACTATTAGAAGTCTCACTTCAAATAGAAATATTAACTTTCCTTTTAGAGTTCAAGTAGAATTAGATACTTTCTAATAATTGGGCTAGCGTGGGGACCATTAGGGATTCCTTAGAAAGCTGGCTCCAACTGGGACACTCGACCCCACATCTCATGTGTAATCCGGGCCCATAGTTAATTGCAAATAATTCCACTATATAAATGCAATTGAACTCCAGTCTTAGGAATATTACATAGAAGACCCTAAACTTCCCTATTACCATAAGTAGGCCCCTCCATCAATATCCATGAATCAATTGGACCTGTCTTCCAAATTAGATCCATATCTTATTGTCCTTGAGCCCCAATTAATTATAATGATCAATAGGTACCTTTCCAATTAACTCTTAATCGGAATGGGTGCGCACTTACCAATGATAAATCCATTAATTGGCACAAGGGGATATTAGAGATAGATTCCATCTTGACCATTGAATGTTCCCACAGCTCTACTACCATGTACCCAAATCACCGAGGTGTTGACCTATTGTTGGCCTCACTCATTGGTGACTCAAAGCAAATGAATAGATGGAAACTTGAGTTCATTAATGTCTCAGGATTGAGAGCCTATTGCTAGGGAATTATGAGAGTAGACCTTAAAATAAAGACAGTGTTTATAAGGTGCTTCTCATGATCCTTCAATACATCCAATGTACCAGCAGTATGATCCAGAATCTTCCATTCTGTTGATCGAAACAAATCACACTATCTCATAGTGATCAAAGTGCTGCAACCTTGTCAGTATGAGATGTCCAGTCTCATCACTGGTTGTGAAGATATTTTAAGTATAAGATTTGTCACACATGTCTCCCGTATGTGGATCTCATCCATACACATGTATTACATCTAATATACTTGTGGACCCCGGTTCATCTCATGAACCATCATGTCATTTGTATTGGTTATGTGCATGTATATAATAAATCACCATTCATCTCATGAAAGGAAAGCATGAATATACTGATAAACAAAGAAATTAATCAATTTATTATATCATCTACTAGATTGAGTCCATAAAACTAACAGGGTGAACTTCCCCCCTTTGAAAGCCCCATACCTTACTAGAGCCCCCCCAACAAGACCACAACTCAATCAAGTCTGCCTTCCGTCCCCTACTACCAAAGGACGTGGAGACCCGTATCTCTCATCAGCTCCTTACCTAAGGCTACCTTCACGTCACTTCCTTGAACTAGCTTAAGGAAATCCCAAGCTCCAATCAGCTCAGCTCCAAGACTCGAAAAGAGCAACTACACAACAACAAGGCAATGGGGCCTACAGACCCCCATTTATACCACCACTCAAAATGAAAAATCAAAACACCAATTTGCCTAGCAACCCTAACCCCTACTAACTTAAGAAGCAACCGGACTCGCCTCAACAAGAGAAGCTGCATCCTGTAGGGAAAGAGTCCCGTAGGGCCTTCGGGAAAGATAGCACCGCTGCTTTGACTTTACTCTCCTTGCCCTCCTGCCTGCAGATTGCCATAAAAGACGTGTGAGTACGCCCCTCATGCTTTGTGTTGCGAGCTTTGCTTAGCCAATTAGTCGCATTAAGTGGTTGCCGAGCAGCTGAAGAGTTGCGGGTTGTGCCACGTCTTTTGGAATTCTTCAGGCGATGGTCATCGATGGATCCACATGCTGATCGATATTGGATGACCATGTAACTTCAGGCATTGATTGCCAACAGCAGGTCGGTGCCATCTGTCCTGTCGATTTCTCGATCAGTCGGGTAGGAAGAACACTTTTTTGGTTGACCGGTTGGCGATCAATGTTGACTTTGATACTCTTGAAGATGGACTCGTGATTTTGACGGATGCTGAAGGATTTGGTGCCTCAAAAGTATGAATTTTAGAAAATCCCAGGAGTTGAAAGCTTCGAATCACGAAAAAGGGCCTTCCAGGGTGAACCTTAAGACCCTGGCCTCCATGGTCACCGGTGACCCTGGGCCAGGGTCGCGGGGGTCTGCGACCCTGGGGGGGATTTTCCACTTTGGTCCCCATTTTGCGGCCGTTTTGAGGTCTTTTTCCATTCTTTTTTCTTCTGTATTTTTCCTAACATTTTTGTACATTTATTGGCCTGATTCTCCTGTAGAAAACTTGATGAAAATCCTTGCATTTTGGGATTCAAAGTTTCCAATTTTTCGGGAAAGTCGAAGACTTTATCGCGTAGAGCTGCCGACTTTCTGTCAGAAGCTGAAACTAGGACAAACGATGTCGGAATGACCTGGAATTTGAGGTGAAGCCTCCTGAGCAATAAATAAGACCAACCATAGGCTTTTATTTGAGTTTTGAAGCCGTATGGGTCCTGTCGCCAGTAGACTTGATTTTGTCGCGAGGAAGATGTCGCGGCTTGATATGCGGTCAACTGATGTCCGATTGACTTGAAATTTGACAGGGAACCTATTGGAGTTATTTTGAGATGATCCACAGGCTCTGTCTTGGAAACCATTATCCCAAGGAGATTCTCCATCGAGAAGCCTGATTTGGCTTCCTAGAGTCAAAGTGTGGTCAAACGTTGTCGAAATGACCTGAAACTTGACTTGTAGCCCTTTGTAAGCATCTTGAAGCCAGCCATGTGCCCTGTCTGATGAGTGATGGCCTTGGTGGTTCTCGCCGCCGAGAGGCTTCATTTAGCTGTTCGAGGGTTGATTTAAGGTCAAACGTTGTCGGTTTGACTTGGAACTTGACGTGGAGCCTTTTGGACGTATTTTGAGACCATCCATAGGCTCTGATCGAACATTTGGTGTCTTTGATACCGTCGCCGTCGGGAGCTCCTGTTCAGCTATCGGAGAAGCGAAGTTAGGCCAAATGATTTTAAAATGGCCCGAAACTTCTTGTGTACTCCTCTTTTGGCTGTCTTGAAAAATCTTGCAGTTTTTGTTTGATTCTAACAAGATTTGATTTTTGGAAGTAGCATTGCCTATTTATGGCATGCTGCAACTTCATGTAGTTCTCTTGATGTTGAAGAGGCAAAGTGACAAAATCAATTTTTTTGTGTCAACAGGTGGTTTCTGCCGCCGGGAGGCTTGATTTTGATGTTTGAGGGTTAATGTTGGGTCAAACGTTATCAGTTTGACCTAAAATTTGACATAGAGCCTCTTAGAAGTATGTTAAGACCATCCATAGGCTCTAGTTGAAGATTTGATGTCTCTGATACTGTTGTGGCCGAGAGGGCTGACTCTGCTGCATGGAGAATGCGACTCTTTGCATTTTGGGCCAAACGGTGTCGGAATGGCCTGGAATTTGATGTAGAGCCTTCTAGCGGCATTTTGAGGCCAACTGTGTGCCCTGTTTTGTGAAACAAGCTCTCCAGCCTTACCACCGCCGGGAGCTCTTGTTTAGCTGCTGGAAGAGTGAAGTTAGGCCACATGATGTCAAAATGGCCCAAACCTTTATCTGTACTCTTTTTATGGTTGTTTTGAAGGATCTTGAAGTTTCTAGATGGTTCTAACAAGATCTAATGTTTGAAGTAGCATTGCCCGTTGTGGTCGGATGCAGTTTCTGTTGACACCAAAAATGTCACTTTGCCTCTTCAAGATCCAAAGAGCTACATGAAGTCGCAACCTGCCATAAATAGGCAATGCTGCTTCCAAAAATCAAATCTTGTCAGAATCAAACAAAAACTGCAAGATTCTTCCAGACAGCCAAAAGAGGAGTACACAAGAAGTTTCAGGCCATTTCAAAATCATTTGGCCTAACTTCGCTTCTCCGACAGCCGAAAAGGAGCTCTTGGCCGCAAAAGCATCGGAGACACCAAATCTTCGATCAGGGCCGATGGATGGTCTCAAAATACTTCCAAAAGGCTCCACGTCAAGTTCCGAGTCAAACCGACAACGTTTGACCCTACATCAACCTTCGAACAGCTAAATCAAGCCTCTCGGCGGCGAGAACCACCGAGGCCATTACTCATCAGATAGAGCACATGGACGGCTTCAAAATGCTTATAAAGGGCTACACGTCAAATTTCAGGTCATTTCCACAACATTTGACCATAGTTTGACGCTCGGAAGCCAAATCAGGCCTCTCGGCGGCAAAGCTCTCCGGGACCATGGTTTCCAAGATAGAGCCTATGGATCATCTTAAAATGACTCCAATAGGTTCCCTGTCAAATTTCAAGTCAATCGGACATCGGTTGACCGCACATCAAACCGCGACATCTTCATCGCGACAAAAAGCAAGTCTACTGGTGATAGGACCCCAAACGGCTTCAAAACTCAAACAAAAGCCTATGGTTGGTCTTATTTATTGCTCAGGAGGCTTCACACCAAATTTCAGGTCATTCCGACATCGTTTGACCCAGTTTCAGCTTATGACGGAAAATCGGCAGCTCTGCGCGACAAAGTCTTCGGCTTTCTCAGGAAATTGGAAACTTTGCAAAATAAAATGCAAGGATTCTCATCAGGTTTCCTACAAAGAAATCAGGCCAATAAATGGTCAAAATGTCAAGGAAAAATACAGAAGGAAAAAGAATCGAAAAACAGCAAAACCGGACACAAAACGGGACACAAAGGGGGGAAAACCCCCCCAGGGTCGCAGGCCCCTGCGACCCTGGCCCAGGGTCGCCGGCGACCTTGGAGCCCGGGGTCGCCGGGAAGGCCCCGGAAACCCCGATTTTCGCCCTTTTTTTGCGATTCGAAGAGCCCAGCCTCTGGTACTTTTCAAAATTCATGCTTTTGAGACACCAAGTCCTCTGACATCCGTCCAAAACACGGGTCAATCATCAAGAGTATCGAAAATAATATTGATCGGCACCCGGTCAACCAAAAAAAAATGTGCTTTCTACCCGACCGATCGAGAAATCGACAGGACAGATGGCACCGACCCGCTGTTGGCAACAAACACCTGAAATTACATGGTCATCTGATGTCGATCTACATGAAGATCCATCGATGATCATCGACAGAAGAATCCCAAAAGACATGGCACGGCCCGCGACTCTTCAGCTGCTCGGCGACCACTTAATGCGATTAATTGACTAGCTTTATTACAGTCATTAATCCATTTCTTTGGACGGCCCAATCAGAAGCAAGCATTCGGGAGTTACAAGTCAAGAGATTCATGGCATTTAACCCATGAAACTCCTCCCATCATGGCGATTAAAGGCGATTAAATGCCCTCAATCTCCTCCGGCCAATCAAAAGCCAAGAAAAAGGAGTTACAAAATAAAGAATTCAATTATGTAACTCCTCCCTTTATGTAGCTTTATGACAATCAAAGCTCATAAACCCACCTAAATGGCCACCTAAAAAGCCTATAAATAGGAGAGCTCTCCAAGAAGAAAAGGACAAAAAATGAAAATCACAGACAGAAGCACAGAAATTCAGAGAAAGAAAAGAGAGAAAACTCTGCGGAAGTTCTACACCGGCCACCGCTACAAGGTGACAAAAGTCCCTTGGGGGGTACCCCCCCCCCAAGGTCCTTGCCTTCTCCTCCTGCCTCCAATGGCTTAGATGTGGCTTTTCAGCCCGTCTACTCGGCTTTTTATTGGATATAGGACCTCCTTTTGGTCTTTGTCCTCTAAAAACCTGAGGTTATAGCCAAGCCAAGCGAATCAATAGCATCCTCTGTTCTCATCTGCATGGATGATGGCGAAGCCCACATATGGCTTGCGACCGTCAATCTAAACGGGTCCCCCACAATCTCCTGAGAAGTTAGATCCTCCTTTTCTTGCTTTTCATTATAGTTTGTATTTTTTTAAAAGAGACAAAAATCACAACTCTTGTCTTTCATTATTGATAAGGATTGTAAATCGGCTATAAACGCCAAAATCGGCTATAAATGCCAAAAAAATCGCCTTTCACGGCAAACCAAGAAAAATGTCTCTTTTCTTAAATATATGTGCAATGGAAAACTTGAAAGAAGTTGATTTCCTTTTTACTTGCGAAGGTTGATCTCCGGATCACCACTTGCAATTCCAAGTAAAAATAGAAAATCTGGCACACCCACACAAAAAAAGAAATGTTGATGCACGCCCCTGCCCCCTGGTTACGAAAGGGTCGGAACCAAACGGACTCCCACGTCCGCCGACCTCGGTAGGAACCGAGCATTGGGGCGCGGTCCATCAAGCTGGCTCCACCCGGTGGGACCCGTTTATTTGGGAACACGATGCTAGAAATGAAATATTTGCATATCATATATTTTGCTCTATGCTTATATTTCTTTTCTCGATTCCTTGGCTACTTTATAATTGGTGGCCTATGTTGAATTCTGCATCTAAAAAAAATGAGATGAGATTTTTTGTTTGGAAATTTCTAATTCTTTGAATTTATTTCCACTCTTTCTCTTTTCAAAAAAAAAAATTTTTTTTAAAAAAACAAAAAAAATCAGATTTTTCATTTTGGATTCAAAATTGAGAAACTTTGATCCTCTCCCTTCTGGGCACTGGCGCTCACGGAAATCGCTGAGACCGTGTTCGGATCGGGGGTTGGGCCATTGTTTCTCTTCGATGAGTTCATTAAAGATCTAAAAAAAATATATATATAAAAAATATATAAAAAAATATTAAATTTCTCAATTTGGATTCAAAATTGAGAAACCTTGATCCGTTCCTATCGTTCATCGCGCTTGCAGAAATGTTGAGCCTGTTCGACTAAGGTTTTGGGCCATCGTTTCTCTTCGATGAGTTAATTAAAAATAATAATAATAAAATAAAAATTAAAAAAAAAAAAAAAGACATAGACCACTAAGGTTAAACCAACTGTGTTCTTTGATCATGGTTGATTCAAAGAAAAGCCTTGTCCAGAGTGTGGAGACAGCTTGACTGTTCTAGGCAAAGGTCCTCCAAACGGGTTCATTAAGTAATCCTACCCTTACCTGGGGGCAATTCTATCAATCAAGATTTCATAAGACCGGGTTAGGAGGCCTATGTGTACTCTCTCGTCTTTTAAATAAAAAAAATTTATTTTTTTTTTTAAAAAAAAAATTTTAATAAAAAAATAAAAATAATTTTTTTTTTCAAAAAAAAAAATCTTGAAAATAAAAATAAAAAATAAAAAAAAATAAAAAAAATAAAAAAAAAAGATTTAAAAAAAAAATTCTTCAAAATCTTCAAAAAAAAAAAAACTTCCGTCATTTTGGGTTTAGATTGGAGAAATCTTGGTCTTCTCCTTTCTGAGCACTGGCGCTCGCGGAAATCGCTGAGCCCGTGTTCAGATTGGAGTGCCTTTTGCTCTCTTTGATGAACCCGATATTGACTTTTCAAAAAAAAAAACTCGTCATCTTTAGATTCAGATCCGAGAAATTATGGTTCATTTCTTTCTGAGCACTGGCGCTCGCGGAAATCGCTGAGCCCGTGTTTAGAACGGAATACCATCTGCTCTCTTTGATGAATCTAGTCTTGACCTTTCAAAACAGAGAATCTCATCTCATGGATGCGGTCTCAAAACATTTGTGTCTAGCGGTACTAGTACGCCCTTTCAGGGTCTACTGTGTTGCGACCGGCACATCTGTAACTCCAACTTTATATTCTTCTTACCTCGAGCAAGCTCTGCTTCTCGATAAGTCGAATTTAAGTTCACAATTGCTTCTAGCAGTCACTGGGACGCTCATTCTGGGCTTACCATACCTGCGATCAGAACAATTGTACCTTCTATGGCATTTTGCCTTCCTCATATTGCTTGGGTCATCTACCTCGAGCAATTTGAAAAGACGAAACCATATAACTTCCCATTTATGATCATTATATTCTTGTGATTACTAATGGATGTGGTCTTGTTTCAGAAATTTTCGAAAACTAACAATGGCAGCTTCACTAACCATTACTTTCGATGAAAACAAGCACCAACTCATGCTTCAACAGAAGCAAACCACGCGCACTTACAAGCGCCCAATCAGCTGCTGAAGCGTCAACTCCCTCGGCAACTCTCTGAACTCCGGGTCGACCTCGACTCCCCGGACTATCGTCTTTGGGACGCTGGGACCATTCCCATTTCCTGAGGAACAAACTGCTCCCTCCAAGAAGCAGAAACTCGCCTCTCAACGTGTCACTACCGTGACACCAAAGGCGAGCACCAGAAGGCCTGAAGCCCGTGGCAGCCCCACGAAGCCTCGACCTGCAAACAACAAGGTCTACCCCAAGACTTGGTCCCCAAGACCTTCACCAAAACAGAGAAGGTCCCAGACATCCACTAAGCCAGCATTCCTGGCCCCACTCAAGGAGAACCAGTTCTATCCTCTTGCCTACATGAAAGAGGAGAGACCCATCTCCGACTCGACTTCCAAGTCATCCCAGCATGAGCCGGCTTGTTCCTACAAGCCCAAAATCAAGTCATGCATCACAAGGCCTCTACAAGCACCTGCTAAGGCCTACAAACCTGCAGTTCGACCCTTCATCTCTACAGGGGCCGAACTTCAAAAATTCAAAGCTTCGCTGCAACAGGCGAAGGACAGGGTTCGCATCCTGTCCTTGCCCAGCTACAAAGAAGACAGGCTCGGCTGCTGCGCCCGAGGGAGCACATCCTTCATCGTCAAAGCCCAGTCAGAGCTGACCGAAGCTCAAATTGCTCGTCGTATACGCCGCCGCGCGTCATACCGACAAAAGAGACTAGAGAAGCAAAGGACCCAGCCTCCCACACTTCAAGTCTTTCCCAAATGGGTCGAAAAAGAAAGACCCAACCAAGTTGCTACCGTCCATATGGTTGGAAAAACCAGAAGGCGCCAAAAATCAGCAACAAAAATCCATGTCCGACGTCCGATGACCCGCAGCGTCTCCAGGACAAGAAGACATTCAGAAGAATCCCCTGCTCCTTCAAGCAAAGGACAGCAGAGTGATCCTTCCTCAAGCTCTTCTTCAAAAAGAATGAGCCCCAGCTCAGTCACCAGGACAGTTTCTTCATTCGAATCACGAAGGATGAATGTCTTGGCTACAAATTCTGAGCCACCACCCCGCAATCCACCTCCAGAAGATGCGATCACCCGCATCCAGCAGTTGGAACAGGGCCAGCAGAGGATTGAAACTCTGATGGAAAACCTTCTCCTCGCCTTCCAAAATCAGGCGAACAATGAACCTCCTCCGAATCATCAAAACGACGAGGTAAATGGAGAAGAAAATGAGTCACGCGCCATTACCAAAAGGGACGTAGATGGTATCCTCGCCAAAGCAAAAGAAGAGGATATACTCAAGGAGCATGGGATCAAGCCACCATATCCCTTATGGATGGACTCGGTCCCGTTCCCCACCAAATTCAAGCATCCTACTCTCCAAACATATACGGGGAAAGGATCAGCCAGACAGCACGTCATCCACTTCAAGATCCTGACGGGAGCTATCGCGGATCAAGATGCACTCAAGATCCGCCTCTTTGCAAGTACCCTAAAAGGTACGGCCTTCGATTGGTACTCCACTCTGCCGGAGGACTCAATCCAAAACTGGGCCATGCTAGAGACACGCTTCCTGACTCACTTCAAAGGTGAAGATCATCCCGCTACTATGGCTCAGCTGTGCAGCCTAAAACAGGGGGAGAATGAATCAACATATGACTTCATTCACAAGTGGAAAGTAATGGCATACAAATGCTCTGATGTATTGCCACAAGCGTCGCTAGTCGACATCTGCCGAAACAACATGAGAGCCAGAATCCGCTCCATGATCATCGGCAACAAATCAAAAAAACCTGGGAGAACTCCTAGAAGCTTCCATGGAAGCTGAAACGGTGATTAAAGACCTCAACAGTCAGAAATCATCAAGAAAAGAACCAACCGCCATTACGACCTCAAAACCAAAGAAGAAAGAGGTCCTCAATGTGCAGACCAAGTTAGCTCCTCAGCCACCAAAGAAAGCTGAAAACAAAGCTGTTGGTAAGAGACCTGAACTCTCTGATGCCTTCAAAGAACGAGTAGAGAAGAAATACCCGTTTGATGAAGATGTTGATGAAATCTTCGGAGCTCTTGTGGCAAATGGCAAGCTCACCTTGCCTGAACCAAAAAGACCGGGTGATGTTGGCAAAACCAACGATCCTCGGTACTGTCCATACCACCAGATGATCTCGCATCCTCTCAATCAATGCTTCGTTGTGAGAGAGAAAATAAATGAGATGTGGAAAAACGGAGTCATCACCTTTGACAAAAACTATGGGTCTGCCTCCATCAACATGGTGACATGTGGACAAACATCAAAATCATCGAAGAAGAAGATCATTACTTCCTTCGAGGTGATAAACTCAATCCAAGCGTCCGAGGAACTGGTTCCTTACCCGACACCAGACGGACAACCGATATGGGTACATCCCGATCTCCTGGAAGATGAAAATTGGGAGGTCGTGAAAATAAAGCCTACAGCTCAACAGCGAAGGCAGGCTAGGAAACATCTCCTCAAGCTCAAACGGCAAGAGAAGACCCAGCCAAAATTAGAAGTCAAAGAAAAGGCAGAGGCTTCCTCTACCGCTTCACTGAAGGTAACAAAAACATCCCTTCCAAAGACTTCAAAGGGGGTAAGGAAATTCACTCTCAGTGATTTCATGCCACCTCAATTCAAAGAAGCCATGCAGGAGGCATCATACTCTTGCAATTCGGTAGTTGGATTCTCCATTGATGGATACGAATCCAGCGACACCGATGATGGATTCGAATCCAACTACACAGATGAGTGGGAGGAGTCCCTTGAAACAGGAGAATATCTCTCCGATGAAGAATGGGTTCCTGAGTCTCATCTTATGCCAGTAATCTGGTATAACCCCCTACAGCCACAAGGATCCTGGTCTGATGATGAAGAAGACCAATAAGCTGTACAAGAAAATGCTGCTGACCCAGCACCTCTCATTACTCCAGTGGAAATGAACAATGTTGAGCCACAAAGAGATGATGAAGAAGAAGATCCGGCTCCCATGCCTGATCTTGAAGAATATGCAAGGATCTTGCAGCGACTCGCTCTAGAACAAGAGCAAGAACGCGTCAACGAGCCTCCTCGCAATTCAGAGCCTGAAGTCCCTGAAGACCACCAGGTACATCCTCCCTTAACTCCTGAAAATGGAGAAAATTGCTGGATAGATGATCCTCTCACATCCGAGGATGAGTCTGACTCCGATCAGGCAACGTCTCCCGTCAGAGCTTCCTGTAATGTAATAATTCGGGATTATAGCTCTTCAGAAGCATCGTCTGATGAGAGCACTTACACTCCGGCGACGCCTAGCAATATATCTTCTGGAGCCACCTCGTCTCACGTGACTTTCACTGAGATGACACCTTCTCAGGTTTCTTCTCCTGAGACTGTGACTTCAAAGTTCACACCCTTCCTGACTGAAGAATTCCCAGCCATTGATGCTTGGGACGATGAATTAGTCAACGAAGAAGAAAGATTGCTGGATGTTGTTCAGGACTTGTTCCCGGAAAATGCTCCATGCAACACAATCACTGAGGATGGTAACTCTGCTGCTGATACATCCTCAGCAAATGAAAAACAACAGCCTCTTGATCCTGAAGACAATCTTCCAAACGAAGACCCTTCTCAAGAAGCTCTCGAAGTTGGTAGAGGCACCCGCTCTGGCCGGGACTACCACAAAAATTACAACCAATCTTCCTTTACATATGTAAATCCTTCGGGAAAAGATGTTGTAAGCGCCCCTAGTGGCAACAATGATGAACATGCAGGCCCTAAGGAGGCTTTCAAGTATGACTTGATTGAACACTTCAAGCACATACTTGCACGTCTGCATATCCTAGATTTGTTGCGAATGTCTCCGCACACTCGTGATAATCTCATTTCGGAATTACAAAAGCTGAATGAGGATGTCGACAAACATGCCCCGCAAGTCCTCCAAATTGAAATGGATTACCGGGTCAAAAACTCAGAAGCCTCCTCAAAGGGAGAAAATAAGAAAACTGAGGGATCATGCATTGAATGCCTCTCGGTTAAAAAAGCAGCCAGTGCAACCATCGCCTTCACAAAAGACGACCTCCTGCTTGGAGAAACCAGGCAAAACCGACCCCTGTACTTCACAGGGTATATCAAGGAAATGCCTATGCATAGAGTTCAGATCGACCCAGGTTCTGCGCTCAACCTCATCTCCACATCGGCTCTTGAAGAGTTGGGCATCCCACCCAGCAAACTGAGCCACACATCTGTATCTATTTTTGGATACGATGGGAGTACTCAAAGGCCTATCGGTAAAATCAGGTTCAAGTTGCAGATCAGTGATCTTATCTCTGAGGTCACAGTGTATGCAATAAAGACTCCTTCATGCTACAACATCCTTCTCGGACGCCCTTGGATCCATGAGAATGGTGTTGTCCCTTCAACTCTATATCAATGCATCAAGTTTGTTGGCGACGACGGCATGATACATCGAGTCTTTGCGGACAGAAAACCCTTCAAAGGTAAAGAAGTCCACTTCGCAGACTCACAGATGTATGGAGGTGAAAAAGAAGAAGAGGAAAAGCACACAGCATCCTTTGCCGAAAATCTCCAGAAAGATAAAGGCAAAGCTCCTCAACAATCACTGGAAGAAAACAAACCATCCGGTAAATCTGAAGAGAGCATTCAAACTCCCTTCATCATCTCCCTGGCATCTGTGACATCCAGACCAGCCTCTTCAGCATCACCGAGAATCTCACGCACATGCTGGATCATGCTAAATCCGGCTTCCAAGTGCCCAGAAAAGAGAGTCTCAATCCAAGAGCTCAGAACTCGCACCACCACCTTCTTCGCAAAAAGAAGAGATGGCCCAGCTGAAGATTCGCCCAACTCCGTTGGTCGGCCGCTCAAGTCATCATCTGTTGAAAGAGTAACAAAATAACTCTTTCCAGTTGAAGCTGCTCCTGCTCGGGAAGGAATCTCAGCGCGAGGAATCTCCTCAACATTGTCTAAGCTGGTCCCAGGAGTCTCTTCCTCTGGATTAACCTCTGGCATCCCTTGCTCTGGAAGCGACGGACCCTCCTCTGTCACTTCAAAACCTGCCAAAAGAAACACAAAAAGGTATGAATATAATCCTGTTTGAAAATCATTATCAGGGTTATAACTACAAAATACCTTCTTCGACGACTGGCGGAACACTTTCTTCCTCCATGAACTCATCGGAAGCATCATCAACATTTGCGTCCATCGATGGTTCAAAGTCATCAGAACCCTGTGGCAAGTCAGCTGACAAAAAAAAATGTTAGCAAACCGAGTCACAGACACAAAAAAAAAAGAGCAAAAGAAGTCGTACCAATTGGAGATTCTGGATTTACTCCAGAGTCCCTCGGTTCTTCTTCAGGTGCCTCAACAGGATCCATCACCACCTCATCGGTTGGGACCTCAGGCATCACCAAGTCTTCCTCTGCTAAAAAAAAAAAAAAAAGCAGAAACAAGAAGCAAATCAGAACATGGAAAAAAAAATCCCATGAAAAGAAATGGAAAGAGAAAAAGGAAGAATCATACCTTCACCGACGGTCTCTTCTTCTCGACTTCTCTTTTCTGGAGGCTCGTCAGCATCCACTGGCACATCCTCATTGATAGTAAGAGGAACTTCCAAGTCAGGAGAGTCCTCATGCTGCCCCTTGCTGCGATGATGACTCCTCCCCCTCTTACCCCAGCGGGCTCGCTTCTTAGAGGAACCTGCCCCACTGTCAGAGTCAGGTTTCCCACTTGACTCCTCACTGGATGGTCTACTCTTGCCAGTAGACTCCACGGAAGCTTGCCTCTGTGCCGCTTGCATCCAAGCGCCAAGTTCGGCTTCCTCCTGTTCTAGCTGCTCTAAAGCCTCATCAGGTATTTCTCGAACAGCTTCAGAACCAATGACGCCCTGGTCACCGAGAAAGCCTATCTTGTGCTTCTCTCCAGAAAGGAAGGCCCAAACTTCCTCTCGCCGGACGCCATCCGACTTTCCAAGGCTCTTTCCAGATACCAGCTTCACATCAAGCTCCTTCTTGGAAAGCCCCCGATATGCCGAAAAGCTCTCCGCGAACCACTTCGCAAAGCCGGCAGTCCGGGAAGTCAGCAACACAGGATAAGAAATCATGGCTGTAGTGTCTTCAGCACTATAGAAAGCCCATGCATTTCTCCCGTCCTGTAAGCCTCCAAAGCGCTTCACCATGCTTGAAGGCGCTCCAACAACGCCTTGAGAAAAGCCCAGCTGCAAAGCAAAGCGAGAGGGTACATACGGCTGGATGTCGACGAAAAGATGTCTACGGTACACCATCGTGCCGACACGTATGCTGAAAAGCCACTCTCTCTCTGCATTTGTCAAGGAATAATGCCTTCCCGACCCCGCCCTGGTAGAGTCTCGGGAGGCACCAAAATCAAAAGCCTTCTTCCGCAACTCCGGAGAAAGCTTCACTGAAGACTGCCCCATCTCGACGTCCCTGAACCGTCGGATCCTCATGCGGGCAAACAAAAGTGATTCGGACACGGCTTTGCCCTTAGCCAGTCGAATCATCAGAGGATCATCATCCTGTGCAGCACCCAGCCGATGGAAGCCAGGACAGTGGTATACATACCACGAATAAAAGATATGGGCTGAAAATACCCTATTCATGGGAAGCCCAAGCCGAACCAAAAAAGCAGCAGCCTGCAGTTCGGTACAAAGGTAGGAGTAAAGAGCTGGCACCAAAGCAAGCTGCTCTCCAAACGCCATCTGACAAGCCGGAAAAATACAATGCGGTCTGATGTGCGTTCCATCTCCTCCAGCAAAAACAGCGTCAGCAAGCCAATAAGTGAGGTAAACAGCAAGATCTCTCCGCAGTGCAATGTCAGGACATATGGCGTTTGTACTTGCACAGAAATCTCTCAACTCTTCTTGCATGGCCAAGATCTTCTTTGAACTTGGATCCTGAGCTTCGGCCTCTCGGGTCACGCTATCAGAAGACTCCCTGCTATCAGAAAAGTTGGGGAATGAAGAGCTAAAACTCTTCCAACTGCTGGATCTAACTTTCAAACCCCACTTCTCCTTAAAAAAATCATAGAAGGCGACGAGCTGAAAGTATAGAAGCCTGAACTCCTCAGACTGCCCCTCGAGGACGCTGTCAATCGGCATAAACTCCTCATAGAGTTTGCCGAGGATGGGCAATCCAGTAATGGCGCTCAGCTCCTTCAAAGAAAAACCAATCTCGCCATTCGTCACAACGAAGGTATTGGTTTGTGGGAAGAATGACTCCAGCATAGCCATGAAGGCCTCATCGGAAAAGATTACGGTCTCCCTAAAGGCGCGGACCGCATAAAAAATCCCGGCTTCCTTCAAAACGGCGCCACCAATTAGCAGGACGCGATCAGTCCACGACTTCCACTCGGAGTCGGCATTGAAACGGCCTCGAAGTCGAAAAGGCTTGATCCAATTGCTGCCATCACCACTTAAAATACCAAGGCCCACCGGTCTCAAATCGACCGACGGATAATCAGAGCCTTGGTAGCCGCTGGATGGCATCAACAGGTCCATGTCAACAGGCGACCTCTCCGTATATCCAGGAGAACCGCCAACAAAAACCCCGGTCTTGATTACATTTGTCCTTCTCACCCAGCTTGGAGGATCTTCCCTCTTAGGGCACGTGGGGGCAAGGCTCAGAATTGAGACGGTGCGATCAAACGTCGACCGGGTAGCAACAGTCTTCTTCTCACCATTTGCTGTGAAAGAAAACTGAAAACATCTCCTCTGGTATGTCATGTCATCAGGGACTGCATCACCAAAGAAGAAGGTAGGCTTGGGCAAAACGCTCTGATCTTCCATCACCCATGGACGACTGCTTACCATGATCTTATAGAATTCCTCTCCCTTGAGAGCGATCAGTCGCTGCCTCATCTCATCTCTATTGAGGGAGTCACACTCTTCCAGATTTCTCTCAACATACTGGACCTTCTCAAAAGCCTGCTGAACGGCCGGATTAGAAGATCTAGAAGATCGACGAGGTACGCTTGTAGCAGGCTCTTTACCCTTGTTCGCTCTGGAGGAACCACCTGAAAAGGATGGAAAAGAAAAAGATCAAACATCAAAATGACAGAATCTCGCTAAAAAAAAATCTGGCGAAATTTTGACATGATGACGGGGCAATTCCGAAGAAAAGGAACTATCCCGAAAGAAATAGAAAGCTTGAAGATGGGCTCAACATCGCTTCGAGCTCCGAAACTCCAAACTTTCGAAACCTCAAAGTCTCCGCAAAATCAGGAAGGGCTCAACATCACTGCGAGCTCCAAATTCCCAAATTTGCGAAAACTTTCAGGTATGCTATCACATCATGCTACAAATTTTATTTACAATTGAATGCATGCATGAACATCTAGGTTTGCCAAAAAAGAGGGGCATTATCATGATGACCAAAAAAAAAAAAAAAAAAAAAAAAAAAAAAAAGAAACTTTCTCAAAAAAATAGGAGGGAAAGAAAACAAAAAAAAAAAGGAAAAAAAAAAGGGAGATGGCCCACAGGCCACGTGGCCGTACGGACAGATCCGTACACAAACAAAAAACAAAAACATGAAAAAAAAAAGAAAGAAGAGAAAAAAAAAAACGTGTGAAAAAAAAAGGGAAAACACGTGAAAAAAAAAAAGAAAAGAAAAAGAAAGAAACAAAAAAAGAAAGAAGAACTTTTTATTTTTTTCCTACAATGGAGTTTTCTTGAAAAAGGGAACTTACTTGAAGCCATTGATGGAGAAGAAGAAGAAAAGTCTTGAAGATCTTGAAGAAGAAGAGCTCTTGGTCTTGAAGCCCTCTTGAGATTATTGCAAAAGAAAGTAATAAGAGCAAGAGATCCAACCTTCTCCTTGCTTTTATAGAGGAGAGCAAACCAAAGACGGAAAGAAGAAAGAGGTAAGTGTTACTAATTAGTAACCTTACCAAAAGAAAGAGATTAGAAAGATTCTTTCCCAAAAGAAAGATATCTTGAAGGATTTTCTCCCAAAAAGAAATCGATGACGGATTCTTTCCCAAAAGAAAGATATCTTGAGATATCCTATCCCAAAATAAAGGGATCATGAGAGATTCTCTCCAAGTAAAGATATTCTTAGATATTCTCTATCCAAATAAGATATTTTTGGATATTCTTTACAAAAATGACACCATATGAGATCTAAGCCATTTCAAAAGCTTAAGGTCCCATGGGTTAGCCCATATGAGCCAGGTTTGACCACCTAGGCACAAAAAAAAAAAAAAAAAAAAATTTGGGCTTTTAGTCAAAGAGAAATCCCTCTTACCAAGAGCATACAAAAATGGTTCCATGCCTCTTTTGAGTTGATTAGACCATACAAAAGAAAATTCCAAGCCCCATGAGCTTCCAAAAATCAAACCATCCAGCCTCATCTACCAAATTGAGCCAAAATCTTGAAATTGACATTCCACAAAAATCAAACCAAATCCTGGTCCCCTAACTTGCCACATACAACCTGTTAGGTCACAAGACCAAAACCAAAAACCAAAACCTGATCCCCTAACTTGCCACATACAGCCTGTTAGGTCACAAGATCAAAACCAAAATTGATCCCCCAACATTCCACATACAGCTTGTTGGGTCACACGATCAAAACCAAACCCGACCCCCTAACCTGCCACATATAGCCTGTTAGGTCACAAGGTCAAAACCCAAATCCACATCCCTGATGTCATCTTCAAAACTTTGCCTCGAGATGGTACGTGATCCCTTTCACTACCATAAAATTCCCCTGGAAGCTCAAAAGGCTACAAATACCAAAAAGAAAGACTGCTCAAAGACTCTTGGTCAAGTCACAGGCTCTCCTTCAAAAATCTCTTCGAGGCACATCGACTACAAAAGTTAAGCAAACTCGTCGCTATACCTCGAGGGGCATTTGTTGACACCAAAAATGTCACTTTGCCTCTTCAAGATCCAAAGAGCTACATGAAGTCGCAACCTGCCATAAATAGGCAATGCTGCTTCCAAAAATCAAATCTTGTCAGAATCAAACAAAAACTGCAAGATTCTTCCAGACAGCCAAAAGAGGAGTACACAAGAAGTTTCGGGCCATTTCAAAATCATTTGGCCTAACTTCGCTTCTCCGACAGCCGAAAAGGAGCTCTCGGCGGCAAAAGCATCGGAGACACCAAATCTTCGATCAGGGCCGATGGATGGTCTCAAAATACTTCCAAAAGGCTCCACGTCAAGTTCCGAGTCAAACCGACAACGTTTGACCCTACATCAACCCTCGAATAACTAAATCAAGCCTCTCGGCGGCGAGAACCACCGAGGCCATTACTCATCAGATAGAGCACATGGACGGCTTCAAAATGCTTATAAAGGGCTACACGTCAAATTTCAGGTCATTTCCACAACATTTGACCATAGTTTGACGCTCGGAAGCCAAATCAGGCCTCTCGGCGGCAAAGCTCTCCGGGACCATGGTTTCCAAGACAGAGCCTATGGATCATCTTAAAATGACTCCAATAGGTTCCCTGTCAAATTTCAAGTCAATCGGACATCGGTTGACCGCACATCAAACCGCGACGTCTTCATCGCGACAAAAAGCAAGTCTACTGGTGATAGGACCCCAAACGGCTTCAAAACTCAAACAAAAGCCTATGGTTGGTCTTATTTATTGCTCAGGAGGCTTCACACCAAATTTCAGGTCATTCCGACATCGTTTGACCCAGTTTCAGCTTCTGACGGAAAATCGGCAGCTCTACGCGACAAAGTCTTCGGCTTTCTCAGGAAATAGGAAACTTTGCAAAATAAAATGCAAGGATTTTCATCAGGTTTCCTACAAAGAAATCAGGCCAATAAATGGTCAAAATGTCAAGGAAAAATACAGAAGGAAAAAGAATCGAAAAACAGCAAAACCGGACACAAAACGGGACACAAAGGGGGGAAAAATCCCCCAGGGTCGCAGACCCCTGCGACCCTGGCCCAGGGTCGCCGGCGACCTTGGAGCCCGGGGTCGCCGGGAAGGCCCCGGAAACCCTGGTTTTCGCGATTTTTTCGCGATTCGAAGAGCCCAGCCTCTGGTACTTTCCAAAATTCATGCTTTTGAGACACCAATTCCTCTGACATCCGTCCAAAACACGGGTCAATCATCAAGAGTATCGAAAACAATATTGATCGCCACCCGGTCAACCAAAAAAAAGTGTGCTTTCTACCCGACCGATCGAGAAATCGACAGGACAGATGGTACCGACCCGCTGTTGGCAACAAACACCTGAAATTACATGGTCATCTGATGTCGATCTACATGAAGATCCATCGATGATCATCGACAGAAGAATCCCAAAAGACATGGCACGGCCCGCGACTCTTCAGCTGCTCGGCGACCACTTAATGCGATTAATTGACTAGCTTTATTACAGTCATTAATCCATTTCTTTGGACGGCCCAATCAGAAGCAAGCATTCGGGAGTTACAAGTCAAGAGATTCATGGCATTTAACCCATGAAACTCCTCCCATCATGGCGATTAAATGCGATTAAATGCCCTCAATCTCCTCCGGCCAATCAAAAGCCAAGAAAAAGGAGTTACAAAATAAAGAATTCAATTATGTAACTCCTCCCTTTATGTAGCTTTATGACAATCAAAGCTCATAAACCCTCCTAAATGGCCACCTAAAAAGCCTATAAACAGGAGAGCTCTCCAAGAAGAAAAGGACAAAAAATGAAAATCACAGACAGAAGCACAGAAATTCAGAGAAAGAAAAGAGAGAAAACTCTGCGGAAGTTCTACACCGGCCACCGCTACAAGGTGACAAAAGTCCCTTGGGGGGTACCCCCCCAAGGTCCTTGCCTTCTCCTCCTACCTCCAATGGCTTAGATGTGGCTTTTCAGCCCGTCTACTCGGCTTTTTATTGGATATAGGACCTCCTTTTGGTCTTTGTCCTCTAAAAACCTGAGGTTATAGCCAAGCCAAGCGAATCAATAGCATCCTCTGTTCTCATCTGCATGGATGATGGCGAAGCCCACATATGGCTTGCGACCGTCAATCTAAACGGGTCCCCCACAATCTCCTGAGAAGTTAGATCCTCCTTTTCTTGCTTTTCATTGTAGTTTGTATTTTTTTAGAAGAGACAAAAATCACAACTCTTGTCTTTCATTATTGATAAGGATTGTAAATCGGCTATAAACGCCAAAATCGGCTATAAACGCCAAAAATCGGCTATAAACGCCAAAATCGGCTATAAATGCCAAAAAAATCGCCTTTCACGGCAAACCAAGAAAAATGTCTCTTTTCTTAAATATATGTGCAATGGAAAACTTGAAAGAAGTTGATTTCCTTTTTACTTGCGAAGGTTGATCTCCGGATCACCACTTGCAATTCCAAGTAAAAATAGAAAATCTGGCACACCCACACAAAAAAAGAAATGTTGATGCACGCCCCTGCCCCCTGGTTACGAATGGGTCGGAACCAAACGGACTCCCACGTCCGCCGACCTCGGTAGGAACTGAGCATTGGGGGCAGTCCATCAGTTTCATGTACCTTTTATATGTTGAAAGTGTATGAAGAGGCAAAGTGACAAAGTGGTCAGTGTCCCTTTTCTTTCTTCTTATTGTATTTGTATTGTAAAAGAGACAAAAATCACAAGTCTTGTCTTTTTTTAATAGAGTTGTAAATCACTTTTCATGGAACCAAAATTCGCCTCCAATGGAAAATACAGAATAGCCTTTCACGGTAAAAACACTGCCTTTCACGGCAAAAAAATTTTTATAAACCTAAATTATGTCTCTTTTTAATATATGTGCAATGCAAAGCCAGAAAAAAGGTTTCATTTCCTTTCTACCTGAAAAGGTTGATCTACGGATCATTTCTTTTCTTTTTCAATTAGAACAGAAAATTTGGCATACCCATACATAAATCAAAACCTGACTTGTCCATTCGCTACGGGGTATGAAATGGTTGGATCCTCGGATTTCCCGCAGTTTCAAATGCGAACAAACTTGGGTCAAGAAACTTAAAACATGAAAAGTGCATGTAATAGAATTCTCTTTCCAATGAGCCCTGGTTTCATAGACTTTTGGGGTCTCGCTGAAAAACTAACTTTTTGGTCAAAGGGGTCAAATAATGGAAATTTTGTTATTTTCAAGGGTTTCGAGGCTCCGAAAGACTATGGGTCAAAAACAAAAGTTGATCAAAATAATGTCCCCGTTTTAATGACCTAAAGATCGCAATTTCCCAAAAATTACCAATAACCCCCAAGCTTTTCTGAAATTACAAAGGGGTCCAATAAAGAAAACTAGGTTCAAAGGCTCTCAAAACTATTGAAAATCTATTCTGACCCTCAAACTTAAGTAATTAGGAGCTAATCCCACTTAAAGAGCTGACGACATAATTAATTAACTCTAATCGCATGATTAACGAGTCAGGGTCTTACAAAAAGTGGATTATATGTTAGACCAGCTTAGATTTCCTAGTCCCCGATCAAGACACTCTAGAATCCGAGAATGTCCAAGCTTGTTGTTGTACCAGGTTAATGGTGGTCGTCCTATAAATCCAAGGTCTGACAAATAACTTTGGGCTAAAAAAAATTTTAGAGTCTTTTTAAGAGGAGGCAATGAAAGGGTCTAGGCGACTGTAAGAACCCGACCCTTAACCTCTACAATTAGCACTAATTAATTCTGTGGTTAGGATTACTAAGTGGGATTAGGAACCCATTACGGTGTTTGTGTGTGTTAAAATAGTTTTGAATAGCTTTGGGAAGTTTTGAGAGCCTTAGAGTCTAGTTTGACACTTTTTGTAGCTTGTTCATAATTTTGAGTAAGATTGGGGGGTTATTCATAAATTGTTCGAAAATGTTAATTTCAGCTTTTGAGATCGGGATCATCATTCCGAAAAACTTTTGTATTCAGCTAGAATCAATTTGAGGCCCTGAAACCTTTCAATTGACCAGTTCATTTATGAATTAGGAAACTTTGACCTAACAGTTGACTTTGACCTCAGAGCCTTGAAATGCGTTGTTCTTGATCCCGAGAATTAGATCATGACTTGCAGCAACAACTTTCATGTTCAGCCGAAACTCATCTAAAGCCCCGAGAGCCCAGTTTGACCCACGACACTTTTTTTCGAGGTGTTTACCCGTAATTCTGGAAATTGTAACTTCTGCACACAATCTTCAAATTTCATGATCTTGGGCTTGCTGGAAAGCTTTCTTGATTCCCTACAATTATTCTTATTTGACCAAGTTCTTTCAAGGTCCCGACGACCTTTATTTATGCGTCACAAGTTCACCTAAAGAACAACAAACCCACAAGCTAACCAAATTCACAAATATCTAACATACCCCACCTAATACGATAACTCTAATTCACTCCATCATTCCAGCAAACAAATAGCCTTCTTCTTCTCTTCTTTTCTTCTTTATTTCTCTTCTCCTTCCATGACATGGTGGAGATCATCATCTTTGAGGTCCCACTTGACAAATCCGACCCCGCCGATCGATTCTACGTCTTGTCTTACGCAACATATGTCATTTTGGCACGATTCCACGACTTACAGAACCTTCATCTCTTTTCCCCTTCTTGTTTGAGCTTCTTAAAGGTGAGAGCCCCTTCTACTTTGTTTTTTTTTTTTCATGATCTAGAGGTCCATTTGATTCACATATGTTACATGCATGCGGTGGTTTTAAGTATATCATGGATTTGGATTTCTAGGGTTTCCTTGGTCGGATATTGGGGATTTCTTATGAGAGGCATTTTTGCAACTTCTGGGGTCTGTGAGAAGGTTTTGGTAGACGTTGGAGCCCAAGGCAAGTACCCATTTGATGTTTCATATCATGCATGACTTTGATTTCCACATTTTATAATTTTTGGTTTAATGGAGATGAATACCATGAATTTCATGTTTGTTTAATGTGCTTTATAGGATGCGGTTTTAGTCCCCAATATGTTTTAGAAATTTTGAATTTTTTAGAAATCTTAAAATGAATGAGAAAGGGCTCAGAACACTGCCCACTAGTCAGTCGTTAGATGAATAGTGCTTGACGGCCGATCATTGGATGAACAATGTCCCCCAGTCGGTCATTGGATGAAGAATGCCCGCCAGTCGGTCATTAGATGAACGGTGTCCCATAGTCGGTCATTGGACGAACAATGCCCCCCAGCCAGTCATGGGATCATGAACAGGGCCCGCCAGTCGATCATGGGATGAACAGTGCACACTAGTTGGTCATTGGATGATCAGTATCCCCCAGTAGGTCATTGGATGAATAGTGCCCCCCAATCCGTCATTGGGTGAACATTGCGCACGAGACAATTACACCCTTCTTAGTGGTCAATAGCACAACTGTGGGCCCAATTTGGGACCGTTTCTTTAGGAAATGACCCCAAACTTCCTCCAAATATTTTGTAAACCCTAGAAACATGTTAGGTGGGTCCTAAAAGTGGTTAAACTTTAACCATGGACCCTTGAATCGTGCTCGAAAGATTGGGATCCTAGATCATGGTTGTAAGGGATGAAAACATAGATTTTGGCCGAACCATATACCCAAACCTTGTCCAACGCATGTTTTAGACTCGAGACCAATGTGGCCATTGATCACACTTAGACTACTTAGAAACATATTGAATAACCCTAGGACCAGGGTACGCTAGACTTAGAATCCCAAATACAATCACCATTAGAAGCACCAAGAAACACATATTCCCAAGGTATTCGGAATTCCAAGTGTACGTAGAGTTGAATGGTGTTGTTCATAACTTTTTGAACTTTATGTTACATAATACAAGTATAAAAGTCCGTACTTGATAGAATCGACCTGTTTATACATGTTTGACATGTGGGTCAGTCCTTAGAGCTTGGCGCACACTACTTGCCCTGCCTAGCGCCTATAGATAGACCGGATCACTTGGTTGGCCTTTTCGGTTAGTTAGTGCGCACTCGATGCCCTGCTTCCTTCCGGATTGATCAGATCTATCTTGCTCCTTTTCTACCCATTTTGGAATCCTTCCATCATGCTGGAATGTTGCTCATTTGGATTGACCAAGAGTCCATAATTAGACCTAGTATAGACTACTGGGCCTTATATCACCTCGTTTGGACTTGTTTGACTTATCCATTGAGACTGTGCTTTGACACTGATTTTGGGACTCGAACCCTTATTCTATAACTCGATTTGAAGGGAAGTTTGTAACTTCACTCATGACTGGGGCATGAGGGCGAAACGAAACATAACAACCATACAATGATAGTTCTGATTAGTCCCTTAAATAGCCTTGGTCATGCGAGGAGTCACAACCAACCCAGCCTTTGAAAATCATTAGTCTTGGCCTTTTACTGAACCGCATGACCGTAGCATGGCTTACTAGTTCGGATTCCCTAGTTAACCTGACCAGAGCCAATTAATGAAAATGGTTTACTTTGTTTAGACTAGTCGCTCGTATGCACTGCCACGACATGTCCTATTATTTGTATCCGCACTTGTATGGTACGAATGCAATGTGCACCTCGATTACTTGATTATCTCATAGATGACCCTAAGATGTTATTATGATCTGTTACGTGTACTGGTAGGTATCTTGGTGATACCAAGTTTTAGGTACTGTGTTACCGAGCCTTGAGTAGGTATCAGGGATACCAAGAGTAGGCCATGGTGGACGAGTCTTAACGTTGTAGGCATCGACGGGTGCCGAGTTGTAGGCAACACGCACCGAGCGCTGCTTGTTCCTAATACTGCTCCCGGTAGTGAGCACATCGTATTGTGATCAACTTTTGATACTCATATGTGGTTCATCTGTAAACAGATGGTATTTATACATGTTTATGATCCTGAAGCAGTAAGGACAATGTTCAGGTTTCTCTTCCAGTCTACATAGTTGGATCCCACCAATTTATTTTAGTTCAGGATGGTCACAAGAGGATTGAAAGTAGATGAATTCATACTAACAAACTGTAGCACATAACCATACATTCAATTAATAAATATAAATGACATTAGGTTTTACATTCTCACCAAAATTTATGTGGAATCCTCTAACCACTTAAATTCATAATGCATCGAAATTCCAATCCCTTACGGCATGCCTACTTGGGGAGTGCAGATGCAACTTAGATTGATGCGGATCAATGTCGGTCCATAATAAATTTAAGATTAACAATCCATGTCCCCTATCATTCATTATTATCTAAGTATCTCATACCAAATAATGTGTGACTTTCAATTAAACTTTGATTTCTAAAATACATGATTCAACCCACCGATTAGCATTACGTGATAACCATTGTGAGTAGCGCCTCCTTGGGGAGTAAGCCCCCACCCTGCCTCACCAATGCTATCCTAAGGAGATTTATATCTAGTAACCAGCCAAATAAATGCCCTCCGTTGGGATCAGCCGCCCTCCTGATGGCATGGGGCACTTACTTGCAATAAACAGACCTACTGTAGAAAACCATAGGGATTTCTCAATTTAAATGCCCCGCTCCCACTTAATATTTTAGAATTGAGGATTTGCTTTTAGGTCTATGGACCCGCATATAAAGAATAGCAAATCATCTCATAATAAAACCAACGATAGGTTCCAAGTCAAATTTAAAATTAAGGAAAGTCTAGGTACTAAGATTAGTATTACCACTGGGTGCATCTCATGGATCCACTAAGACTAATTCTATTATTAGAACTCTTTCCAAAATATTAAATTGGTTTGACCAATTTTGGCAATTGCTATGTTTGGATCAGATTTGGAAAGAAATAGAAACATGCTATTAAAGCAATCACATACATAGAAAGTAGTAGGGATGTAACGGTTCAGTTAACCGCTCATTTTGGGAAAACCGTTAACCTTTTTGGCTTTTAAAAACCGTAACCGTAACCATGAAAAATCATTAAAAAGCGAACCTCGGTTAACTATTCGATTACGGTTAATTGTCACTTGAAAAAAAAATTTGTGAAAATTTTGCCATTTACCAATCAAACATAGTGTGAAAAAAAAAACCATAGTTGGAGAATGGCATGATATGTAACTGTAAAACAAAAAAAAAGTAATTTTCATTCAGGCCCTTAGGTATTCTTTTTATTAGCGAAATGGTTCGGCTGAACCGTATTTAACGGTTCAGTTTGCTTAATAACCATGAGTCGAGATAAAAACCGTTATCAAACCGTGAAGCATGGTTTTTCGATTTCAATAATCATAACCGTAACCGAACCGTGAAACATGGTTATTAACCATGGTTTGGTTCGGTTAGACGATTTCTCGATTTTCTTTTACACCCCTAGAAAGTAAAGGTGCACAAAAAAAAGGCTAAACCGATGCGAACCGGGCGGTTCGGTCAAGGTTCGGATGCGATTAAACAACTCAAACCTAACCAATTATCTAAATTTATATTTTTTATAAAATATATAAAAGAATATGAAATATTACTTGAAGAAGACTCGAACCCTCACTTCATTACTTGAAGTCCAAGGTCTCTCAACAATTGAATTAATATTTTTTTACAAAAAGAAAAAAACCGTAACCGAACCAAACTGGTTCCTTTTGGTTCGGTTCAATTCGGTTTGAGCACATGGCGTTCGGTTCGGTTTGAGAAAATAGAAAACCGATGGGTTCAGTTTAGAGGTGTTCATCGGGTTGAACCCGTGGGTTTTGGGTCCCCGACTATATTTTATGTGGGTGAAAACCCACCCGAACCCGACCCGTTTGGGTCACGGGTTGGTCAGGTCACGAGTCAGTCGGGTCACGGGTCACGGGTCATCGGGTCGCGGGTCGGGTTCGGGTAAAAAATTTGTAAAAAAAAATTGTGATTTTATTAAAAATGAAAGGGCAATTCCATCTTTAGAACTTTGAATGGGTTTAACCTGAATTCAAATGAGCCATTCAGAGTCCAAACCCAAATCAAAGTCAGAATCCTCTAATGTGCCAAATACAAAATCAAATGGGCCTGTTGCGGTTCAATTGGAACAATTATTTGCACCCTGATCAAAACCTGTAAAAAGTTCAGACTATATCAGTTATCAAGATCCAGATCCAGTTCACTGGACCCAAATCTTAGTGGATCAGATTCTTCTGGACCCAAGGCTTGGATTTGGGTCCCTAAAAAAAAAAGGTCCAGACCTTGTACCTCTCTCCTTCTCTCTGAAATTTGATTGCATGCTGTAAGAAAGCAATTTAATAAGGTGGTTTTTTTCCCCTGTTGAATGGTCAGTGATAGCTGGTATGGAAATGTTTGCCTACAAAGGGGTGGCTTCCAATCTTGTGACTTATCTTATTGATGTTGTGGGTATGAAGACATCCTCAGGAGCAAAAATAGTCAATAGTTGGGGTGGGGTCACTTCCATGCTTTCCCCCCCCATTTGGCATTTTACTATTAAAGTCAAGTGGAGTGAAGTGAAATGAAAAGTATGAATAAAATATGTAGTGGGTTATGATGGTATTTTATTTTTAGTTGTTTGGGATGAAATATTGTTGACTTTTGGTATGGAAATGGAGTTTTTTTGTCTTTTAGTTAATAAATGTGGTTACGTTTTTACTTTTTGTTGGAAAAGTTGGAGGGAGTTTTGAGAAAAAATGCTTTTGATGTGATGTTTAGGATGACTTAACTTTACTTGACTTTACTAGTCAAGTTACCAAATGAAAAGGGTTTTTATTTTTGAGTTACATTTTAGTATTAAAAAGTAATTACATTTAATTTTTTTATTACCGGATTCACGGGTCACCCGGTGACCCGACCCGTTAGACCCGTTAACCGTTTCTTTCTCTATTGGGTCGGGTCGGGTCGAGCACCGAAAATCCGCTACCATGACCTACCCATTGACCCATGGGTTGGGTCGGGTCACGGGTAGTTTTGTACACCTCTAGTTTGGTTTGGTTGATGGTTTTCCCTATAAACCGATCCGAACCGCCCATGTGCACCCCTAATAGAAAGTAACAAAAATAAAAATTGGTCATCTCCTCCACATGGCCCAAACGGAATAGACTTCTTGGACTTCTTAAACTTCCAAACTTAGGGTATCTCCAAAACTCTTTTGGTAATCTTCAAAGTCTTTGGTTAAGAGTCCAACACCACCTTCCTTCTTTGTCTTAGATGCCGCCATAATTTACAAAATTGATAAAAATAAAAATTACATAAATTCCTATGTCTCAACGATGAGACTTACATGGCAATCTAATAATGGAAATAAAATGGCTTTTAGGGAAAACATCATGCCTTGCCCTTTCACTGGAAACCAAGGAAACCATGATGCCCTTTACATATTGCCTCAAATAAACCAATAACCAAAAAGGAAAGTCAAAGACTTGTGGGCCATATGGAGAGGACAATAAACCTGCAGGGTTAGTATCTCATACAACCATACAAACCACAAAACCAGGCTGCCAATCTGTAGTGGAAAAACAAGTGGCCAAAAGAATCCCGGATATGCAAAAAACAGACCTGAACCTTGCTGTTCGTGTGTCTCCGGTCGACCGGACACGGGGTCGGGTCGACCAGACTCACGAACTAGAAAAGTTCGATTCTCCAGTTTCGTGTCCATTCGAAGCCAAACATCCTTTAATGGATTCTTACCATCCTTTCATTACAGAATAACCCTTTTGTGAACATTCCAACAACAGATCTACTTAAAAAGAAAGCAAATCCACAAATTTTAGTTGGATTTTCCAGTTTCTCTTTATTTTACCACTTAATTATATTTTATTTCACCCCTGATGCTAAAGTTAATTGAAGTGAAGGATTACATTAAGAGACGAGAAATAAGAGGAGTCATATAAAAAATAGAAAAAACTATTCGCTTATGACAAAATACCCTCTTCTTTTTATCCACTATGATGAAAAACCCTTTTTTTTATCCACAAAATTTTTAAAAAAAAGTACCTTCTTATGCCACTAAATGACAAAAACCCTCTTAATTATCCAAAAAAGGTTAAAAATGGTACCTTCTTCTTTTCATGTCTCTTAATTTGAACCTTCACTTCAAATTCACTTGACAAGTGAATTATCCAATCAGGAAGGGGTGGAATATGCAAAAGCATTCACACAAAAAAAAAATGACGATGCAAATTGGGATGTGACATTTTGTCATGAGGATGCATAAGAGCATGAGGAGAAAATCACGCTTGATCATAGCAAGGCATTTGATGAGAGGAGCCCATGTAAATCTCATGGAATAGAAGGACAAAAACCATGACGCCTTTAGGAAATGTATAAAGAGGCGATGACCATGTGAAAGCAACGCAAATAGGCATGCAGTCTAGGTCCCTATATACAAAAAAGAAAAAAAAACTATAAACAATGAAAAGTCCCCACCGTTTTTTTTAAGAAGGAAAATATATATATTTTTTTTTTGAAATACCACTAAATGAGTGATGTACCTTTTTTATTTTAAAAAATGTACGTCTTCCCACTAGAATGGCTAGGCAAAAGAACTCCAATCTGTTGAGCAGTGAATATTCTCACACTCGAAAGGTAGGAGGATGTAACCAAAGGATACAATAGTGATGAAATAGAAACAGAATACATTTTCCATATATATATATATAGGGCCAACTCTCCTAAGTTGAAGCTTAACTTATCATAAGCTGGAATAGTGCTGGTCCCACAAATCAAAGTCGATTATCATTTTTTTTACATGATGGTCGTCTTCAAAATCAATATAAATCCAATTAGAACTTGATTTCCAGTCCAGTTCCATCATGCAAAAAACAGATATAATCAACTTTGATTGGTGAGACTAGCACTATTACAGCTTAAGATAAGCTAAACTTCAACTTAAGAGAGCTCTGCTCTATATATATATTAGACATGTAATGAATAGATAAGCATTTTCTTTTTCAAAAAGAAGAAAAAGAGATACGAAGAAAAAAAAGAGAGAGATACGTACCACCACACTATCATGATTTAAGCACAAGAGTTCAAATCCTTAGCAACGAATAATCTTCCTAAAAGATCTAATAATGATGAAATGGTGAAAAAAAGTTTTTTTTTCAACATGAAATTAATGGAGAAGCATTCTTTCAAAAAAGAAAAAGAAAAGGCAAAAAAATGAAAAAAACCACCCTGCCACCATGATTTGCCACAAGAGTTTGTCATTTGAGCCACAAGTAATCTCATGCTCTAGCCAATACTGATAAAATGGTGGTTTGTTTTAGGCATGAAATGAATGGTTTTTTTTTAAACAATCATAAAAATGAGAAAAAAAACATGCATGGATCTCCAAATGATTTGATGGTGTCGTTTTCTTTTATTTTATTTTTTAGAACTTTCAACTCATGCAGAAAGTACATGCAAGTTGTAAAATAATATCATGTATGAAGGTAAAGGTGAAGGTGAAGGTTTCACAAATGACACAACTTTATTGCATTAAGGCAGATACAGCGCTAACACAAAATGCTTACCACCATTGCCCATAAATGCATGTATAACTGGGTGAGAAATAAGTCCAAACAAGGGACTGTCTTGGAATTTCAGTCCATATAATGAACTGTTTTAAGAAGTTGGTGCAAACAGTGGACTGTTTTGAAATCCCTGCACATGTATGGGACTTCTTTGAAAAAAAACAGCATGTAGAAGGGACTGTTTTGAAAAAAAAAGATTCCGTTTGGACTCTTTCATGAAAAAGTGGGACTGTTTTTGAACAACAAAAGCATATATGAGTATTTTTAGCAAACAAATTCATGATAAAGCACATAAAATCATGGGAAGATGCACAAATCATGAAAACTGATGGGATAATGAAATTCATACCAAGTTAGCAAATTAAATCACAAATATCATCATTTCATGCATGTTAATTATATTAAAACATGATCAAGCAAATAAAAAAATGCGTCCAAAATTCTATCTCAGCCATACAAATGATCAATTCATGCATGTTAATTATAATAAAACATGACCACGCAAATAAAAAAATGCGTCCAAATCCATCTCAACCATACAAATGATCAAAATTCAAAATTTGATAAACACGATGATGGAAATCATGAAATGGGCCAACACACAAGAAGTATGCATGAATTTTCGCATTGGACAGATGAAAATAAATGCATGGGATTTTTTTTTTCTGAAAATGCATGAATCTGTTGGAATTTGAGATGACTTGAAAGTCTTTTGACGAATTGAAGAATATAGTATCTCAAGTATTTATTTGAGTTGGAATTATTGTCAACACAATGTCACAAACATGATGTTAATAGGCTGGTGTTGATAGAGCTTAAATGAAGAATAAGAGTTGAAACAGTCAGGAATTCAGAATTCCTGAAGCAGAGCATGCGGTCGACCGGGCACCCCATGCGGTCGACCGAGCAAAGAGAAACCTGCAGAAAAAGTTTCAGGCACCTCTCAGTTATTTTCGTGACACAGTGTGTCTTCGGTCGACCGGGACCCCAGGATGTCGACCGAGCGCAATAGTTGTCTGTTTCCAGACAGTGTATGATGTCGACCGAGCAAGCAAGGTGTCAACCGAGCACGGGAACCAGAGTTGCGCAGAAACAGAAGTCTTGCACGAAAATTCAGCACTCTTATCTAATTTGTTTGGGACTCTTTCTAAACGAATTGTAGCCTGTTTTGAATACAATTAAGGGTTAACATAACCTATAAAAAGGCATGTATGGGTCGTTCTAAAGATACACCAGAGAGAGAAAGAAGAGAAGAAAAGAGAGAAGAGAAGAGAGAAGAGAGTGCTGGTGCTGTTGCTGTTGCTGTTGCTGTTGCTGTTGTGGTGACGTTTTCTACAGCAATTGTGGACGAGATTGTGCTCTTGAAGATGGTGATTCGTCCATGAGTTAAGTGTCTCTCTTTATGCTTTAGATTTCAATTTGTAAGGGATTGAGAGAGAAAGAATTGTAGAGGGGAAGGGCTGTAGACAGAGTTTATCTTCTATTCGGTTTTTACATCAAGTTGGTGCTTGGTGTTTGGGGTTTGGTGATCCTATCTGTGGGTGCAGATAAATTGTAAGAGGAGTAGGTGCTTCCTAGATAGTGGGTGCTATCTAAAACACAAGGGTTGGTGCTCTTTGTCGTTGGTGCGACTAAATATATTCAGACCTGTACCGGATCGGTGTTCGGACGGTTTTGATCCGTGGACGTAGCCTTTTGGTGAACCACGTTAAATCTGGTGTCATTGTGTGGTTTGACTTGTTTTGTTGTTGAATTGGACCTGTTTTTAGAAATCACTGATTCACCCCCCCCCCCCTCTCAGTGATCGCGATATCCAACAATTGGTATCAGAGCAAGGCTCCCTTGATCAGTTTAATACGCTAAGGGTGATCTCTTGTCAAATCACATGGCAGCCAATACAGGGAATATGAAAGCACCTCTGTTTGATGGTTCTAATTACTCTTTTTGGAAGATTAGGATGCAAGCCTTCATCAAATCTCTTGGCTATGATGTTTGGGAGGCTGTCAGAGTCGGTTACAATGCTGCCACCATACCCAATGATACTGCATCGAAGAAGTTGGCAGACAACGACTCCAAGGCGCAGAATGTTGACTCGTATATGCAACGAGTGAATGAAGTCACGAATGACATTCGTGGACTAGGGGAGGAGATTAAAGAGCCGGTCATCGTCAAAAAGGTTTTAAGATCTCTTCTTCCCCGGTTTGATTCAAAAGTCTCAGCCATCGAAGAAGCCAAAGATCTGAATGCATTTTCCATGGATGAATTACATGGTTCTCTAACTGCCTATGAGATGCGCATAGGAAAGACGTCTTCATCTGATAAAGAAGCGGCCTTCAAAGTTCAGAAAAAGGCAAAAGAGACTGCTGGTCATGATGTTGATTCTGATAATGATGAGCTTGAGGCTCAATTTGTTAGAAAGTTGAAGAAAGGAAGCAATGGCAAGTACAAAGGGAAGCTACCCTTTAAATGCTTCAATTATGGAGGTGTTGGTCACTTTACTGCGAAGTGTCCGCTAAAAGAAGACAATGATAATGACTCTTATGCTGAAAAGAGTAAAGGAAAGAGAAATTTCAGAAAAAGAGGCAAAGCTAAAAACTTTCTATGTCAACAAGATGACAGCACGTCTGAAACTTCAGACGATGATGAATCAACCGAAGCTCTCTTCATGGTCACTATTGAAGAAGAAGAAGAGCTAGATCCGGAAGAGGAAGAGGAGGCTGAAGTCAATCTTGAAGAGGAACTCATAGTCGCACTTGAGGAGCTCAGCATGGAACGCAAAACAAGTAAGAAAAATCTGAAACTTCTCCATGAATCTGAAAGTTCTATTATTGCTTTGAAAACTCAAGTAGAAGAATATAAAAGAATGGTAGAAGTCCTTGAAAACCAAATAAGTATCAAAAAGGAAGAGGCTATGAAACTTGAAACTGAGATCGCTAGAGCAAAGGCTGAAAATTTGGAAAATAGCAAAAAACTCAAAGCGCTCCAAGCGATTGAAGGGACTATGAAACTCGATGAACTACTTGAAAGTTCAAAGACCTGCCCACTTCAGATTTGGTCTAGGATTTGAGAAAGGTGAATCCTCTAAGATTGCACCTCCTGAAAAGAAAGAGTTTGTGAAGCAAGTCACTGCACCTTCTAACTCTATGAAGCCCACTCAACCTAGAAAGGAGTCCATTCCTGTTAGAAAGGTAATGAAGACTAACCAGCCACAAAGAAGATACAAATTCTATGGTTATTGCTTTCATTGTAATATGTTTGGACATAAAAGAGACGATTGCAAATTCTATGTGAAATACAGCTCACTTGTGACTAGGAACCCTTTTTCAATCTTAAGTAGCCACAAAATTGAGTGCCATAAGTGCTATAATTATGGACACTTGGCTAGGGATTGTAGGTTGCATATTGCTAACAAATTTCAGGTTGAAAAGAAACCCAAGTTAGTCAAGGCTTGGAGAGCAAAGCAAAGTGCAGAAAGTCCCAAAGAATCTCTCATTGTGCAAATGGCATTCAATGCACAAAAGAAGGCAGCACCATGGGTCCTTGATAGTGGTTGTTCAAGCCATATGACTGGTGATAAAGAGAAATTCATCAAATTACAGCACTATGAAGGCGGTTCAGTGAAGTTTGGCAACAATGATGGTGCCAAAATCTGCGGAAAATGTGTTATTCAGCTTATGGCAAACAAGATCAGATCGGAAGAAGTCCTTATATGTGTCTGGATTGAGACACAACCTGCTTAGTGTGAGCCAGATCTGTGACAAGGGTCACGAAGTTATCTTCACAAAGAAAGGGTTTGCCATCAAGAAGACTAGCAACGGCAAAACAGTGGCAACTGGATCAAGAACTGCTGGAAATCTCTATACATTGTCAGATGGAGCTGAAAAGACCTGCTTGATGAGTCGGACAGAGGAAAGTTGGTTGTGGCACAAACGCCTTGGGCATCTAAGCTTTGATAACATGTCAAAGATTTGCAATTCAAAGGCTGTAAGAGGCATGTCTACAGTTGAAAAGCCTTCCAATCCCATTTGCGACTCTTGCCAAAAGGGAAAGCAAACGAGGGTTATGTTCAAGTCAAAGGAGCATCACTCCAAGAAACCTCTTGAGCTAGTGCACACTGATCTCTGTGGACCGATGCAAACTCAAAGCACCAATGGAGATAAGTATTTCATGTTATGCATTGATGATTATGCTCGTATGACATGGGTATTGTTTCTTAAGCATAAGCATCAATCACTTGATCGTTTTAAAGTGTTTAAAGCACAGGTTGAAAATCAATTGGAAAAACGTATCAAGATTTTAAGGTCTGATCGTGGAGGCGAGTTCACATCTGAAGAGTTCACTAAATATTGTGAACATCATGGCATTCAAAGACAATACTCAGCCCCTAGAACTCCACAGCAAAATGGAGTTGTGGAACGGAAGAATCGCACCGTACAAGAGATGGCTCGTACGATGCTAAGTGAAAGCAAGATGGCTGACAAGTATTGGAAAGAGGCAATTCATACGGCTGTATACATTCAAAATCGATGCTTGATCAGGCCACATGAAGACAAAACTCCCTATGAGCTATGGTTTGGAAGAAAAGCAACAGTCAAGCACTTCAGAGTCTTCGGCAGCAAGTGTTACATCAAGCGGCTCGAACAAAATCCAGGCAAATTTGAAGAAAGAGCTGACGAAGGTATATTTCTGGGTTACTCCTCTACTAGCAAGGCATATAGGTGTCTTAACAAAAGAACCAGAAAAATCATAGAAAGTGCTGATGTGAGAATAGATGAGAATATTGAACCAAAGAATGCAACTCATAATGACAGTCCAGTTTATGAGGACTCGAGTGAGATTGATGATGAGATGGCTGAATCTAATGATTCTGAGAAATCAAAGGATGACTCAGAAGATACTACACCTAAGAAGCACAGCACTTGGGTAGAGTAACACCCTAAGGATCAAATCATTGGAGATCCTAAGGCAGGCGTTCAAACTAGACAAAGTGTAGTTAGCAATTACTCACTTGTGTCCACCATTGAACCCAAGACTGTGGCTGAAGCCAGTCTCGATGAAAGTTGGTTGAAATCTATGCATGAGGAGTTGGAGCAAATTGAGAAGAACTCCACATGGGAACTTGTTCCTAGACCTACTGATAAGAATGTTATTGGTACTAAATGGGTCTTTCGGAATAAGCTGAATGAAGATGGTCAAGTCATTAGAAACAAAGCAAGGTTGGTTTGTAAAGGCTATGCTCAAGTTGAAGGCATAGATTTTGAAGAGACCTTTGCACCGGTGGCTCGTCTGGAAGCTATTCGTATGTTTCTTGCATTGGCAGCATACAAAACCTTCAAGGTGTTTCAGATGGACGTAAAGTCAGCTTTCTTGAATGGTTTACTTGAAGAAGAGGTCTACATTGAGCAACCTGATGGTTTTCTCATCAGCAAAAATTCAGATCTAGTGTGCAAGTTGAAAAAGGCTCTTTATGGACTGAAACAAGCGCCAAGGGCATGGTATGCAAGGCTGGATCTCTATCTCCGCAAGATCGGTTTTGGAAAAGGAATGGTTGATAGCAATCTGTATGTCAAAACTGAGTTAAGCAAACAGCTGGTTGTCATTGTTTATGTTGATGACATAATCTTTGGTGGCAATGATGAGGAGATGTGCAGGAATTTTGCTGAAGAGATGAAGAAAGAATTTGAAATGTCGATGCTTGGAGAACTAAAGTTCTTTCTTGGTTTACAAGTGCAGCAGCTGAAACATGGCATCTTCATATCACAAATGAAGTACATTAAGGAAATGCTGAAATGGTTCAATATGGAAGACAGCAAGCCAGTGAGCACACCAATGTCAACGAACATGAAGCTTAGCAAAGATGATAAGGCCTCGTCCGTTGATCATACCACCTATCGCTCTATGATAGGAAGCTTGCTCTACTTGACTGCTACAAGACCAGATCTTCTACAAGCAGTATGTATGGTTGCACATTTTCAAGCAGCACCAACTGAAACGCACCTTACAGCAGTGAAAAGAATCTTTCGATATCTGAAAGGTACTATGGAGCTTGGTATCTGGTATCCCAAAGGCAAATCCTTCACTCTTGTTGCATATTCTGATGCCGATTGGGCTGGATGCGTAGATGATCGCAAGAGTACTAGCGGCGGCGCATTTTATCTTGGAGAAAGATTAGTTGCTTGGCATAGTAAGAAGCAAGACTCAGTATCCCTTTCGACAGCGGAAGTGGAATATATTGCAGCGGCAACTTGTTGTACGCAAGTGTTATGGATGCGGCAAATGCTCTCTGATCTAGGAGTTCCTACAACGGATCCTACGCCGATCCTATGTGACAACACGAGTGCAATTCATAAATCTAAGAATCCTGTTCAGCACTCTTGAACAAAGCATGTAGCAATTCGTTATCATTTTCTTAAAGATAAAGTTGCTGATGGAGAGGTCAAGTTGGAATATGTTCCAACAACTGAGCAAGTGGCTGATATTTTCACGAAACCTCTGCCAAAGGAAGTCTTCGAGTATCTCCGGAAAAAGTTAGGAGTTACTCACTCTCCTAAACCGTAGGAGTTGTGCTTGAAAGGGGGAGCAATGCATTCATTGAATATCCTATTCGCTCCTCGGTTTGGTCCCTTTGGACTTGTTGTCAAAGGGGGAGAGATGTTATGCTATGATAGCAAGGAGAGATGTTATGCTATGAAAGCTAGGGGGAGATTGTTGACAGTGCATGATTGTTATTTCAGAATTTCAGAATTGGTTCCAAGTGAGTGTTGAAGTTCCAATAGTGTTGCCAACAATTCCAAAGGGGGAGATTGTTGGAATTTGAGATGACTTGAAAGTCTTTTGACGAATTGAAGAATATAGTATCTCAAGTATTGATTTGAGTTGGAATTATTGTCAACACAATGTCACAAACATGATGTTAATAGGCTGGTGTTGATAGAGCTTAAATGAAGAATAAGAGTTGAAACAGTCGGGAATTCAGAATTCCTGAAGCAGAGCATGCGGTCGACCGGGCACCCCATGCGGTCGACCGAGCAAAGAGAAACCTGGAGAAAAAATTTCAGGCACCTCTCAGTTATTTTCGTGACACAGTGTGTCTTCGGTCGACCGGGACCCCAGGATGTCGACCGAGCGCGATAGTTGTCTGTTTCCAGACAGTGTATGATGTCGACCGAGCAAGCAAGGATGTCGACCGAGCACGGGAACCAGAGTTGCGCAGAAACAGAAGTCTTGCACGAAAATTCAGCACTCTTATCTAATTTGTTTGGGACTCTTTCTAAACGAATTGTAGCCTGTTTTGAATACAATTAAGGGTTAACATAACCTATAAAAAGGCATGTATGGGTCGTTCTAAAGATACACCAGAGAGAGAAAGAAGAGAAGAAAAAAGAGAAGAGAAGAGAGAAGAGAGTGCTGGTGCTGTTGCTGTTGCTGTTGCTTTGCTGTGTGGTGATGTTTTCTACAGCAATTGTGGACGAGATTGTGCTCTTGAAGATGGTGATTCGTCCATGAGTTAAGTGTCTCTCTTTATGCTTTAGATTTCAATTTGTAAGGGATTGAGAGAGAGAGAATTGTAGAGGGGAAGGGCTGTAGACAGAGTTTATCTTCTATTCTATTTTTACATCAAGTTGGTGCTTGGTGTTTGGGGTTTGGTGATCCTATCTGTGGGTGCAGATAAATTGTAAGAGGAGTAGGTGCTTCCTAGATAGTGGGTGCTATCTAAAACACAAGGGTTGGTGCTCTTTGTCGTTGGTGCGACTAAATATATTCAGACCTGTACCGGATCGGTGTTCGGATGGTTTTGATCCGTGGACGTAGCCTTTTGGTGAACCACGTTAAATCTGGTGTCATTGTGTGGTTTGACTTGTTTTGTTGTTGAATTGGACCTGTTTTTAGAAATCACTGATTCATCCCCCCCCCCTCTCAGTGATCGCGATATCCAACAGAATCTTCACTTAAAACGATGGATGAAAAAAATGTCAAATTCGCGATGCAGCAGAAATTCAGTTTCATACTAATTCATGGTAAGGGCAGTGAACAGACTGCAGCATGGAAAGAATATCCAAAGAACGAGTGACGTGCATGGAGTGCCAACAACCAAACGGTGAATTTTGTGTGTAAAATTCAACATGTGAACAGTGGGTCCTACCCAAACAGAGGGTCATTCGATTGGAACACGAGTAATTCTAACGCCCAAACAGTGGGTACAATGCATGAAAATTCAGCATCCGGACTTGTACCCTAAGTGTGAAGAAAATGTGTAGCAAACCCAACACCCAAAGCATGGGTCATTCCATGAAAAATAAATGGAGTTCTGAAAACCAAACCACGGCTACAAGGCATGGAATTTCATCATCTAAATAGTACACAAGACTTCAGCACTCAAATCCTTGTCCCACTACTGCATGTACACATGATGATCACATCAAATCAACTGATAAGTTATGAAATTCATAATGAGGAGCATCAAGATCATGGCCAAACATGGGCTGATCATGGTTATCTAGGCGGAATCTCATCTAAACAGTGAATTAGATTATGACCAGTGGATAGGTACGTGCGTTGCACTTAATGTTCATTCCACTGTCATCAAATAATAAGATGTTTCAGCTATACTACTAAGTTATAAGATATTATCATATGCTAGTATTAATCTAGGTTCACAATAAGCATGTAGAAAAAAAGTGACATTTATTGCCTCGGGAACATATCTAAATGGAAAATGCTATTCAGAAGATGATTAAATCAAAAGAAGAAATGAAAAAAATAAAATAAAATGTATCATGCTGTTTGTTTGCTTGATAAATATAACATAAAAGACGCTTGATAAATATAATCTTCAATAGATATTTTAGATGGAAATTCTAAGAAATGATGAGTTATGACATAGTGTTTGTTTGCTGTAATCAAATTCAGTTTTGGGGTAAGTGCTCGAGTTGAAATGAGAAAGGAGATGTTAATAGAATTTTCTTTTATTTTATAAAAAGGTTTTTTAACCAATTGTATACCTTTAGATTTCCAAATTTGCAGATGCACATGTCCGCTACTTGAAGTGCACATTTAGTTTTTCGAATTTGGGTTTATTGTTTCTCATTAATCCTTTTAAGCTGCAAGAGAAGATAAAGAAATAAGTACACAGACAAAAAATATGATCACAAATATTAAATAAACTTTGTAGCAATCCATCAAGTGGAATTGAACCCCATAAAAATGGGAAAATCCAATGTTTAGACCAATAGATGCAGTTTGAAATGATTTTTTTCTACTGTTACTACCCCCTAAAATTTTATTTTCGATGAAAACATCTTCATGGCAAAGGAGGAAAGCATGAACATGATAGAGTAACTGCCATCCTCAATGGATCTATGGGAACTCGAAGGGTGGTCTCTAAAGCAATCATCCACATAAGTCGAGAATTTTTCCTTTTTATAAATATATTCATGTTTTATAAGGGAATTTTTCTGCACAAGCCTTTTCTATGAAATGCGGAAATTGTGTTGCATCAACAGTTCTTTCACTCTCTGCCAGAAACCCACAACCGAGGAATGTTGAGAGGGAAAAAAAGAAATTATTAAAAATTACGAGTTAAGAGTAACCTAGTTTCGTGAAAGATAAACAGAGAATTCTTAGAAATAGCTCAAAAAAAAGTCCCAAGAGGAGAATGTGGATTTGGTGAATTGGGCCTGACTTTCTAGCATGTTAGCCAGAAGTTAGAAAAGCTATCAAAGAATTATTAAATTCGACGTTCTAAAGACTTCATGTTTTCACCAATGGATTCATCACTTTAATATCTCTATATAACCCCCTTAGTTTACTATGAATTCTTGGGAATTCAATTCGAAGTAGGCAATGGGGACTGATTTTTCTTAGTCACTCTTTCTCAACGTGTTTGCAATTCAAACGCTCCCTTAAGAATATAGAAATGAATTCTTTAATTGTTTTTAAGAAAGGTAATGATTAAAGTTATTAAAAATAAAACCAAATTGGATACATGTAGAAAGAAATGATACTATTTCCATAAAAACTAAATGGTGCCCAGGAACTCTTGTTTCATGCTGAATTGGGTAATGTTACGAGGCACATAAATAGAAATTGGTTATAAGCTCCCTTATGCAAGAGTTGGAAGCATAAATCTAGTAGTCCAGAAGGCAAATTGAACTAAAAACCCATATATCCAAGTATAGTTAAGAGAAAGAGGCATTTATTGGATATATCATTAGAATTTTACCTGAGCAGAGGCTTTAAGGAAGAATGTGATCGAAGATGCTTCATTTGCATAAGACGTGCTGGAAACAAAACATTTTTTGCATATGTAGGTGGGTTCCTAAAGCAAGGGTTAGAGCTGAGCACCAACCTTCCCATCTCCCTTAGCATCAAACTCCAAGGTAAAACACTGTGAGGTCTGGCTCTCAAAGCAAAACTCCGACTATACTTACATTGCCCATCACTCTCTCCACGAGGCCCATCACACTATTGCTCAATACTACAAGTAAAAGTTGTGCAATCTGAAGAGAAACAAAAAAAAATGGTACAGAGAGAGAGAGACAAAAGGAAATCAAAATCTACTATAACAGTCTCTAAAATACCATTAATTAATACAAGATTTTCACAAAATGTAGGCTGTTGTTTTCAATTGCACATTCAAGGTCCTAAGCCCAAAAATGCCCTCCATTGGAATTGGAAGGTCCAATTTCGTATATGTGGCCTACAACTACTTTGTTAAACTGAAAAATGCACTTTAATGTCATGGTGGTAGGGAGACATACAAAACTTAAATGCAACAAAGAGGCTAGAGAACATAAATCATGCAAAAAAGTAGGCAGCAATTGCTCGTTTTTCCTTTTTCTTTCTGTATTTTTTTTGTATTCTTGAATGGTACTTGCTTGTCATGTGGTAATCAACCACCATACAAGAAGCATATTTAGAGGAAGATGGCATGCAATAAGGTATGATGCATGAGTAAATTTTTTAGAAAGATAAGAAAAGCATGTATGCAGAGGATGATTGCATGTTATTTATGCAATAACATGAATAAAATATCCTTGGAGTTGGTGCAAAAAGAAAAATAAAGCTAAAATCACTTGTCTTCACAAACTCCATATCAGCAAGCCAACTTAACATTTCCACTCTCGGAAAATTGGGTTCCCCCAATATCTACGCCACCGTTAAATTGGAAAGTTAAATCATTTTAATCGCCAAATAGAAAACTGAGCAAATCCATGTGAGGTTCATGAGTTCTTTTTTTTTCTTGTTAGACATTATGCCTGATTTCATCTCATTGTTCCTGTCACAGTTTCAGATAGTAACTCTTTATAGCATATGGTTTTAATATAACTATTCTGTCAATCTTGTAGCACTTAAATTAACTTGGCGGTGTAACTCAAAACAATGACATATAAAACAAAACAATTACAATGAACAAAACACGATCTGACAAAAATACCAAGATTACAAAAACAAAACCAATAAAAATCCTTTTTTAAAGGCTATAATTAACGTGAAAAAAGCATGAGTTTTTATTGAAACGGTTCTAATAAGCAAATCCCAGCCTGAAAAAAATACAAAGATTACAACAACAAAAAAACAAAAAAAAAAGAAAAAGAAAAGAAATTGCTTTTGAATGGTAAGATGATTCGAGCTACCCTTTGGTTGCAACATTGAGCACTTTCAAATTGTGATGCAAGCTCTAGTCAAAATCCAAAGAAAACCCATTTTACCATCACCACAACATGGTTAAAACCAGCAACATAATAAAAAAGTATAATAAGATAGTAAAAAAAAAAAAAAAAAAAAAACCTGCACCTACATAATCCAAAGAGAAGTAAACCAATTTTACTACCAAAACAAAGAGATAATTATTGTACATAATTAGAAGGAGATATTCCTAAAATCTCCATAAAGCTTCCTATCAATGACCATAAAAAGATTGAAAAACACATGACATCAAATTGAAATGATTGTAATAAACAAAACCCAATCCAACAAAATACCCACATTACAGAAATAACATCAATAAAGAAAAGAAAACCCATTTTTTGAACTCGAGACCTTTCGGTTGCGACATTGAGCACATTCCAATTGTGTTGTGAGCTCTTGTCAACATCCAAAGAAAACCCATTTTACCATCAACATTTTTTTGAATGTTATCTGAAATTGTATTGACAAGAGAAAAACTATGAAGTACAAGAGATCTATACTGAACCAAAAAGCTGGATGAAGGCCACAAAAAGACTCGGCACGAATAAAAGACCACAAAAGGCACAAAGGCTACAACAAGCAAACCACCAATACAAACAAAAGGCAGACAAATCAACAGAAAAAAGGGCCAAATCAACAGAAAACTGAATTCCTTCTTTATGTGAGAAAATGATGCCCCTAATCTATCAACATTGTCAATAACACACACACAGAGATGCACAAGCTCAGTATAGCAAGTCATAAAGCAAATAATTCAAAGAGATGCACAAGCTGTAATATTTTTATGAAAAGAAATTGAATGAAATAAAAGTTCAACTCAGCAAGAAGGATAAGGAAATACAAGTACAGGAATTAGCAACAGATGAAACAGTGAAACCAAATGAATTGAACAAAATGCTGCAAGCAAGATGCGAAGCCTATGGATAATAATCTTGGATATTTGAAGCCATAACATATTCAGTCCATGACAACAATAACAATAGAGAGTGAAAACAAGTTGATAAACTAAACTCGCTAAGAAAAGTCCAACCAAGTTTTGTCCCAACGAGGGCAATGGGAACACCATGCACATAATGTTTCAGTTCAGGTATCCGCTTGAAAAGAGATAAAAAAATGTGTCACCAATGAGGGAAAGATAAACTGTCAAGAAAAACAAGTAGAAGAGTACAGTATTCCAGAATGAACCAGCAATTGCTTACCATCTTTGCAACATTTTCATAGCTAGCCTTGCACAAATAAAGAGAGAGGAAGCAATTTGTTGAAACAACTCATAATAGACCTACATGAACACGATCCAAACTAGGCCCAAATTGGACGCTGAAACTTCACTCACAAAATCAGCCATGTGGACGTTTTCCACTTTCGAGGGTCCACAAACATGCTCATGTGATGCCCAATACAATTTGGAGGAAGTAGTTTCAATCGCATAGGAACCTCTTGTAATTCGAGACTTAATAGAACGGTCAAGTCACAAAGGGACCGAAATCAACAAGATAATAGCAGCCACTGCTCAATTCCATGGAGGAGTCTTTGCAGTAGCCACTAGTTCAGCCTTATACGGATATGTGACAAACATGGTCAGTTTTTATCTCGACCCATTTGAAATATATCAAAAGAATTCAACATCCATTTTGAGGCAGGATAAATAAATTTAGGTCAAAACATGGAATCAAGTGCCAAGGTCGTTGCAGATTGGATTACCCTATTGAACCAAAAGGTTCTAGATTTTCAAGGGATCTAAATCAGAAAAAGAGTGGATCAATTGATTCCATCCATCGATCCCCATTTCTTATCAAATGGGCCCAATAATGCAGGCAATTTCACGTATGTGGCCCACCCAAACATGACCCACACTACGCCCATATTGGTTGTCCAAAGTCCGTTCACAAAATCAGCCACGTGGCTGGTCATACGAGGAACAGTTCTGGGGGGTCTACAACCCCGCTTAGGAAGTTGATTATGTGGACCATATTTGTCATTATAATGGCAGGCATTGCTCAATTCAATGGGGGGAGTCTTTCAAGCCGCTAATAGACAAGACCTATAGAGATATGTGATAGATTTGGCCTAAAATTACTCGGATTGGCTTGATAGATCAAAGGAATTAAACATCCATGTTAAGCCAAGATCAATAACTTTTGGTCAAAACATGGTATGAAGTATCAACATCGCTGCAGATTGGATTTCCGTATTAGATCCAAAAGATTCTAAAATATTTAGGATGCAAATAAGAAAATTAGTTGATCATTTGATTACATCCATCAATCCCCATTTTGCATCGAAGGGGGTAAATATTAGATAAATAAATGTGCAACAATGTCATTAATTGGACCCAAGTGAACATGACCCGAACTAGGCTCATACTAGACGCCAAACTTCTGCCACAAACAATAATTCTTTGATGATGAGATGGGACCAAGATAAGAAGATGAGATGGGCAAATTGGGGGAAAGATTTCATGATTCAGTTTTGTTAAGAATAAATGAATGAATGGAATTATATCATTTGGCAATCAATTGGATTTTTTTTGTGGAATCCATTTTATGGTTGGACTTGGTTTCGAGACGCATGGAACCTAGGTTCGGTCGGTCTGAGGCATATCCAGGTCCGGTGGTGTGTCGTGCCTTCAGGCACGGGAAATTTCTAGTATATATATACATTCATTCATTCCAGTTATATAACAAGTAAACCATATTTACTAGCCAAAAAAGAAAGAAAAGAAGAGTAACCCATTTTAATAAAACATATCAGTATGTTAAAAACAGACTTTTCCAGGTCCCATGAGTGTAAAAAAATAGAAGCTTTTTGAGTACCTTTGATTAACAAGAGTTTGTAACCTTCCACTCTTGAAACTAGGGAACTGTAGCTTTCCACGAAAAACAGGATTTGATTCAATCAGCCTCTTGAGCTCAACCAGCATTATCGTTCTCCCTGCCTTGATATCTCCATACTTGGAAAGTTGTTCATTTTCCCTAAAGCATGCACAAAATTATATAAAAATAAATAAATTTTTATCTAACTTCTCTGAAAAAAAAGTGAATCTGGATTTACCAATAGCTTAGTGTGACTGTCATAACAAAAATCAGAACCAACATTTGATGGATGCTGTATTTCTGCCTTCTCCATCCATATTAGACCATTATCGGTGCTGATATTGATTCATGGCAAATTAAATGGAAAAACAAAAATCCCAAGCAATTGTGATAATGGGTTTCTGTTAATGCAAGTGCACAGTGAAATGGCTAATAATCATTAAAGAGGAATGTATCAGAGATAGTATAAGATAGAATAATACCTGAAATTCCCTAATGTCAAGAGTAGAGTAATCTCCTTAAACAATTCTTGATTAAACGAAGCAAACACTTTCAAATCTTTCATAAGGATCTCTACTGCCTTTTGACGGTCTTGCCTGTATTGATTGTGACACCAAAAAAAAATTAAGTCTAAACCAAGAAAAATAACAGTAGATGATAGAAACATTTTACACATAATTCATACATACTTATCTAATGCCTCAAGGTACTTCTGCTTCCGGATCTCAAAGAAAGTCTTCATTGAATATCGATTGTCATCAATTATCGCGAAACCAGAAAGGTACCGCTCCACTTCATCCCAATTCCCCTTTAGAACCTCATCCTCAAAATACTTCATGCTAAAGAAGAACCCGCATTCCTGCTCGAGCCTAATAAAAAACAAATTAAAAAAAATCAAGATAAGCTAATCAACATATCAAAATCACAAGAACAAACACATTTATCGATCAAAAACATGAAAAAAAAAGAGAGAGACAAAATTTCAATCCAGAGCTCGAACAAACTCATTACTTGTGCATAGTCCCCTTGAACTTCTCATCGAGAAACTGCAATATCAAATACTCAAGCTCTCTGTTCAGAGGAGACATCACCATAGCGCCAGAATCAATCGTCCTTGGATCTCCAGCCCTAGAAACAAGTAAATCATCACAAAACGACTCCGTTATCACAAGCTAATCGTAAACACTGATTTCCTCTACAAATCCAGCAAAGAGCGAATTCGGCTAATCTCTTTTCAAAATCGAAAGATTCAAAACTAGAAACCCTGTTTTCAAGAATCAGAACCTTAGATCGAGAAAAGTAGAACAATCAAAACTGTAGATCGAAGGTCTGAGGTCTGAGGTCTGAAAGTAGGGTTTCGAAGATCGAAAATGCAAGAGATCGAGATCGAAGATGCAAAATCGACGATGCTGAAAAGGAGGATCAAATCGAAAGAAGAAAAAACAGAATAAGAGAAAATTCTGTGAAAACGAGATGGATTTACCTCGAAGACGAAACGCTGGTCTCGAAGGAAGAGAGAGAAAGAAAGCGAGAGATGGAGAGAGAGAGGTGTCCTTTCTCTTTCTCTGTTGACGAGAAAAAACAAAACGCGGATGTAGTTGCAGACGAGGGGGTATTTATAGGAGGAGTGATAAGGCGAGGGAGACTGGGGTGTGAATTGATAAGTAGAAATGCTTATCAGTGAGTGATAAGGAGAGGGAGTGTTTATGAGGTGACAGAGGAGTGGGTCCTACTTGAGAGGGTACGTTTTGTCGATATTCTCGGCGTGTAATCTTAGGAAACAGCTGTAGGGAGAAAGATTTGTGGATAAGGTCAGTCGCGATGGACAAGTGAGATGTCAGGCGCCTTGAGAAAACCGATTATGAGGACTTGCTTTGGCAGTTGGCACTGCTGGTGCTGATTTAGATTTTGTAGTGGGCCATCAGGTGGGTCTGGTCATCATCTGAAATAGAAATTCATAGAAGATTTGGCAACTAAATCTTTAGGGTTTCCTCACTGTTATTTTTTTATTTTTTTTAGGATTCAGAAGTTTTCATGTTTAACAATTGTAAATTTTAAATTTGAGCCAGTTTAAGCCTCCTCCGCATGGGATTTGAAAATCGTATGTGATTTCAAGAAACATTAGTATAATAATATAAGATGGCGTCCCGATGCTGACGTGGGCCCAAAACAGATGTCGACGCGGCGCGCATCGGAGGATGAGATTGGGCATGCAGTTTGCAAACTTCGAGAGGACGTAGGGCCCACATCAATAATAAAGCATAACTAAGAGCAGCATGCCACAAATGAACCAAAGCATAGCACATGTTTGTTTCTTAGTTTAACTCAATGTTAAAAAGAATTATCTAATGCACAATCTAAAATTATAAAATTCTAAACCAAAAGTACCACTGCCATCCAATTCACAAATCTTTCTAAGAAAGGATTACCCAACAAGAGCTTCCGAGCTAATGTTACCTCAACATGAGCTTCTGAGCTGACATCATTGGCATATTGGATGAGAGCAAGCTCCGTATCAGACTTAAAAATGCGGCATTCAGTCAAGACAGGATGCAATGTGCTTAAATCAGTGTCAAACTTCTCCATCTCCTACAATGTGTTAAGAATATATATTTCAAGTTCCCACTAATTATATAAGGTCAAAGGCAAACGAGCATAGCTTTATAAACTATAAAGTGATACACAAGATAAGATATCAAACATGGTTATCCACATAAATACCAACTATCCACTATAAATAGATTTACTACAGACCTGGATTTACAACATTTATGAGTAACAAAAGCAGGATATCGGTCTTATATTTGGAGGGGGGAAATACATGAAGCCCTAGGAATAGTAAATGAGGATTTAAGTGAATGGGAGTCATCAGAAACTTTTTAAACCCATGGGAGTATAATTCACACTTTAGAGTATTCCCACTAACCCATGGGAATATAATTCACACTTTACAGTATTCCCACTAACACATAAAAGTGCCCGTATGGAGGTAAAGTCACTAACTTGTCAATGTAACCCAGATATGAGAGCCATCCCAGTAGTATCTAGCGGAAAGAGGACATCATTAACATTGAACAACAGAGAATAGCATGACTCAAGTACAGTTATGTACTTATGTGTACTTGATGGAACCATTTAAAAAAAAAAGGGAATGGCATGACTCAAGTACAGTTATGTGTGATATGAGGTTACAGACTAAAATGCATGTGAATAGGTACCATTACCAAACAAAACAATTAGTGACGGCTCAAACCAAAGAGTCAATTAAAAAATAAAAAACAAATTTAAAAAGAGTTGTGTCCACTGAGGATAATTAAGGTTGAGATCAAACAGATATCTCAGAAGGGACCACAATTCAAGCAATGCTATCAGATGAGCTTCATCCCAAGAAATTAAAACTTCGGGACTATCTTTTTTCCCTAAATTATAATAGACGTGGTAAGGAAATTGCACGTTCTGAATTTCAACTTCTTTTTTCTTTCCCTCCTCTGAGAGAGGGCAATGATGAAATTGGGAATGCATTCCTACACTTGTTACTATCAGATTTTAGTAAAAAAAGCATTTAGTAAATTTAAGTGAAACCAACATCAGAATGTATTAAGTAAATTTATGTCAAAGACATCCAGTCTCAACCAAGCTCAATAAAAAACAAATAGCAAAGGCTTGAGCTTCATTTGATATATAGCTCAAAACTGAAACATCTGTTACTACTGAGTACATGATCAAGTGCTCAAAACTGTGTATGGACAGCATTCCATTTTCTGAAAAACTATGGTGTCCAAGAATTGAGTTTACCACTTGCAATGGAAAGATCTTGACAAATTTTTTTTTCTTTTAAAGTATGTGACATTTACTGATAGGTCATGGGAGAAAACTTAATTTATCTTTTACCATCAGATTTATTAATGCTTGCATGCTTTTTCTATATGTCTAATGAGTTTTTTTATATACTTTTTGTATAGTTCTAATGCTGCTTTTTTTTTATTGAAAAAATTATGTGCTTATAAACTTGTTTTATGAGTATATTACATCCATCCGAAATCAAGTTCAACCAAAATCAAATTGCAAAGAAAACCATATTTTCATTTTTATAGCATTCAACACTAGTTTCTAGTAATTACTCAATCTGAGTTTCCAAACAAAATTAGGACCTATTTATAATAGCATCCAATGTTCAGCACTGGCTTCTCGTAACTATTCAATCTAAGTTTCCAAACAAACTTAGGACCTATAAACTATAAAGGCATTCCAACGTCCAAGTATTCAAATGTTGAGTAAAACGCAAGTTACAAAAGAGGCCCAACTTTTCATTTTATACTCAACAATTGGCATACCATTCACGCACACTTGTTGTACACATTTGCATACCCTTTCATAGGAAATTTTTACCCAAACACATTCAGACCCAAATGGTAGAAAATACACATGTTGGTCAACCCAATTAGGCTACTTAGTTACCATACAAAAGAAATATATGAAGACAAATAACTTTGAGACCGGATCAAGTAAAGGAATTTCCATCTTCTCATTTAAATCCTTCATGAATAGAAAATGAAAATGGGCTTCAAAAGTAGATATCACTATAGTATATACACATCAGAGAAGAAAACAAAAACAAAATTACAACTGAATTTAACAAATTACAAAGAGGGATTCGTTACCTCCCCACGTCTTACAAAGATGGAACAAGAGAAGAAGAAGATTTGTTTTCCTTGGGCGTTTGACGAAGAGGAAGAGGTTATGGTCTCCTTTTCATTGGGCATTTCGCCGAGGGGGAAACAAAGAGGAACAGTAAGAGGAAGCAGTGAAGAGGTGATGCAGTCCTTTTCTTGTATGGCTAGCGTGCTTTGAGAGGAAGAATCAAGAGAAGAGGAAGAATGGAGAGATTTTGCCACATGGAACGATGTAGAAACATGTAGAAAGACAACGAGAAACCGATGGCAGCTGAAGAGGACAGCAAAAGGATGACATCTTTTAAGTAGGACGAGAAACCCTAAGCTGGAGGATAAATATAAGTGGGGCCCACGAGTGGCCGAACGAAGGTCTGGAGACAGGCAGGTGAAACTGCTGATTTTATTTTATGGTATAGATTTTTTCCCATTTCGATATTAATGCTAATGGCAGAATGAAATGACAATAAGAAGAAGAGTACAGATGGCACATGGGCTTTGAATGTCCTGTTAGCACAGATGCCAGGTGTACATAAAAGAAATATGCTAGCACAGATGTCAGATGTACATAGAAAAGGTTGAACTAAAAGGACTCCACTACCTTCCAAAATCTTACTATTATAGGATTCTTTAAATTCCCACTTACTGCCCCAAACCACACTTCACAACTAGTTCCCAAACCATGGACATTTTCCACCTATGCACGCTATGATGATCCCAAGTTCTGTTCCTAACCCCAAAGTTGAGAAATGCCTACTCTTCATTAGTTCTATTCCTATCAGAGAGGATTTTAGAGCAAAAAAAAAGAAAGAAAAGGAAGAAAAACAAAAGGCAACTGCTGTTGAAGTGTTGCTATCAATAGTCCATGCGTATTACATGAAGTGCCCTCACCTAACACACTAACAGGAGAAGAGGAAAACAAATACAAATGTGCTCATAATGTACATCACCCTTTCCAATCCGAGTATCAAAGTTCTTCGAATTTGGTACTTAAGCAGGCATTCCTACACTTGATACTATCAGATTTAAGTAAAAAATGTATTTAGTAAATTTAAGTGAAACCAACATCAGAATGTATTAATTAAATTTATGTCAAAGACATCCAGTCTGAACCAAGCTCAATAAAAATCAAATAGCAAAGGCATTCAAACCTTCATTTGATATATGGCTCAAAACTGAAACACTTGTTACTACTGAGTGAGTGATCAAGTGTTCAAAATTATGTATGACGGCATTCCATTTTCTGAAAAACTACCGTCTCCAACAATTGAGTTCACCACTTGCTATGGAAAGATGTTGATGATTTTTTTTTCTTTTAAAGTATGTGACATTTAATGATAGTCCATGGGAGAAAACTTAATTTATCTTTTACCATCAAATTTATTAATGCTTGTATGCTTTTTGTATAGCTCTAATGTGTTTTTTTTATATATACTTTTTCTATAGTTCTCTGCTTCTTTTTTTTTTTTTTGAAAAAATTATGTGCTTCTAAACTTGTTTTATGCATACATTACATCCATCCCAAATCAAGGTCAACCAAAATCAAATTGCAAAGAAAACCATATTTTCAATTCCATAGCATTCAACACTAGTTTAGTCAGCGATTTCAAATGATGACTGCGTTAACCAGGTCCCACTTTCGCATATTTGATGTTTCAACTCATTGAGATGTAAAATGAAAGAAACAGTACTAGAATCATCTCATTTTAAGAATTTAAATGTTCATGGTGCAATAAGTGAAATTATTTACTTCAATAAAACAGATTAATTACTGATACAAAGCTTGTCTTTCTGTAATAGTCATCTTTGACACAACCTCAAATGATAGTGGTTGGAGACCTAGATGACATATTTGCACCTTTGCCAGATGATCTTCTTGTCAACTTGTCAGAATCAAGAAGCGTTGTAATATCCCGGATCTTTGAAGGCTCTAAGATTGGGAGTAATTAATAGGGCCCCAGGTGAGACCCTTAGACCCTTGCTTGTTCTAATTATTATGGGACTGGAGAGGGGCACTCGTGAGTTAGTATTAGGATGAGGAAAGAGTTGTACGTCAACTCAAACTACGAATGGCTTGTGTAGGATGTATTTGGGAAGGACTCTATGTTCTGTTTAGGAAGGACTCTTATCTTATCCAGTGTGTATATAAATAGACCATCGACCCTGTAAGACCCCGACCCGAGAGACCTCGTTTAGAGTTATTTAAGTTGTGTTTTAGTTTTAGTGTGTTTAGTGGTTTTTGAATTAGTTGGGGATTAGAATAGCTTTTATAATAGCTTTGGGGAATTTGGAGAGCCTTTTGATGTGTGGGACCCTTTGGGGGTTCTTATTACGAATTGTGTGAGATTGGGGGTTTACCGATGATTTCCAAGAATCGTGTTTTAACCCATTGAACTTATCTTGTTAACCCCTACAACTTTCATGTTGACATCGTTTTCATTTGAGGACCTTAAACCTGATTTTTCACTAATTGAGGGCAAAATGGTCTTTTTACCCAAAATCTGGACACCGATTTCAATGTCACCAAAATGTGCAAAATATATACTTTTTGGAAACTAGAAATTTTGCCGATCAACTTTGTCTTCTTCGTCGAATTCGTTTGAAGCCCCGAGAACCATGTTTTGAGCCCGAGAAGTTCTTTAAGTTGTGGGCCCCATCCTCACTTACTATATATAGAAAGTTTCTTCTTCTTTTTTCCCATTTCTGGCAAAAACCCTAGAGGAGGAGAGAAATCCCAGCCCTAAGGGTTTTCCCTTACCTTTTCTTGCCTCTTCATCTTCAATCACCCACTAAGTTAGTGCTAATGGAAAATTAGTTGCTGCAATCTTCTTCCTCATCTCAAGGCCTTCATCTTGATACCATTTTTGAAGAAAACCGCCCACTCCAAGATTTACTTTGGACAACACCTTGCTTTTTGAAGAACTCCTTTGTAAGTGATTTTCCTAAAAGTTTTATAATCTTGATTGTTTAGCCCTAGGGAAACTCTATTTCAGTTATTGGAGAATTTCGTCTTGTTTTATTTGGATTTTGTTGATTTAGGGTTTGGTTTTGGGGGTTTTGTGTATAGGTGTTTGATTTTGGCCTAAGAGGTGATTAGAGCTCAATTGGTTTGCAATTGGACCCAAGGCAAGTGGATGAAATGATTCTCATGTGTTTTATCATGTTTTATGCAAAATCTTGAATTGTCTTCATTAATGGTTTTAATGATTTATCATGTTTGATGGTTTAGTCTTATTGATTTTGAATGATGATTTGATGTGATAATGAGGTCAAGGAATAGCCCAATTGTTTGTGAAAATATGTATGGAAGAAGAGGAAAGAAAGGAAATGGATTGGAGTTGGACAAGGGAAGAATTCAATCAAATGGGTTGAAATTCGCTACAGGACCGATCGATCGCCCGTCAGGTCCGATCGATCGGACTGTAAATAACTGAGAGGGTCTTCAGGACCGATCGATCGCCCATCAGGTCCGATCGATCGGACTGTAAATAACTGAGAGGGTCTTCAGGACCGATCGATCGCCCTTCAGGTCCGATCGATCGGACTGAGATGAGATGAAGTATAAAATAGGAGAATTGTTGGATTATTTTCCAGATTCACCCCAAGTCCACACTCAAGTCCAATTCAGATCTATCCCTTATCTTCTTATTTGAAGGCATTGAATCTATAATGATGCATTTAAACCCATGAATGAATTGGGAGAATTGTGATGGGTTGTATTGGGGAGGTATTGTCCGGAGCCCCATTGTTATATAAGGACTTGTAAGGCATTGCGTAAAGTCCGGAGGAAAGGGAAAGCTTATCATGAAGATTCTATGAGATTTTCTAAATCGACCAATGTGTATAAGGACCCGGAATGTCCCTAACTCTTAAAGAGTACCAAAATTTCATCATAACCGACATACGGGACCCTATTCACACTGATTCAATTCTAGAAACCCCATTGTTAGCCTGTAAAGGTATGGAAAACTATTTGTATTTAATTTTCAACTAAACTCTTATTTTGGGATTTCAAACCAACTTGATATGACTAGACTGTTACAAGAGTACTAAAAGTGATGTGTTTAGCTTTTGCTAACTTGTATATATGGCGACTTGAGATGGATGTGTATTTGTGCCTATGGCACCCCGTTTCTTACTGTGCATATGATTTGATTTATCGTATTTGACCTATGAGTCAGCACCACTGAGCTTGGACGACCTCGTCGGTTTGATCCTCCGACTTGGGGTTCCTTCCCCTCCTGATAGCCAGCTGCAGTCTGGAATATGCATAGCTTTTACCCGGTTCGCTACCGTGGTCCCACAGAGTATATATATATATATGTATAGTATAGTATTCATCGTTGTTCCTCCTCACCTCGTGTGACTGAGGCCAATGATCCTGTTAGGGTATATGCTCTCTTCACTTCGGTGAAGGGAGGATCTAGCTTGTGGGGTTGCCATCTTGACAGTTTCCAAATCCTTGTTACCTTACATGATTTATTGCATATGTACTTCTTTTGAAATGATACATTGTCTTTTATAAAGTTCATTGTTTATCCATAAGTTTTCTTAACTCTTGCATAGTATCATTGTTTTATCATCGTTATATCTTTTCACCCACCTGCCAGACCGTCGTGTCTGATCCATTTATTTTGGTACTCAGGTCCCGAGCTCTTTGCCATTGAGGAGGAGCCAGAGGAGGCGGTCGGTGGACCGCAGCGTGTGATTGAGTGGCAAGCTGACGATGTCATGTAGACATTTGGCTTTGCCTTGAGGACGTTACACTTTGGGAACTTGATATCTTTGTTTTAGATTTCTTTGGGTTGCACGGTCTTTGTTGACCGATATTTTGGGGTTTAATTAACTGATACTTTGTAAACATACTTAACTTTACTTTTGGGGAAAACATGCTTGATCATTGCTCATCCTGATATCTTATTATGTTGACCATAAATCAGTCTTGTTTATGGGATTGGATTTGAATGGTATTAATATGGTTTACTACACGCTTCCGCAATCTTAAAAATATATTGGATATGGTTACATATGAGATGATGTGTACAGATAATCCTCACCGCGGAACCCTGTGGGAAATCACGTGCACGGATAAATATTCTTTTAACTCCGTGTGCGTTTTTAGCCAAAGAGATGCTCGTGGCGCGGCATCAACCCGACCTGTCCCGACCTCCCGGACTCGGATCCTTTCCCCCTTTCGGTCCGGGGTCGCGACAGGACTGGTATCAGAGCGGGACATGTTTCAGGCAATTAAAAGAAACTAGAAATCTTAAGTACGTGGCGAGGATTCGTTAGATAGAATCGTGTGAGCAATGTGTGACCACCCTGTACTTGGTTTATATGTGCTAACAAATTGTTTTGCAGCGTTATGCCACCTCGCAAAAGAACAGCAAACAGTAATCACATTGCCAGTAACAGTGAGAGTGCAGGGCTTAGTACAGAGGAACTTCAGGACAACAATATGCAGAATCAATTCCAGCAGATGATGCAAGCTATGCTAGACCAACAACGACAAGCAAATGAAAATCAGGCTAGACTCCAAGCACAAGCTCATGAGACACAGACCAGATTGCAAGAACAGATGCTTAAGAAAGATGAGGATCATGCTAGGGAGATAGCTCAAATGCAGGCACAGTTGTTGGGGATATTAGAGAGGAGACCGGAACCAATCCCAGTTGCACCACCTGGTCCGGTAAACATTAGAGGGAATGATCCTAATGTATTGTATGAGCGGTTTAGGAAGAGAGGACCGAAAGAATTTTTGGGGACTGAGGACCCAATGACAGCAGATGATTGGCTTGAGCACACCGAAAACATATTCGAGATATTCATATGTACCAGTGTGGAACGTGTACAGCTTGCAGCCTCTATGTTTGTGGGTTTAGCAGATATTTGGTGGAAGACCGTCAGGGCAGAATATAGGGAAATGGCTGATGCAGAAGCTTGGGTTAACTTCAAGAGACAGTTTCGAGAGAAATACGTACCTGCACATGTCAAGAGACAAAAGGCAGCAGAATTTCAACAACTTGTGCAAGGGAACATGACAGTCCTCGAATACCTTACCAAATTCGAGAGATTGTCAAGGTATGCTCCAGAGCTGATAGACACTGTTGAGAAGAAGATAACCAAGTTCCTTGAGGGACTTCACTCGATTATTGAGAGGGATGCTACCGGGGTTGTACCACCCGTTACCTTTGAAGAAGCTGTCAACAGAGCATACAAATTTGAAAACTTTCACAACAAGATTGTCAAGAACCAAGGAAAGGGTCAAGGCCAGCAGCAGAACTATCAACAAAGAAACAATCAGAATAAGAGGCCAAGACAAGAGCAAAATGTGCAAAATCAAGGAGCTTGTGTTCATTGTGGGAGACATCATGGGAATGCCCAATGTCGTTCTATCACGGGGGCATGTTTTAGATGTGGTTCGATGGACCACCAGATGAGGGAATGCCCAAGACAGAATAGACAGCAACAGGAGGTACAGCGTCAGGCACCACCTCAGAATGCATTGGTAGTTCAGAATCAAGCAAGGCCACTACAACAACAGGCACCTCAGCAACAGTTTAGGCCACAGCAACAACAGCAACAACAGGCCCGTCAGCAAGGGCAGAATCAAAATCAAAATCAGCGTCCTCAGAACCAAAACAGGAATGCACCACAAGGCAGGCAACAGCAAGGGCAGAACAGGCCACCACAAAGGGCACAACTCTATGCTGTCAATAGAGCTGATGTGGAGGCTGAAGGCAATGTAGTGGAAGGTACACTTCTCGTCTGTGGTTTTGATGCTAAGGTTTTGTTTGACCCTGGCTCTACTCACTCATTCCTATCTCCAAAATTTGCTATGTTGATTGATATGCATGCTAGTGAGTTGAGTTTCATTTTGACTGTGACTACCCCTTTAGGTAAGGAAGTTGTTTGTAGAACTTTTTACCCTAGTTGTCCAGTCGTGATAGGAGAAGTAGTATTACCGGCAGATCTCATTTTGTTGGAGATGCAGGATTTTGATGTCATCCTAGGGATGGATTGGTTAGCAGGATACCATGCTACTATGGATTGTTTCCATAAGACCCTAACTTTAAGTTAGAGGAGACCCAAGAAGGGGTGTTGTTTCAGGGAGAAAGGAGTAATTCTGGTGCAGGATTTATTTCAGCGTTGAAGGCTGATAGGCTTCTAAAAAGTGGTTGTGAGGGTTATTTGGCGTTTATCGCGGAGGATAAACGGTCCCAAGGGGTGGAGGAGATCCCAATTGTTTGTGAATTTCCAGATGTTTTCCCGGAGGAGATACCAGGATTGCCACCCATTAGGGAGATAGACTTCACTATTGAGTTGTTACCGGGGACTGCCCCGATATCCATCGCACCTTACAGAATGGCCCCGACAGAATTGGGAGAGTTGAAGATGCAATTGCAAGAACTTTTGGACAAAGGTTTCGTGAGACCTAGTGTGTCACCGTGGGGAGCACCAGTTCTGTTTGTGAAGAAGAAGGATGGTTCTATGAGAATGTGTATTGACTATAGAAGATTGAACCAAGTGACCATCAAAAACAAATATCCATTGCCAAGGATAGATGAATTGTTTGATCAGTTGCAAGGAGCTGCTTACTTTTCGAAGATTGATTTGAGGTCAGGCTACCATCAGTTGAGGGTTAGAGATTCAGATGTGCCAAAAACAGCCTTTCGGACAAGATATGGACACTATGAATTTCTAGTGATGCCATTTGGTTTGACTAATGCACCGGCAGTTTTCATGGCATTGATGAACAAAATATTTGCGGAGTACTTGGATCAGTTTACAGTGGTGTTTATTGATGACATTTTGGTGTATTCCAAGACCAAAGGAGAGCATGAAGAACATTTGAGGATAGCACTCCAGCTGTTGAGGGAGAATCAGTTGTTTGCAAAACTTAGTAAGTGTGAATTTTGGTTGGACCAAGTCACATTTTTGGGTCATATCATCTCCAAAGAAGGATTATCAGTGGACCCGTCCAAGATTGAGGCAGTCATGAATTGGGATAGACCGAAGAATGCATCAGAAATCAGGAGTTTTCTTGGATTGGCAGGGTATTATCGGAGGTTTGTGCAAGGATTTTCGTCGATTGCGTCACCTTTGACGAAGTTGACTAGGAAGAATGCACCATATGTTTGGACAGACAAGTGTGAAGCTAGTTTCCAAGAGCTGAAGAAGAGATTGACTACGGCTCCAGTCCTTACTTTACCATCTGGGAGCGGCGGTTTTACTATTTTTACCGATGCTTCCAATGTTGGACTTGGATGTGTGCTAATGCAAGATGGGAAGGTAGTTGCATATGGGTCACGGCAGTTGAAAGATCATGAGAAGAACTATGCAACACATGATCTCGAATTGGCCGCAGTTGTTTTAGCTTTGAAGATGTGGAGACACTACCTCTATGGAGAGAAGTTCGAGGTTCACTCCGACCACCGTAGTCTCCAGTACTTGTTTTCTCAGAAGGAGTTGAACATGAGGCAGAGGAGATGGATGGAATATATTAAAGACTATGATTTCCCAATCAAGTATCACCCGGGGAAAGCGAATGTAGTTGCAGATGCCTTGAGCAGGAAGTCAGTGAGCATGGCAAGTCTTCGGGGGACTTATGTGGTACAGCAGTTAGAAGAGCTGGGTGTAGATTTTCAGCCACTAAGAGAAGGTATCATGTTAGCAAACATGTCAGTGTCAGAGCCTTCTTTCATTCAGAAGATCAAAGAGAATCAGTTGCAAGACCCAGAATTGGCTAAGATTTCTGAGCACCTAGCAGATCGTCCAGATTTTCATTTTGTAGATGGAGTTTTGTATTACCGAGACCGTCTGTGTGTGCCTAACTTGGAGGACTTGAGGAATGATATCATGTCCGAGGCCCATGATACCAAGTATTCCATACACCCGGGCAGTACTAAGATGTACCAGAATTTGAAGGGCAGATTTTGGTGGAATAACATGAAGAGAGAGATAGCAGCTTTCGTCTCTCGTTGTATGACATGTCAGTTGATCAAAGCAGAACATCAGAAGCCTCCAGGGTTACTACGACCATTAGAGATTCCGGAATGGAAATGGGAGCACATTACCATGGATTTCATATCGGGTTTACCGAAGACTAGTAAGGGCAATGATGCTATTTGGGTCATAGTGGACCGTCTTACCAAGTCAGCTCATTTCCTACCGATGAAGACTGGGAAGAAGATGCATATGTTACCTTTGGCTCAGTTGTTTGTCATAGAGATTGTCAGTCGTCATGGACAGCCAGTTTCCATCACGTCCGACAGAGACAGCAGATTTGTCTCAAGATTTTGGAAGACATTGCACGAGTCTATGGGTACGAAGTTACAGTTCAGCACAGCCTATCACCCACAGACCGATGGTCAGTCAGAAAGGACAATTCAGACACTTGAGGATATGCTTCGAGCTTGTGTACTAGATTTCAAGACTCAGTGGGATGAAGCCTTACCGTTGTGTGAGTTCGCTTACAACAATAGTTTTCACTCGAGTATCGGTATGGCACCTTTTGAGGCTTTGTATGGCAGAAGGTGTAGAACACCTGTTTGTTGGGAAGAAGTTGGTACTCGCAGTTTCCACGGACCGACCATTGTTAGTGAGACAAGCGACAAGGTCAAGTTGATCCAAGAACGTCTGAAAGTGGCTCAGAGTAGACAGAAGAGTTATGCAGACTCTCACAGAAGGGATTTACAGTTCAAAGAAGGAGATAAGGTTTTCTTGAAAGTGTCACCTACTCGTGGGACTTTGAGGTTTGGACAGAAGGGCAAATTGTCTAGGAGGTACATTGGACCATATGACATTGTGAGTAGGATTGGTGATGTGGCTTACAGGTTAGCCTTACCACCCGAACTTTCCGGCGTACACAATGTTTTCCATGTGTCTATGTTGAAGAAGTACGTTCCCGACAGGCTACACATACTCCGTTATGAGCCGTTAGAAATCCGAGAAGATGCTACATATGTTGAGAAGCCTAAGCAGATCATCGACACCAAAGAGCAAGAATTGAGAACTCGGACTATTCAGTGGGTCAAGGTACTTTGGGAGAATCACGGACCGGAAGAAGCAACTTGGGAATTACGGGATCAGGTTCAGAAGAAGTACCCACATCTTCTACCCGGAGGTGAGTTTTAATTTCCATTTGGAGGACCAAATGTCCAAAGGGGTGGAGGATGTAAGACCCCGACCCGAGAGACCTCGTTTAGAGTTGTTTAAGTTGTGTTTTAGTTTTAGTGTGTTTAGTGGTTTTTGAATTAGTTGGGGATTAGAATAGCTTTTATAATAGCTTTGGGGAATTTGGAGAGCCTTTTGATGTGTGGGACCCTTTGGGGGTTCTTATTACGAATTGTGTGAGATTGGGGGTTTACCGATGATTTCCAAGAATCGTGTTTTAACCCATTGAACTTATCTTGTTAACCCCTACAACTTTCATGTTGACATCGTTTTCATTTGAGGACCTTAAACCTGATTTTTCACTAATTGAGGGCAAAATGGTCTTTTTACCCAAAATCTGGACACCGATTTCAATGTCACCAAAATGTGCAAAATATATACTTTTTGGAAACTAGAAATTTTGCCGATCAACTTTGTCTTCTTCGTCGAATTCGTTTGAAGCCCCGAGAACCATGTTTTGAGCCCGAGAAGTTCTTTAAGTTGTGGGCCCCATCCTCACTTACTATATATAGAAAGTTTCTTCTTCTTTTTCCCATTTCTGGCAAAAACCCTAGAGGAGGAGAGAAATCCCAGCCCTAAGGGTTTTCCCTTACCTTTTCTTGCCTCTTCATCTTCAATCACCCACTAAGTTAGTGCTAATGGAAAATTAGTTGCTGCAATCTTCTTCCTCATCTCAAGGCCTTCATCTTGATACCATTTTTGAAGAAAACCGCCCACTCCAAGATTTACTTTGGAACAACACCTTGCTTTTTGAAGAACTCCTTTGTAAGTGATTTTCCTAAAAGTTTTATAATCTTGATTGTTTAGCCCTAGGGAAACTCTATTTCAGTTATTGGAGAAATTTCGTCTTGTTTTATTTGGATTTTGTTGATTTAGGGTTTGGTTTTGGGGGTTTTGTGTATAGGTGTTTGATTTTGGCCTAAGAGGTGATTAGAGCTCAATTGGTTTGCAATTGGACCCAAGGCAAGTGGATGAAATGATTCTCATGTGTTTTATCATGTTTTTATGCAAAATCTTGAATTGTCTTCATTAATGGTTTTAATGATTTATCATGTTTGATGGTTTAGTCTTATTGATTTTGAATGATGATTTGATGTGATAATGAGGTCAAGGAATAGCCCAATTGTTTGTGAAAATATGTATGGAAGAAGAGGAAAGAAAGGAAATGGATTGGAGTTGGACAAGGGAAGAATTCAATCAAATGGGTTGAAATTCGCTACAGGACCGATCGATCGCCCGTCAGGTCCGATCGATCGGACTGTAAATAACTGAGAGGGTCTTCAGGACCGATCGATCGCCCATCAGGTCCGATCGATCGGACTGTAAATAACTGAGAGGGTCTTCAGGACCGATCGATCGCCCTTCAGGTCCGATCGATCGGACTGAGATGAGATGAAGTATAAAATAGGAGAATTGTGGGATTATTTTCCAGATTCACCCCAAGTCCACACTCAAGTCCAATTCAGATCTATCCCTTATCTTCTTATTTGAAGGCATTGAATCTATAATGATGCATTTAAACCCATGAATGAATTGGGAGAATTGTGATGGGTTGTATTGGGGAGGTATTGTCCGGAGCCCCATTGTTATATAAGGACTTGTAAGGCATTGCGTAAAGTCCGGAGGAAAGGGAAAGCTTATCATGAAGATTCTATGAGATTTTCTAAATCGACCAATGTGTATAAGGACCCCGGAATGTCCCTAACTCTTAAAGAGTACCAAAATTTCATCATAACCGACATACGGGACCCTATTCACACTGATTCAATTCTAGAAACCCCATTGTTAGCCTGTAAGGTATGGAAAACTATTTGTATTTAATTTTCAACTAAACTCTTATTTGGGATTTCAAACCAACTTGATATGACTAGACTGTTACAAGAGTACTAAAAGTGATGTGTTTAGCTTTTGCTAACTTGTATATATGGCGACTTGAGATGGATGTGTATTTGTGCCTATGGCACCCCGTTTCTTACTGTGCATATGATTTGATTTATCGTATTTGACCTATGAGTCGGCACCACTGAGCTTGGACGACCTCGTCGGTTTGATCCTCCGACTTGGGTTCCTTCCCCTCTGATAGCCAGCTGCAGTCTGGAATATGCATAGCTTTTAACCCGGTTCGCTACCGTGGTCCCACAGAGTATTATATATATGTAATAGTATAGTATTTATCGTTGTCCTCCTCACCCTCGTGTGACTGAGGCCAATGATCCTGTTAGGGTATATGCTCTCCTTCACTTTCGGTGAAGGGAGGATCTAGCTTGTGGGGTTGCCATCTTGACAGTTTCCAAATCCTTGTTACCTTACATGATTTATTGCATATGTACTTCTTTTGAAATATACATTGTCTTTTATAAAGTTCATTGTTTATCCATAAGTTTTCTTAACTCTTGCATAGTATCATTGTTTTATCATCGTTATATCTTTCACCCACCTGCCAGACCGTCGTGTCTGATCATTTATTTTGGTACTCAGGTCCCGAGCTCTTGCCATTGAGGAGGAGCCAGAGGAGGCGGTCGGTGGACCGCAGCGTGT
>WHSA01001119.1:167500-196520 GCA_012931725.1 Litsea cubeba | reverse complement strand
TACGCCTCTCTCAGCCCTCGGCATCAATCTGACCCACACCAGATTGGGGGCGTGCCCCGAACATCCTATGCAGACGTGACCGAATGATCGAGGCCTTGGCATCACTCGCCTTTGAGAAAACGGGGAGGCCCGTCACCCTCAAACCCCAGCACCGCGCGATGTCCTCCAAGGTGATCGTCATCTCCCCCGGCGGGAAATGGAATGTGTGTGTCTCATCTCTCCATCTCTCGGAGAGAGCACAAATGAGAGCACGATCGGTGCGGAAGGCGACGATAGACATGAAGTCTCCAAACCCCATCGCTCGCACCCGATCCTTCAGGCGATCGGGGAGCTCGATCCACCAATCCCTCATCTGAATCCAACTCACCCTAGCCCGAGCAAAAGGGACAGGCTGCATTGCAAACAATAGAGGAAGAATGTCAATGATAATAAAAACCAACCAAGTATAACATTTATAAAGACAACTAAAATTTACCCGGCCAGCTCTTATCTCGTCTGCAAGATGGGGTTTTTTCTCCAACTTATCCTCACCCCTTTGTTTCTTTCTCGGGGAGCAATGACTGGTTCTGCCCCAACCTCTTCCAGAGTAAATCCATCGGCGTAGGGCGCGCTTAATAGCCTGTATTAGTCCCAGCCTATCTGAACAAACCCCATGCCAAAAATTAGGAATGAGACGTTGAGCATGAGAAATATCAGTCCACAAAGCATGAGAAACAAACTGGTCCCAACGGTGGTAATTGTGTTTCTGATTTAGAGGTGATGAACCCCATTGGTTAAAGATTAAAATAAAGAGGAAGCCAAGACCATGACACTTGATGCCAACCTGAAGACTAAAACAGATCCCACTTGCCACCTAACCTCATTAAGACACATGTTCCAGGACTTACAATAAAATGAAAACACATTCAATTCAGCCCAATTCTCCCTCTCATTCTTAACTACACACCCCAAAATCCATGGTCACGTCACGAATCGAATAATTCCCCATATCAATCTGAATAAAAAAAAAAAAAATCAAAAGATTCATCATGGCCATTCTCATTATCCTGTCCAATCCCAATGAGTCACAGTGGCTGCCTATTTTCCACTTAGACTGATTGAGCCCGATACTCCCACTGTGGGACATTCCAAAACTTGAATCAAGGGAGTGGGCTTACAAACCTCATAGTTAAGCTGACTCCACATCTTCCTCCCTCACCAAAACCCACAAATTCCATAGGCATCCATGGCCAAAGTCAGGCCCAAAACCCCATTCTGCAGTCATAGTTCAAAAACAAAAAAAAAAAAAAAGGGGTAGTAGAAAGAAGAGAGGTCGTGGAGCCCACATAATATGGCTGCCTCTCTTTCCCCCTTCTTCTCCTCACATTGCTCGTTCTCCACCTGAAATGGCAGCAGCAATGAGATTAAAAAAAAAATGAAAAAAAAAGAAAAAAAAAAAAAAAGAAGGAATGGGAAGGAAATCCATGTACCTGGCTGCCTCTCTCCCTCACCCTCCTCTCCTCACCTTGCTCGGCCTCCACCTGAAATGGTAGCAGCAAGGGTTCAAAACGAAAAAAAAAAAAAAAAAAAAAAAAAAAAAAAAAAAAAACAGAGAAGAGAGAAACAGAAAGAAGCGAAGAAATGGAAGAAGAAGAAAGGGCAGAACCCACACACCTGGACGAAAGCTCAGCTCCCTCCACTCTCGCTGCTGCCTCGTCCCTTACCTGAAAACCATGGCAGCAATGGGATTCAAAAATAAATGAAAATAAAAGAAAAGAGAAAGAACAATGGAAGAAGGAGAATGGGAATGAAACCCACAACCAGGCCCGTTCCTCCCTTCCCTTCATCTTCTTCACTTTGCCAACGTCCGATCTGCACTATCCCTTGCCTCACCTGATACAGCAGCAAGACGAAAGAAAAGAGAGAGGGAAAGAAAGAATGAAAAAAAAGAGGGGGAAAAAAGGCCCCAGCATTTGTACCTAAAACGCCCAAAGCTGGGCGCAGATAGGCCCAGCCCCATCACGTGGTGGGGTTCCTCTCTAAGAGGGACCCACCTGAACATGACTCTGTTTCCTTAAAAAAAAAAAAAAAAAAAATATTAAAAATTAAAAATGGAGAGATGGTCTTTAATGAAGATAAAAATAAGTGCTAGACTAAAACAATGAACAGCACTAGTGAGAGGCAGGAAAGTTTCCCGCAAGCTAAAACCTGCGATTAGTCCAGACATCAATGGAGACAGGGGACCAGCCTTTGGCTTTAGCAAAATCTCAGCACAGTAATCGGCAACATAGTGATGATCCATTCCAACTTATTAAGGAAAGGCGGCACCAACAAGACAGACAGGTCAGTTGATCCAATTCAAGAAAACATACTATTGACTCTTATGTATCATGCATTAATTGTTCATGCATCATCCCAAAATCCAAATCCATGCATTTACCTCATTATATGTTAAATAGGGTGCACACACCATAACTCATCATCATAAATTCACAAATCAAAATCTCATAACTTATAACCCTCACCATTCATCAAACATCATCACATCATAAGAGAAAAGATGAGTATAAAAACTTAAATTCAACTTCTACTAAATATCCATAAAGTCATTATCTAATAAAGTATATAATAAATTGGTTAACAAAGCCTAATCCTAAATAAAAATAAATTGAGAGAGGTAACAACTTTTGCCCCAAACCCTACAATGAGGCCTATTGTAAACCTAGCCGGTCCTAGCGACCCAACCTCTCAATCAATACCTAGCCTAGGATATGGACTCCTAATGAGCCATTTAGAGGGATGAACCACCCCATTGAAGGCAGGGAAGCGGGCCATCCGTGCTTCCATTCCACTCACATGAGCCTCAGTTGCCCTTGCACTTCCTCAAAAGTTGTCTGCAGGATTCCAAAAGAGCATCGCAGATTTCCCGAATACCGCCAGAAATCCTCACTGATAAGACTGTATATGCTGGTGGATGAGTGCTGAAGGGTGGTGTTTTGCATTTCAAAATATTGCCTATAACGTCTCGGAACAGATGATTCGGCTTCGTGTGACAGGACATGGTCCAGTAAGCCTCTAGCTGGTCCATTCGCCCATGCAGTCTGTTAAAATCATCTATAGGGGGCCCCTCTCGTTGGTAGTCTTCATAGCCTTCCCAGATTTCGAACATTGCCCGAAGATCCAACATACTCCACAAAAGGGATTGGAGCACTTTGCTAATAAAAGCCGGTAGATCTTCCAAGAGCCCATCATAACCGCGGAACCTATTGAGAGCAGTCCTCCCCACAATGCACAGATCTCCATATAACCCGCAAATCCCCTTATATTTCATGACCATAGGTCATATTTTCCGCGCTTAACTTCCACAATGTGCTTGTCCATCTCCTCCTCAAATTGATAGACGCAATCATAGGTAGCAGGAATAGAGGATTCATGCTCGAGGTAGAACTCTGCCCGCTCTTCAGAATCGTAATACCCTATCTTTTCATCCCCGGGCGACCAATATTCATCTCTTGGCAAGAAGGGCTTACAAGCATTCGGGCCCGTGACACCATCGACGACAAATGAGAAGATTGGGGAACCAGCCATTAGGAGAACTCAAACCTGCAAACAAATATATACATCTGGCCTTAGAGATTCTCCACATGAAAAACATCTCGAACAAAATATATATATATATAAATAAATAAAACAGACAGGTCACTTGGGCGCCCCAGGGTTGACGCCCAGGTCTATTTCAACGGATTTTCCCCAAAGAGTTCAGTTTCAGCCATGATCACTTTACTGAGCCATCATAAATCTGTGGGAGATATTTCCAAAGGTACTACATGGCTGTCCTAGGCACCTTTTGAGAGCCAAAAGTCCAAACTACATGCCCATTTAACACACCACCTTAAAACATGAAGGAGAGGAGATAACTAATGAAAGTAGCCTCATGAGATTGAAAACAATACATTGATAACAAGTTGAAGCACATAATAAGGGTTAAAATAAATACCTAAAACAAACGAATTAATAAACAAAAAAAAAAAAAAAAAAAAAACCGACCGACCACCTGGGCACCACAGGGGTGGCGCCCATCCCAAACTAGAAATATCCCCCCATGGAGATGTCATTGTTCGGCCAAGGTAAGACCCTTAGTATTCCTGAGTCGTGTTCATATATCATGTTGCGAGTTTGAAAAGAACCAGAATTTAGGAAAACACCTTAGAAATTCAAACTCGCGAGTCTTTAGTGCAAACCGAGAGGATAGGCACCACAGGGGTGGCGCCTACCCTCCTCAATTGGTGCCTACTAATCACAATGCCCCAACCCAAACCATGGAAACTTGCATCAAATTGATTAAGTAAAATTATCTAGACAATTCAAAACACATGTGAGGCATGTTATTCATTCCAAAAGAAAAGGAGAGGAGAAGATACTCACTTGGAAACAAGGGAGGACTTGAGAATTCTGAGATTCGAAATCTAGAAGAGCAGGAGTTGTAAGAAATTCGTAGCTTTGATTCCCTTATATAGATTAGAGTTCGAATCCCATAAAGAATTAGAGAGACGAAATTCCACCTAGGCACCACTCCTTGGGCGCCCAGGTCACTCATCCCCTGCATTCAGAACTCCAGTCTGTAATGGACTGTAAGTCTTGGAGACGAAACTCCGCCTAGGCACCGCACCCCAGGCGCCCAGGTTACCTCTGAAACTCGAACTTTCGCTCCGACAAGAACTCTCACTGCCATGGGTTGAGCACGAACTCAACTTCGAGACCATCTCAGAACTCCACCTAGGCACCACTCCTTGGGCGCCCAGGTTCCTTGTCTCCTTAATTCGGAAACTCAACTTCGAGACTAACTCAGAACTCCACCTAGGCACCACTCCTTGGGCGCCCAGGTAACCCATTTCCTTGGATTGAAATTCTACTTCAAGACCAACTCTAAATACAACCTGTTTCGTTAAAGTTAAAACTCCATTCCAAAATGAATTAGAACTACATATTGGACGCTACTCCTTGGATGCGTGACTTGTCTTCTGGATTCAAAATTCTACTTCAAGGCGGACTCTATTCATGCAATTCCACCTGGGCACCACCCCTGTGGCGCCTATCCATCACCTTAGAAAACCAAAATGTCTCTTTGAACCAAGTTGTCCTAGAATTATAAAATTTGAACCCGAACAAGAACTGATGATGGTTGATGATAAATAATAATAATAATAAATAAATAATAAATAAATAAATAATAAAACCAAAAGGGAGCACATACACAAAAGAATGACACATCGTCAAACTGAAACATTGTCCCATCACATGAGGTCCCGTTGCACGCACATTAGTCCCATCACGCGTACACCTGATGTTGTGCACTGCATCTCATGCCATCTTCATCAATAAAATTAGAATGATTACCTCTGCAAATTATAAAACTAAGTACTAACGAAGAAAAATGCAGAATCTTTTAGTGTTTGTTCAATGCAGGATCCGAAAGCGAAACCGAGAACACTAAAGGAGAAGGACCTACAAACAACTGGTGGAGACAAGTTCACAAACTTCAGCAAACAACGAAAGAAAGCGACATCGATCCCCAATGTCAGATTTATGGAAAGCTCTTGAGGTAAGTACCTCTAACTATGATTTTCATGATTTTACCTCACGTCTGGAAATTGAGTCACCGTAGGCCTCCCTTAAGCGCTTATAATCGGTACGGCAACCATAATACCGTGTTCTCACGAATTGTGTGTTCGCCGACTCAAATCCTGATGTTGGAGGACGGAAACCGTGTAATTCGAAGCTCTCCATGATAAGCACGAAAAGATGATCGAATCTATCCTAGGTTCTCGTCTAAGCTTGGGTGAAGACCAAGATCCCTAGAGAGTGACGGTTATTCCGGTGACCGTCTTCCATTGATTTAGCTTTTTCAATGCATACCCGAGTTTCAAAATCAAACATCTCTTGTAAAAAAAAAAAATGCATCTCATTCTCACATGCACTCACACTATTGCTTGAACTATGTTTATAATTGCCATTAAGATCCCCATTATTGCTAGTTAGTTTCAATTATGCTTTAAACATTTAACTATGGATGAAAGTTAAAAGACGTTATATATGACCATTTGAAATCAATTCTATTGCAAGAACAAATGAAATTCTGATAGTGATTTACCTAATCGAAAGATCGACTTCTGATTCAGACCACTGGGGCACAGTTCCCACCACCACTTTAAATTCAGCAACTGGGGCACAGTTCCCACCATCATTTTAAATTCAGCAACTGGGGCACAGTTCCCAACCCGCCACGTGGCAATACCACGGGCACCGAGGCACAGATCTCAGGTTTCCAATCAAATCAGTAGGCACGTAACTTCTTCTTTTTTCTTTTTTCCCCTGAATCAGAACCGATCCTAGAAAAGTGAACCTCACCTTTGGGATGAGTTTGCAATTGCATACATCCATAGGTAGCCACTCCCGCGAGCTCAAAACCTCCCGTGAGTCATGAGTGGTGTGTCTACTTTCTTTGGAGCACAACTCTCCACGTGCTGTTCTCCAAAGAGGGGCATATTGTAGACACCTCATTTGGCCCCTATGATAGCCTTAAACACATGTCATATATAGCGATGCCCCCATTTCACTCATAATTGAATGATTAATGGCATAATTCAGATTAATTAATGACAATGAAGATGCTTTTTTGATAGTTTCAGACTTAGTTCAACGACTTCTAGAAATTCGTGAGAAGAAAGCCGAATCACATTGAGATCTCGAGTCCAACTCACCTTTCACACAAGGACAGACTACTACACTAACTCTACATATTCCAAACCACTTAAGACATGCCTAGGCCAGTTCTTACAAAGATTACACCAAGTTTACCCCAAATGCCATCCGATTACCCTAAGTTAGGAAGCCGGATCCATTGATCCAGAGGTCCCCATCTTCTCTCAGCCCGTAATCATTAGGACAGTTAGACCATTGGATTCTTCACTTCAAGAGCTTTCCGACGGTATGTAGAACGTCCAAATCCGATAAGCGGATCAAAAGTTATGAGTTTTCGAAGTTTGCCTTAGAAAGAGTAACAGAAATTCATCTAGGCACCACCCAAGGGGCGCCCACCCTACTCAAATTCACCTAGGCGCCCCATGTGTGGTGCCCTCACTAGTCATGGTCACCTAGGCACCCCATGTGTGGCGCCCACCCTCCGAAATCACTAGTTTGACCTAAACGGACCGGAACCACTCAACGTAGGGACCAAACTCCGAAAATGAATTGACTCCACCTAGGCACCCCATGTGTGGCGCCCACCCCACTCTTTATTCCATCTAGGCGCCCCATGTGTGGCGCCCATACTCTTCAGCCCACCTAGGCACCACATGTGTGGCGCCCACCCTATTATTCCACAAACTTAACTTAGGGCAGCCCGTAACCACTCCAAACAAAGACCCAAACAACTTTCCATCTAGGCGCCACCCTTGTGGCGCCCACACTCTCCGGTCCACATAGGCACCCTGTGGTGGGCGCCCACACTGTCCAGTCCACCTGGGCACCACCCTTGTGGCGCCCAGTCAATTAAGTGCTAGTGTAGGTCCCCTCAATTGAACATCTATCCATTCTATTCCGACTTCAGATGGGACCAAACTTTGAGAATGATCCGAACCATGTAGGCTCCACCCCATGGGCGCCTACCATGAACCAGTCCACATAGGCGCCAGCCCTGTGGCGCCCACCCTATGCAGTCACCTGGGCACCACCCCATGGGCGCCCAGCCTCTTTTCCAAACCCTAATTTATCCCAAAACACTTAAGCCGCCTTGGGATGCGTGAAACCTTCTAGAAACACGAACTAATGAAGCCCTAGCCCTCCTAAACTCATCCCAAACCTCTATTTAAGGATCTCTTAACCTCATTTACAAGGGAGCTACCCTAAAAGAGAGAAAAGTATAGAGAATAAGCAAAAAAGAGAAAGGTAGCCACCATTAGAGAGAAAGCTTCAGATCTAGAGAAGAAGAAGGGGAAATAGAGGAGAAGACTTCCATATCTTCAACTAGAGCTATGGTTCTTCGCGTAAGCCTCGTTCTAGGAACTTGAAAAGTGTGATTCAAACCGGTATTCCTAGATCTTTCTATTCTTCTGCTGCATTTTATCATCATCTTTGTTTAGAAACATGCTTAGGATCATTCATGCATCATAGATCTATATTAGTTCTTGATAAAAATGGTATCAGCATCTCATCATATTAATAACATGTTTAGATTCATACTAGTGGTGTAGATCTGCATTGATTTCGTAGTTCTAAGTGCTTAACTAGGTTAGATCTCGCATTTATAGCATCATCATCATCATTTAGATCGAGGAGGTCGTGAAAAGCCTATCTCAGAAGGCTGGGCGCCACCCACTGGGCGCCTACCATCTCTGGTTTGGCTAGGCGCCACCCTCTGGGCGCCTACCCTTTCGAGACAGGGTTTGGGTTTTGGATCTCTACTTGTTACATCACACTACAACAAAATACAGTTTTGCCAACCCAGTCACAGCGTCTGGAAAAATCAGAATTGCGTTGGCAAAGGATTTCCCAACGCATTTTAGTTCGTCGGCACCGCGTCGGCTACCTAATGCCTGGAAAACCATTCCCGACGTATTAATGTTTAGCGTCGGCTAAAAAGGGCCATTCACCGACGCAATGGTGCGTCGTCCCAAATGTCGGCAATGTCAACAGCGTCGGCAAAAAATCAAACTTAATGGTCAACCTCACCTCACTGCCGACGCATAACAACGTCAGTTATACATTTGCCAACGCACATACTAGCGTCGGAATACATATTTGACGACGTATACACAACGCCGATAATACATATCCCGACGTGTTGAAGCGTCACGAAATATCTTTAGCGACACAAGAAAATTACTTTTGTTTGCGTCGGGAAATAGATTTACTTCACTGCCGACGCATAATAACGTCAGTTATACATTTGCCAACGCACATAATAGCGTCAAAATACATATTTGACGACGCATACACAACGCCGGCAATACATATCCCAACGTGTTGAAGAGTCGTGACATGTCTTCAACGACGTAGGAAAATTACTTTTGGCGACTCAGAGAGTGCGTCGGAAAATAGATCTACCTCACTGCCGACGCATAATAACGTCGGTTATACATTTGCCAACACACATACTTGCGTCGGAATACATATTTGATGACGTATACACAGCGCCGGTAATATATATCTCGACGTGTTGAAGCATCGGAAAATGTCTTCAACGATGCAGGCAAATTACTTTTGGTGACGCAGAGAGTGCGTCGGGAAATAGATTTTTCTTTTTTTTTTTCAAAAAATATATATTTTTCCTGTTTTGATACCCTATCAATACAAATATAATCTCATCATCCATTCACAATTCTTCCATTCATAATGCAATGTAAAATATAAATTCACATTACATAAAAATATTTAATTAGATGTACAAACTAATCCACACTTTTTACATAAAGATAATAATACTAAATAACAAACAATCCGTGAGATAGTGATGTCATCCATTTGAGCCTCCATTTACCGTCTCTAAGCCTCCATCCGCTGCAACTGCTCAACCAAATTCGGAGCATGTCTTTCAGCTGCCGTGACCCTCTTAGTAAGCTCTTCCACCCACTGATAATTGTAAATGCTTGATGAAGAGGATGGAGGGGCCACCAGGCCCACCACGCCATGCCTAAGACCTCGGACATATCCAAGCCTTGTACCCAACACTCGTTTGCATATCTCATCCTCTGTCAATGGGGTAGAACCCTCTGGTGTAGGCTGCGACTGGAGTGAAATCATATTCTCCTACGAAAGTAAAAATTCAAATAAATATTTAGACATGTATATGAAAAATGAAGAACACAAAAAATATGAGATAAATACCAACAAAACCTACCAAATATCACTTGCAACTTTGGCTCATTAGAATGAACAATAAATTAAATATAGATTTGTGGTAGAAATCCCATACCATGAACCCCACGAATCTCTACTTCCCGCCATTCTTGCACAAGGGCACAACAGCAACACAACAAATGCGAGAAGAAGTCACCACACAAACCTCCCTATGAACATAATAGTAAAAGACAAATTATCAGCAAATAGTAAATCAAGTCAAACAGCTTCAGAATAATATTGGATGAAGTAACACTGTCAGCATATAGCAGAGCAACCAGAACTCCCTATTTGGAAGGTTATTATGTCCACTAAAAGCATTGGTCTATTGAGCAACAACAAGACATGGAGGACAGTGATTTACCATGATGTTAAGCATCCTGCGGAGTTTCCTTCTGATGCAACAAGTACAGCAACAGAATGCTAGTATCAAAGAATACGCCATCAGTTCGTTGCATACCTTCGCTGATGCTGATGGCAAATTATATCCACTAGACACAATTGGATAGTTTCAAACCCTCACATACCAAATAATAATTGTTCTTTAATTCCATCTATGTTCTGAAACACCTATAAGAAACGTGCACACTACAAATTATGTTTTCATGTTCCTATTAAATAGATCAGGAAAAGATAGCCGAAACATCTTAGATGCAAAAAGGAAGCATGTGTCCCTGAATTTCTAGAAGGAAAAAAAAAAAAGAGGATAAAAGAAAACAACGCAAGCATAGACTGCGGCCTTGGCTATCACAAAAATGTGCATGCCTTGTGAACCAAAACCCTACACAATTCCTTTAATTATAAAATTCACTTTCATGGATACCGAACATTAGAAATAGAAGAGGTTGACCCCATCAGAAAATTGCATTTAGACATCCCATTATAACATAGGGGGAAAAAAGCAAAATGAACATATTTTTTTATTAATCATTTGGATAGACAAGCTTAGATAAGGTAGATCACTCTTGTCAGAAAATATGGTTGAGCATCTTATCAAAACATATCAACCCATATGAGGTTTTCACACCATGCGTAGATGCCCCCTTTCACTAGAATAGACTTTAAAACCTTTAAATCTCTAAGTCCACAAAATCCGATTATTTAGAAGCAATGCTTATGGTTAAGTCTTGAAAAATATGCAAGCAATATAGAAACCAGATATTATTTTAGTAATATTTTATCTTGCCTGCCTAAGTCTTCTAGTTTTAACCCCCAACACACAGAATATGATAGTAATCTGAAATTACTTCGGCCAGGACCTAAATGCTACACTTGATGACATTCAATGCAAAAGGACATTAGCACATGAAATAGTTTAATTTGGCAATTCAATGTAAATATCACCATGATACCATTTTGGGGATCTTGAAAATTAGAACAAGCAATCATCCATGGGCAACAAGAATGTGGACTTTGATATTGATTTGTGCTAATACATAGGGGTGCAATGCTTTTCCAAATTGATAGAGAGTTACTCACATTCTCATCCTTCTCCAAAGCTTTTGATTTTTCTGACTTCCTCAAACCAACCAGGATAGGAAATGGGGATAAGAATCGGTCTGACAATTTTGTGGGTTGCTTTCAGTTTTTTGGATTCATGGGGGTTTTGGTTTTTAAATCTTATTGGTGTTTATTAGATAAATTATTTTTTGAATTTTGGTCTGAAGAGTTTGTGGTTGGCTTTCAGTTTCTTGGATTCATGGGGGTTTTGGTTTTTAAATATTATTGGTGTTTATTAGATAAATTATTTTTTGGATTTGGGTCTGAAAAATTTCTGGGTGGCTTTCACTTCTTTTGGATTTATGGGGTCTTTTGGTATGTTATGCACTTCTCCTTCTTTAATGAACTTTCTAGAATTGAATTGGCCGATGCTTGCATAAAGTTCACAATGAGAAATTTTGGGCACCTTCTGTTATGGTCTATTATAGACATAAAATTGTCTACCCGCACAAACCAAATACATGTTAAACTTTATAGCCATTGATTAGAGAGATTTTGCTTGAATATTGGTCTGAATTAGGTTGTGTGTACCTTCTATTTTTTTTTTTTTTTTTGTTTTTTTTTATAGTGGCTTTGGTGTGTTATATCTTTCTCCTCTCCTCCTCCTTTACCAAGTTTCCCTGGAATTGGATTGGAACTGGAGCTAACGTGGAGTTCTCACCCACACAAAAGCACTTTTGGTATTTGGTGTTACTGGAAATACGGCTGATAATCCCTTCAAATATATGTTACCGAGGAAGGATAAAAAGGAGGTAAAACAGGGCATGCCCAAATAGAAATAAGATTAATGAAAGTCAGAGGTGTTTTGGTGCAGCCGAATGGGAACTTAGCAATTCCTTTCGTGCTGTCACCTTTTTTCTTCACCTGCCCTGCCCCAAAACACTTTGTAAGTATGATGGACTGCAATGCTATCCACCCAAAATAGTCTGAATCATCCTAATGAAAGAAGCCACATACTAGAACCCCCAAAAGAAAGGCTCAAATTGATCCAACATATATGGAAAAACATTCTGCTATCAATTCTGTAAGGTATTTGGGGCAACAGGGAGCTTAAAAATCACATTAGATTTTGGTTTTCCTCATATTTTTATCCCCAAAGCACTATCCACACAGATGCCAATGAGAAAAAAAAAAGTGGAAAAAAGCGCCATAAGGAATACAATTTCCTGCTTTTATGCAGTACCCAAATGCACAACAGAACAAGTATACACTTCTTCTGCCAAAATTCAGGAACATCCAAACACCCATGAAGAACATAAGCATTCTACCATTTCATATGGCAATGATAAGATTTCATTTTATTTTTTTTTTAAAGCAATCAATAGTCCAAATCTTTTTAATGCAGACAAACAGATATATCACAAGGCACTAAGAAACATCACAAAAATCAAATCACACATCTGGGTCAATAGAATTCAACCCAGTAACACAAGAATTACAACTTAAAAAGAACAATATTAACTAGAAACTAGAGCATACCAGCATTCAAAATCAGCTCCTGCTCTCTCGAGTTTGTCCTTATCCTCCCAAACCCAACCAACTAAATTCTACGGCCACTGCACCTTCATCGAATGAAAGTTAGGAACAAAACTAAAACCCAAAGAAGATAAACCCAATCCCTCCAACCTCGATGACCCTTCAGATTCCACCGAAAAACCCAATTTCCCTCTCTCCAAATTAGCCTACCTTGGCTTCCAAGTCCACCCCACCAACACCGAAGCCCAAATCGCACCCAAGTAAAAAACCACACCCTCCCAAACAAACGCCATCAAAACCAATCAAAAAGAAGAAGAAGAAACCCCCGATTCGAATAAAAGGTATATGGATACTAGGTATCCAGAACATACCTAGGGATCACCTTTCAATAAAGAAAAGACATATCTAAATTAATCAAACTCCCCAATAACAATCAATTAATTCAAGATTCATGAGGCACACAACTATCCATGACAACATTCTGTTGAGTCTCAAAATCAATACCTGCGGAGGAGCCCACGGTCAAGCATTCGGCCAGATGGTTCCTAAGCAAGGTGGCCACGCCCGCCACAGTTGTTGCAGATCACAATGGCCACTAGTCACGACTGATCAGACCTGGTTGGTTGCACACGCAACAGACGATGTCCCGGAAAGACCCACCACTAATCTATGATGCTAGGATTGTTTTATGGCACATTCAAGCATTGAGGCAGTCACGCTACAGATATTGCAGACGGGGGCAGCGCAGTCCCCAGTTGGGATCTTCTCCAGTCACGCTACAGATGTTTGGCTCTCTTCTTATGCCGGAATGAGAGAGAGAGATAGACGGAGAGAGAGACTTGCATTTATAACAACGCCATTAACAAAAGGCGGGGGATCCTAGCTAGCTAATCCTCAAAAAATAGAAGGCGTGCGAGAGGGGGAACAAATTGGGGAATTAGCCCTATTTTTTTTTTTTTTTTTTTGCAACACCATAAAAGTAAAACAATGTCGTTAGTAAAAAAATTATCTGCGATGCATTCAAATTCACGTGGCAAAAAAATATTATCCGCGATGCATTAGGTATACTGTCGCAACTAAATATGATTTGCGACCCCAAAATTACGTCTCAAATAAATGTAAAATTTTTGTTTCATAATGGTCACGGAGGGAAGAAATTAGTAAAAAAATTTTACGATGTGATATGACGGAGGTCGCTAATAATAATTATCTACGACACAAAAGTATCAGCGTTGCGAATAAGATATTATGCGCGATGTAAAAAGAAAATGGTTGCAAATACCTTAACTTTTCTACGACATAATAAGGAAACCGTCCCGACTAAAAACTATTTGCGATGTGGGGATTGCGTCGCAAATAGAGACACTTATTTGCGACGCATGATGGTGTCGCTAATGTGTATCCAGCTAGTGCGAATTGCTTTGTTCCATGTATTTTTTGACGCATTTATCTGCAACAAAATTTATTCATTGCTGAAAGTATTTATTTGTGATGCTTGGAATCTTGTTTCACAAATACTTAACGTGTTGCGAAGGGTCTAGTTTTATGTTGCCAAAAATTTATTTTTTGCGACACTTTGGGTTGCGTCGCAAATAGTTTTGTCGCTGAAAATCCCATTTGTTGTAGTTAACGGAGTGCTCATCATATATTTTTGTAAAAAAGAATTTTACTAAATGGGGCTTTGCGAACGCAGACCTTTGCATCGCTAGAAGGCAAAATAATTGTCAACGCATTATTGCATCGCCAACAGGAAAACACGCATTGGCAAAACTTTCACACTCTTTTGGGGGAAATCTTTGTTGGAGCCAATGTATGTTTTCCACAATTTTTGCCAACGCGGTCTTACTTGTGTGGGTAAAAGTAGCAATTCTCTTTGACTTTTGTCAATGCAGTCCAAATATGCATCGGAAATAAGACTTTTGCCAACGCCAATTTTCACTGTATCGGCAAATAGTGTCAGGAAAGTTCTTCCACGGCTTTTGCCAACGCGGTCTTACTTGCGTCGGTAAAAATAGCAATTCTATGTGACTTTTGCCAACGCAAAGTTTCACTGCGTCGGAAAAATAGTGCCGGGAAAGGTAAGTTTGTCAAAGATGGGACTTTACAGACGCAACTCATGCGTCGGCAATGTTGTGAATAAAAACTCAGACCTTTCCCAACGCACACTTGTGCGTCGCCAGTAGGCAAGATAATTGCCAACGCATTATTACGTCGCCATTAGAAAAACACGCGTCGGCAAAACCTTCCCTCTCTTTTTGGGGAATTTTTTGTTGGCGCCAATGTGGTTTCAATAGCTTTTGCCAACGCGGTCTTACTTGCGTCGGTAAAAGTAGTATTTTCAGTGACTTTTGCCAACGCAGTCCAAATATGCGTTGGAAATAAGACTTTTACCAACGCAAATTTTCACCGCGTCGGCAAATAGTGTCAGGAAAGGTGTATTTTGTTGTAGTGTCATTTTCTCGTAGATTTGTTAGTTGCATCATTAGTAGTTCGCATTAGGACATCCGCATCAGTTACTAAATATCGGAAATTGTGTTGAAAATCTTAAGACTATTGTGCATTCATTGCGAATCTTTGAAAACCCTGACTAAGCAGGATAGGCACCACAGGTGTGGCGCCTAGGTGGACTGTTCCACCTTTGTGCACAAGTTTCGATCTCTCGCATTTAGTTCATTTAGAAATCGCATAACAATGATATGTTTGCTTGTTTGATATGTTCTGAACTTCAAATTATCATTTTTATCACACACCACCATATCATCTAAAGCATAAAGTCATAAAAAACCCAAAAAAATCATAAAACATAAAACTATTTCTTCTCTTCCCTTACTCTCTAGTAAATTAGAGGAGAAACCAAAAACAAATTAAAAAATACAAAGAAAACCCAAAAATAGTAGGTAGATAGCCTAGATTATCAAATCTCGTGCCTAAGTAGGATAAACCCTAAAATATCATAGTTAATTAAGTTAAGAATTGCCAAATCATTAAGAACCCTAGAACAAACAATCTAATTAATTTGGACTGAAATTGGACTAAGGAATCACTAAGATTGTTTAGGGAACCGCTTCTCCTCTCTTGAGCTTAACTTGCTTATTCACTAAAGGTCCCTAATTAAGGATTAAACATAATTAGTTAGGGCTCTAATCTCACATCAATTAATACAATAAATACCTTTAATCCAAAAGATCTTGAGACCTTAATTAATTCGGATTAAAAATAACCAAGAACTTAATTAAAACCCTAAAACAGATCCATCTGGGCGCCACTCCCTGGGTGCCCTGCTGACAAGATCCACCTGGGCACCACTCCCTGGGCGCCCAGCCTATTCATTCCCTAAGAGGCTCTATTTAAAATTTAATCTAATTAATTAAGACTTTAACCAACCCTAATTAACACGCTAAAATACTTTTAACTTGAAAGACCTGAAATCTTAACCAACTTAAACTCGAATCTACCTAAAAGATACAAAACTAACAAACCCTAAAAAATTCATCTAGGCACCACTCCCCTGGCGCCCTGCCTTCCAATCCACCTGGGCACCACTCCCCTGGCGCCCAGCCTTCCAATCCATCTGGGCACCACTCCCCTGGCGCCCATCTTATCCCTTTACTAAGAAATTTCTAATTGAAACTTCTAATTAAACCAACCCGAATTAGCACATTAAAACACTTTAGGACTTAAGAAACCTAAGACTCTAATCAATTCACCCTCGGATTAACTTAAAATCCATCGAACCAAATCAAACCACAAGGCAGTCACCTGGGCACCACCCCCTGGGCGCCTAGCCTATCAATCCACCTGGGCACCACCCTCTGGGCGCCCAGCCTGTGAGCTCCACCTACACTACTCGTTTCTTGGAAACCAATCAATTAAAAACTAAACCTAATTAACTTAAATCTAATTCTTTCTCAACTGAATACTAAAAGATACTTTTCATCCAAACGCATTAAATCACAAAACCCAACTTCGAATCAACCTAGAACATCAAAACCAAGCCGAACCTCAAGACAGCCACCTGGGCACCACTCCTTGGGCGCCCAGCCTGTCAATCCACTTAGGCACCACCCCCTTGGCGCCTAATCTGTCAATCCACCTGGGCACCACCCTCTGGGCGCCCAGCCTGTGAATTCCACCTACCCCGTCCATTCCTTAGGAAACCATTAAACCCAATTAATTGGAACCCGATTCATCCCCAACTGAACACGAATAAACACTTTCCATCAAATCCTAGACCCTTAAATCAATTCAAACCTGAGATTGACTAAAGAATCACAAAACCCAACCGAACCATAAAACACATCCATCTGGGCACCACACCCTGGGCGCCCAGCCTACTCCTTTTCATAAAAAGCCCTAAATTTACAACTTAACCTAATTAATTAAAACCTCAAACCAATCCCAATCAACATAACATAATACCTTTAACCTTAAAACACTTGGAACCTTAATCGATTCGGACTTAATACCCAAAACCCTTTGGAACCGACCAAACCATAAAGATTCCACCTAGGCACCAATCCCTTGGCGCCTATCCTATCAATCCATCTGGGCGCCACCCCCTGGGTGCCAATCCTGCCAGTTTCACCTAGGCACCACCCTCTGGGCGCCTAGCCTACATTTCAAACCTACCCAACCAATTCAACTAAAAATTAATAATTAAACACCTTACAACTTAAACTAATTAAGACCAGAACCTAAATTAATCTCCGGACCCACAGACCAATAATTAAATCCTATCCGGCACAACACAAAATCACAGGCAAACCACCTGGGCACCACTCCCTGGGCGCCCATCCTGCCAATCCACCTGGGCGCCACCCCTTTGGTGCCTATCCTTCCACTTGCACTAAAACACGAATCCTCGTTTTATTTCAAAATCCGGACCCGCATCACTTTGACATTAGAACAGCAGAGACATTAAAACATTTCTCAGAGTAAAACATAGCCCTTAAAACCCCCGGAATTCTGAAAAGAGATCGAAAAGTCTGAAAAGCATAAACTGTTAGGATAGGCTCCACCCCCTGGGTGCCTACCCTGTTTTTAATCTTGAATTGTGATTTTCGATTACTTTTTAGAATTCTGATTTAAATTAAAAATAACATAAGTTTAAAATATAGAAGAACACATTAACCAGATCCTTAAAATATCTCTAAACCACTCTCAATCAAAACCGCAACTCACAACAAATCGAATCAATTAAGATTTTACCCAACAAACTACTTAGGCGCAGGAACTATCAAACTTTGGCTATTTGCACCCTAGGATTAAATTGGATTACCTTGTTAGGTAGCTTAGAGCATTAGGCTTCACCCCATCACTCTTCCTGTTCCGTTAGGGAATTGGGAAAGCTGATGTGGGCGGTCTAGGACCTTAGGTTAAGGTTAATCCGATGATCAGTAATAAAGCATTAATTATGTAAATCCAAGTAAATCCCCTAGTTAGGCCCTTCTAGCCCCATATCAAAAATCCATAAAAACTATAAAACCAACAAAATAAACCCAAAAAGATTTTCCTTTATTTCTCCCTCCACCTCAGGTGCCAGATATTTAATCGAACTTAATGACAAAAGGAAATGAAAAAACTGACTTCTAAAATTGAATAAATGAGAATGACGAGATGAGATGAGTGATTTCACACACACTTTTTACTTCGGCCCATTGGCCACCCTTAAACAATCACGGCCCATCGGCCACCCTTAAACAAACACTGGCCCATCGGCCACCTCCAATCAATTACGGCCCATCGGCCTTTCATTTTTTATCACTCGTGTATCGCACACGAAAAACACCGAAATCACAAGTCAAAATCTCATTTGCATCATCATTTTGATTTGAAAAGTCAGCCTTTAAACCTTATTTTGCCAAGGGATCTGAAGGGGGTACCCGGGAACGGGGCCAATCCTCTTCTTAAATATTTGGCACCCCCCCCATTTATTTTCTTTATTTTAGTTACTTTATTTAATTTGGATTTATTATGATTATGCTGTGTGAGGATTAACCTTTATTTGGACTTTAACTCATGACCCTAATTTGACCCTATATTAAAAAGACCCAAAGAGACCCAAATTAATGTGGCAGGACAACCGTCGTGTGTTGCCGGCAGCACATTAGACGAGAGGAAGAACCCACCCACTTATTTTCTCCCCATATTTCTTCGGCTTTAGTCGAAGAACGGTGTTACGGCCGTATCCGTAGCTGGCGATCGTGATCCATTGATTTTGAGGGTAGTCGGAATCCTCATTTTCGATGTAAAATTTAAATAGCATATATAGACGAATGGAGATTTCCCCACGCAAAATGCAGAACTTTCTTTCCTTTTTTTGGGGGGATCGAAATTCACATCCGACAGGGGGGTTTTGGGATTTAGTGATATGTCTGAAGAGGAAGAGGAGAAGGCAACATCTGTACTCCTTATAGGGAAAGGAAAGGACAGAGAACAGGGGGTTTTGTGGGATCTATCTCTCTTTCTTGTGAGAGAAAAATAGAGCAGAGGGCGGGAGGGAAAACGTGAGCAGAGGGCGGGAGGAGAAAACGGGTTTTGTGGGATCTCGATCTCTCTCTTTCTTGTGAGAGAAATAGAGAGCTTAGGGCGGGAGGGAAACACAGAGCAGAGGGCGGGAGGGAAAAGCGATGGGAGATGGCGGGATGAAAAAAAAGAGGGGCTATGGGGTCAGGATTAATCCCGCGTGAATTATGTGCCAGCAAAAAGTAATCTTGCAAATATTTTGGAAAATAAATTTGAGGAATTGATTTATCTAAGAAAGAACTTCATAAAAAAATTTGGTCCCCGCCGGGGGATACCCCCGGACCCCCTTCCTGAAGCGCATGTTTTAAAGAAGTAGCAATCATGCCGATACCACGACTGAGACCGAGATTTTAACCATGGCGCCAACACAAATGAAATTGGCGCCTTATTTTGGTGACGAAATATTTTTATCTTCGATACCTTTTCCTTATTAGTAACGAATTATGTTCGTCGCAAAAACAAATTATATTTTGTGACAAAAATGTTCGTCTCCGATCAGCTAAAATAATTTGCCACACAACTTATTCTTCCGAGACAAAAATATATTTATCGCCCATTTAACAGAGAGATGAAACGACATGATTGAGTGTTTATTGGTGACGAAATATTTTTGTCTTACATAACTTATCCTTCTCGGTGACGAATTACGTTCGTCGCAAAAAGAAATTATATTTTGTAACAAAAATGTTCGTCTCCAATGAGCTATAATAACTCGCGCCACCGCAAATGAAATTGGCGCCTTATTTTGGTGACGAAATATTTTCGTCTGCCATAACTTATCCTTATTAATGACCAATTACGTTCGTCGCAAAAACAAATTATATTTTGTGACAAAAATGTTCGTCTCCAATCAGCTAAAATAATTCGCGCCAATGCAAATGAAATTGGCACCTTATTTTGGTGACGAAATATGTTCGTCTTCCATAACTTATCCTTATTGGTGACGAATTACATTCGTCGCAAAAAATATATAGATTTTGTGACAAAAAAGTTCGTCTCCACTGAGCTAAAATAATTGGCGCCAACGCAAATGAAGTTGGCGCCTTATTTTTGCAGACGAAATTTTATTTTCGTCTCCTATACTTTTGAAAAAAGTTAAAACAAATGACAAAATTTATATTTCGTCTTCTTTGGGTATTTTTTTAAGACAAAAAAAATTTTGTCATCAAATTTCCTCACAACAGCCTAGATTTCTTGTAGTGCATACAGGACCACCCCGAGGCGCTCCACCTCAGAAACTCCTTTCTCCTTGGCATACGGAATGGAAGCCGTGATCCCGCTCGAGATCGGCCTTCCAACGCTCAGGTCCGAACTTTTTGACCAAATTCAAAATGAGAGGAGCCTGACCCTGGGATTGGATCTGGCCGAAGAGCGCAGGGAAGCGGCGTCTATCCGATTGGCAGCCTATCAGCAACGGCTCGCAAGAGATTACAATCAAAGAGTTTGGGAAAGAAAGTTCTCCATTGGAGAACTGGTCCTGAAAAAAGCACTGCCTGCGGACAAGGACCCGAACCAAGGTAATTTGGCCCCAAACTGGCGCGGCCCGTTCAAGGTAGTCTCGACTGCAGGCCGGTCCGCGTATAAGCTTGAGGATATGAATGGAAAACTACTACCACGGCCATGGAACGCCTCGCACCTCAAGAAATTTTACTTTTGAAATGTATTTAGTTTATACAAGTCAATGAAGGACATTTCCACTCAAAAAGTTTTCTTATTGTTCTAAATCAAGATTGTTCAAAATCAAGATTGTTCTAAGTCAAGAACCGCGGCAACGACGCAATTCTCCAGTTCGGCAGAAACTTCTCCATTCGTGTGATAAGCACATCTCGGCCCTCGCGCCAGATAGCCAGCACGGCCCCTGGTGACGAGCCAGGGGGACTTCTCCATTCGTGCGCATCTCGGCCCTCGCGCCAGATAACCAGCACGGCCCCTGGCGATGAGCCAGAAAGATCGCCTTGCCTACACACCTAATCGCTGGGCAATTGTCTTAAACAGTTCGATCCCGGACTAAGGCAGCTCGGCACCTGCCGAGCTCACATACTTGTACAAGAATTTTCTTTCTACTATCCGGAAACTCCACTCACTCGCCATCGCGACACTCAAATCCCTGGGAACCCTACATCGCATTCCGAAGGCTACGGCTATTAAGCGCGGCTAATCGATTGCGGGCGTCCAAGATGTGGGAATTCAGCCATATACCCGAAATGAAACACTTGACACATTCAGACCAAACAAAAGCGCAAGGAAATCAGAACGCAGAATGGACACAAAAGGTAGCTCTTCATTCAAGGTAAAAGAGTTGTTACATTAAAAAGCTGAAAAAAAATTACATCCAAAAGATAAAAAGAAGGGGAGCGGCCGAGAGAGCTTCAGACAGTAGGCACGACGCCGTCCGCAGCTGGATTCGCGGCAGCAGGGGGAGCTTCAGAGATGGAAGCCGAGGCCGGAGTCGCAGCTTCAGCAGGCGCCTCAGATACTGGGGGAGGAGGTAGCAGTTCCGGCTCGATAGCGTGGCCCCCCTCTGCTTCATCCACAATGTCCGAGCTCGGATACTCGTCCGAGCTCGTGTATGCAGGATGATCGCGGGGGACGCCCATCTTGTCCAAGGCCGCCTTCCACCCCATCTCCCAAGAGGAGAGGCGTATGTCATTGACCTGCGCTGCGTACTCGTCGCCCGCCACGTCAACGCCATCTTGAAACGCAGCTTTGACCTCGTTTTGGAGGTTGAACTCTAGCTCAGCCTTCTGCCTCTCCAGCTCCCAGATTCTCCTTTCCAGCTCGGCCTCCCTCCTTTTGACAAAGTCGAAATTCGACTTCACCTTGTCGAGCTCAGCAAAGAGGGACCGGTGTGTCTCCTCATATTCCCTCACCCTTACCTGACCCTCCTCCAAGGTCTTCTTCTGCTGCTCGCAGTTGGCCTGGATCCGTTTGAGATCGTTATGGCTCTTCTGAACTCGCGATACCGAGACCTGCGCCATCTGCATGATCTGCAAAGAAAACCAAACTACTCGTAAGCAAAAGCTATAGTCAAAAGAAAAAGCAAAGGATTAAAGGCTACCGTACTTACGCTCAAGCTTGCCTTCATCTGCGAGGCCAGCAGGGAGATGTCGTCCATCTCATCATACTTCTCCATGTCCCGCGGTAGAGCGCAGACACTACCCAGGCAGGCGATCACCAGAGGCCCCCCGGAGAGACGGTCCTCTACCGTCATTGGTTTCCCGGGCTGGAGCATGAAGCTCGGCCTCCAGGGGGCAGGAGAAGCCCGTGTCGACATCCCGCCGGCCGAAGACTCCCCCGCAGAGCCTTCGACCCTGGCCCTTTTCCTGGCCAGGTCATCCCCCTGCGTGGCCGGGGGAGAGGCGACCACGGACGTGCTAGGCCTGGCCGCGGAGTGAGGTGCGGTGGAAGACGAAGGCGCGCTCGACGATGGAGGCACGCGGGAAGAGGACGCGGCGCCCCGTCCTCTACCTCCCACAGGCAGGGCTTTGAGGTTCTTTAAGACCGGCTTCGGGCGGGTCTTGTCCATTGCTTCCCCTGAGTCGCTCTCTGACGACAGGACGATCCTTCCGATCGTCTCGGCGTCGTCCTCCTCGGATCCTGAAGTGGAGGTCTCGGAATTAGACGCAGCGCGGTCCTCAGAGTCGGCCGCGGTCAGCTCTTCCTCCACACTACCTTCCTCCTCTACCTCCGCCGCGGCTTGCGTGCGGTGAGCGATGTGCTTCTTGCTCTTGTAACCGCGGTACCTGGGCTCGTATCCCAGCAGCTTCCACGCCGACCTATCCTTATGGCCGTGGTAGCTCTCCAAAGCCCGGATCCAAGCTTTGTTCAATTCCCAGCCGTCTCGGGAAGCAGCCGCTCTCCTCTGGCGAATGCCTGTAGAGCCAATAAAAAACATAAGCCTGGCAAAACAAAGGAACAGAAGAAGTGAAAAGGCGTACTAAGGCTGTAATTACTTGGAGGGGTGCCGAAGTGACGAGGGATCTTGAAATTTCTTTCCGCGATGGCCTCGTCGTCACTGAACTCCCAGTTGCCCGTGACCATCAGACGGTTGTCCCCGGCATATTTATTGGAATCCTCCAAGGCTTGCACAAATGGCCTCCGACCTGGCTTGATGCAGAGGTAGTACATATCCTTCCCGGATTTGCAAATATCGTAGGCGTCCTCGATATCGTGGACGCCGAGACCGATGCCCAAAATTGTATTGAGCACATCCGTGCCCATTATAATTTTGAAACTGTTGGGCATCAGTTGGCAGGGGCAGAGATTCCACGCCCTAAGGCACTCCCTAAGCAAAGGGCGGAGGGGAAACCTAACCCCGCCCTCGATTACGGCCACTAAAGGGAACGGCATCCAGCCGTTGTAAAAGTCACCTAGGATACTGGCAGCAGGAGGGGCCGCCATGACTTGGACCCCATCCGGTATGCTATACTTAGCCCTAAGGTCAGCTAACCCTCGCTCGGACTCTATCCAGTGGCTGTAAATGCCCATCTCTCAAACGAAAAAGCAAGAAGAAAGGAAGAATGTGCTGGAAGCAAAGGAAAATCCTAGACAGAACCCTAGGAAGCAGAATGAAACAGGGATGAAAGGGAGGAAACTTACGAAAAGGTCGAACAGCAGAGCAGAGCCCTGACAACACCTCTTTCCGGCGAAAGATATGGAAAATCTTTGCAGCGGTCTCTCCCAAGAAGACAAAGACAGGGAAGGGGGGAAGAGAACTCTGGAAGCAAAAGCGAAAGCGAAGCAGAGAGACAGAGTTTCGGAGTAAAGATAAAGAAGAAAGAAGAAAGGAAAGAGTCGCCCCCCTACTCATAGCAGAGAGTAGGGCGCCTAATCATGGCGCCTTTTCGAATTTCGAAGAAGGCGTGTCTTTTCACTGCGCGCGCCGCCATGAAAAGACGGGCCAGCCAAACCAAAGGAGACACGTGGAAGCGCCAGCCTGTTTTTCGTGCGCCATTTAAATGCCTCGGACAACGAAGCGACAGCAGGCATAGATAAGTACAAAGGGGATGCGCTGCATTAAATGAGACTTCAAAGCGACAAGCCGTTTGGACTTCCTCCAAGCTGGAACGCATGGGCATCGCGGCATCTCGGCATTCTCTCTGCAAGTCCTCATCAGCTTCCGACTTCAAAGAGTTGGGATGCTCTAAGAGCTCAAAAGCTGGGGGGCAATTGTGTGGGGATATTTTCACTAAGCCAAGGTCAAAGCTAGTCCTGGTCTTGAGAGCTTAAAATCTCGCCCCCCACTCGGCCGAGATGGGTCGTGGCTAAAGGGCCACGGCATTCGCCGAGGTGAGCACTCGCGAGGTCAGGCGGTACGGGGCATTGTACGTCGACCTCAGCGTGGTAGATTTGACAGGCACTGAAGGACTGTCGACGGATTGGAGGCGCGTACTGAGGCGTGCCCTGCGATCCATCATTACTGACAAAACGGCGTATACAGAGCACGTGCGCCCTCAAAGCATGGCTCCGGGCCAGATTCGATGGGACCTGGCCCAAAAGTCAAACCGCCGCCTGACCCGATAAGATTGTCATTTAATGAGGCATGGCTAGGTAAGACGAGCATTTAATGAATTGTGGGCTGAGTGGACAGGGCCACTCGAGTGGTCAGGCCCATCTTGGAGTTCGCCCACGCAAGTCGCCTTCCTCTCCTATAAATAGCATCTCCATCTCCATTCTAAGGTATGCAACCCAGAATACACAGATTCACTCTGCTATTTTCCTCCATCTCCCTTGTTTAGTCCCTGAACTAACTTAAGCATCGGAGAGCCTTGCGCTGCCTACAGCCAGGGTCCTCTGACGTGTCTTGGTCGTGATGTCGCAGGCACCCAAAAATAATAAAACCTTTACTCCTCAAAATATATGTAGTAGTGCGAGTAAGGATCGTTCCCACGGAGAGTGTTTAGCCAAAGTTTATGCTATGTGATCAAAGATGGGGGTTTTGATTATAATGAAAAAAATGAATAAAAGCAAATAAAGAATAATAATTTAATAAATTCAATCAAATTAACAAGCATTGGTCAAAGTTAACATCCACCATTGGAAATTAAATACTGATCATTGATGCAAAAATAAATCAACTAATACTTTGAATATTCATCATTGGAATTAAATTCTTACCTCCTTAATTAGTTAATTAGAAAACACGCGCTCTAATTATCCCTAATTACTAAACAATCCAAGACAAGCGCCAAAGATTTAATCTAGTAACAGCATTAAGACCTTGAGAGATTGATGAATCTAAACAACACAAGCACACGCGGTTGCATTTAATTTAGCCAGGTGTTCTTCCTAATATCTAATAATTTCCTAAGCAGCAAATTATTAAATATTAGTTGCTTCGCAAATTAGAGGGATCAAACAATTACGGATTTGATATCTAATTTAGCAGTAGATTGCAACGAAAAATAAACTAGTATGCATCCTAGCAATTAAACGAAACAATCATGATAACAAATTAAGCACAGAAGAACAACCCATATTCAAAGCATAAATTGAATAATGAAAATAAATTAGATCTCATAGTATTTATTCCGAGGCTTCAGTCTTCTTTAACCAATTACATAAAATTAGCCACGCAGGGCCATACTAACTTGCAAAGAAAATAGTAGAAAAGAAAGAAAGAGAGAGAGAGAGAGAGAAACTTGCAATGGAGGAAGGTATAAAAAGAGAGAAAAAACGTGTAATGGGGAAGGTGCTTTGGAGAATGTGGAGTGAGTTATTTATAGTGGAGAGTTTGATTAGAGAGAGAAGAGAAGTTAGGTGATGTGGACCCATGTGATTGGAGAGAAAAAGAATGAAGAAGAGATAAAGTAGGAGAGAATGAGAGATGAAAGAGATAATAGAAAGAAATCGTTGGAGATGGAATGCACCGTACGAAGTGTGAGAGAATTTGAAGTGATGTGGGATTGTAGATGGAGTAAAATAATTAATTAAATTCAAACTTAGTCAAAATCTTCTTCTTGATCATATCTTCTCACTCGGGCTTCTGTTGGGCTCGAACCAAGAATTAAAGTTGCATCATTTTTCGTTCCGGACAATATGAGCCCAATATTGGATATGTTTCGGGAAACTCCTGATTTCATCAAATTTACCACAATGCCCTTCTGCTTGATTCTTCATCCATTTAGCATCAAATATGAGCACTTCTCTTGCAACTCAGATCTGAAAACTTCTTGATTCAGCAAGAATCTCTCAAAGCTCAAAACATAAAAGTTGTAGATCTTTTTCTTGGCGTTCCATAGCATCTTGAATCATCTCAATTGGAGTTCGGAGGAGAGAATTATGCCCAAATTACGAAGCGATGTCAAAACTATCAAGAATCACTCAATTAGCTTTGTTTTGCACACATCACCTCCATTTGCATCCTAAAGTAAAATATAAGAATAATGAGTACATTTAGGCATCAAATAAGTATAAAGGACTAAACATTAATGAAGAAAAATATAACATTTTGCATTCTCATCAAATTCCCCCACACTTAACTTTTGCTCGTCCTCGTGCAAAACTCAAATTCACTTTCCTAAAATACCAAGTTTGAATGCCATTAACAAAGAACAACCAAGCTTTTCAAAACTCAAAAACATGTCATGAATAAACATTCTTAAACATCTTACAAATACTTAGTAAGCAATTTCACTCGAAGATGGAGTAGACTAAATACGTAGACCCTCACGGAAATAAACACTCTACTCTCATATGTTTGAAAGGTATCTGTTTCGCTCAAATTCATTCCAATGGAAATGATCTACCATAGGCTTGCATTTCTTCTCATTCTCCACCACTGGGATCACATGCATAACACGAATCATAAGGACTTCTCAAAGTTTGTAATGGGGTTTAGGATCAAGGTGGGAAATATTTATGAATGTAGTTTAAAAGCCATTGAAACTAGTGGAGCAAAAATGAATCAACTCTAGCTCTAATATATAAGACAATGAAAACCATTCACTCCATTGATCAATTTCTTCAATATGGTTTTAAAGCATTCAGAACATGTAAAACTCCTGCATTGAAAAAGAGATCGTTCAAAAGAAACACTTTTCGTTTGCAGCAAGGAACGATCATTCGCAACAGCTTCCACCTTTTTATGTATCACATATGAACACACCATTTCTTGGAAAATTTTTTTTTTTTTTTCATATTTTTTTTTCATTATATTTTTTTTTTCTTTTTTTTTTTCTTTTTTTTTTTGTTTTTTTTTTTTTGAATAACGAAAATAAGAACTCACGAATTGAGAATGAAAACATGTTCCATTCATCAGTCATAGCCATACCACAAACCCAAAATCCCCCCACACTTATTTCTTGCACACCCATACATATCATAATGAAAAGCAATGCTCCACTAGATCTATGACTTAGGTAAAGGTTTTTTTTTTTTTTTTTTTTTTTTCAGGTTCAGAGCTTGTAACGTGGGTTTACAATAAATGAAAGATATAAAGCTCAAAGGGGTTAAACAAAGGAAAAAAATTAATTGCAAGGTAGGCTATTTGGCTTATGTAGCTTATAACAAAGATGGCCTTAATCATGTTCATGTTTGCATGTGTTTATGTGACCTCGAAGAGAATCAAGGCAAGTTCTAGAGAAACAAATCTATGGAAGAATATCTCTCATGAAAGAATATAGTGAGACCGATATGGATGTGTCAGTCTAAAGGCTCAAAATCTCACCAACTTTTTGTCTACCAAATTTAGTCACTACCATTCTCAAGGAAACTAATTTCAAAAATCATGTTATGAATTTTTCAAAAAAACTTTTTTTTTTCAAAGATATTAAAGTAAAACGCAACCTAATATAAAAGTAAAACACAACCGAAATCCCTTCCCCCACACTTAAAACTGACATTGTCCCCAATGGAAGGTAAAATGCAAAGAAAAGGCAAAAATAACCAGAATATAAAAGCAAAAAGAAAGAGAAAAGGAACGAACTCCCCTTGGGTTGCCTCCCAAGCAGCGCCTTTGTGTTATTGTCGTTGGCTCGACACAATGCTTCCTTCTTCAATCAGTATAAATTGGATCCTCAAGGTCCAATTTATCCACCTCTTGTACTTGTAAACCTTCATAGAAAGGCTTAAGTCTATGGCCATTCACCTTGAACACTTTGGAAGTAGCTAAACTTTGAATTTCAACTGCACCATGTGGAAAAACATTAGTAACAACAAATGGTCCAATCCAACGAGAACGCAACTTACCTGGAAACAAACGAAGCCTTGATTGATAAAGAAGTACTTTTTGACCAACTGTAAACTCCTTTCTCGAAATCTTCTTGTCATGAAAAGCCTTCGTCTTTTCCTTGTAAATTCTTGCACTCTCATAAGCATCATTGCGAATTTCCTCTAACTCTTGTAGTTGCAACTTCCTGTGTTCTCCACTTTCATCTATCTTCATGTTGAAATTCTTGATAGCCCAATAAGCCTTGTGTTCTAACTCAACTGGAAGGTGGCATGGTTTCCCAAACACCAACCGATAAGGTGACATACCAATGGGCGTCTTATATGCAGTCCTATATGCCCACAAAGCATCATCCAAGCGCAAACTCCAATCTTTTCTACTTGGACTCACCGTCTTTTCAAGGATGGACTTGATCTCTCGATTTGACACTTCCGCTTGTCCACTAGTTTGCGGATGATAGGCAGTTGACACCTT
>WHSA01001119.1:0-162500 GCA_012931725.1 Litsea cubeba | reverse complement strand
TAAATAAATAAAAAAAATAAAAATAAAAATTACACAAAAGATGACGTCAGCAAGGAGATGGCTGACGTCAGCCAAGATTATGCAGGAGACAGTACTGGTGGTGTGTGTAGATGAGTTGTTAATGGAGAGATGGAGAAGAGAATTTGAGATGAGATGATGGAGGAGATGAGATGAAGAGATGTTTAAAAGAAAGAAAAGAGAGAGAGTTGCTGAGTGGTGTTAACAGGGATAAAGAGAAACAGTAGGCCTGGTGGAGTTGAGAGGGGATAAAAGAACAGGAAATTAACTGGCCGGCGCAAACTGCTATAGTTTTTTTTTTTTTTTTATTTAGAAATTCACATGAAGCACAAAAATCAACTATTATCTACTCCCCGGCAACGGCGCCAAAATTTGGTCGTGCTGTCGCAGGCACCCAAAAATAATAAAACCTTTACTCCTCAAAATATATGTAGTAGTGCGAGTAAGGATCGTTCCCACGGAGAGTGTTTAGCCAAAGTTTATGCTATGTGATCAAAGATGGGGGTTTTGATTATAATGAAAAAAACTGAATAAAAGCAAATAAAGAATAATAATTTAATAAATTCAATCAAATTAACAAGCATTGGTCAAAGTTAACATCCACCATTGGAATTAAATACTGATCATTGATGCAAAAATAAATCAACTAATACTTGAATATTCATCATTGGAATTAAATTCCTACCTCCTTAATTAGTTAATTAGAAAACACGCGCTCTAATTATCCCTAATTACTAAACAATCCAAGACAAGCGCCAAAGATTTAATCTAGTAACAGCATTAAGACCTTGAGAGATTGATGAATCTAAACAAGATAAGCACATGCGGTTGCATTTAATTTAGCCAGGTGTTCTTCCTAATATCTAATAATTTCCTAAGCAGCAAATTATTAAATATTAGTTGCTTCGCAAATTAGAGGGATCAAACAATTACGGATTTGATATCTAATTTAGCAGTAGATTGCAACGAAAAATAAACTAGTATGCATCCTAGCAATTAAACGAAACAATCATGATAACAAATTAAGCACAGAAGAACAACCCATATTCAAAGCATAAATTGAATAATGAAAATAAATTAGATCTCACAGTATTTATTCCGAGGCTTCAGTCTTCTTTAACCAATTACATAAAATTAGCCACGCAGGGCCATACTAACCTGCAAAGAAAATAGTAGAAAAGAAAGAAAGAGAGAGAGAGAGAAACTTGCAATGGAGGAAGGTATAAAAAGAGAGAGAAAACGTGTAATGGGGAAGGTGCTTTGGAGAATGTGGAGTGAGTTATTTATAGTGGAGAGTTTGATTAGAGAGAGAAGAGAAGTTAGGTGATGTGGACCCATGTGATTGGAGAGAAAAAGAATGAAGAAGAGATAAAGTAGGAGAGAATGAGAGATGAAAGAGATAATAGAAAGAAATCGTTGGAGATGGAATGCACCGTACGAAGTGTGAGAGAATTTGAAGTGATGTGGGATTGTAGATGGAGTAAAATAATTAATTAAATTCAAACTTAGTCAAAATCTTCTTCTTGATCATATCTATCATATCTTCTCACTCGGGCTTCTGTTGGGCTCGAACCAAGAATTAAAGTTGCATCATTTTTCGTTCCGGACAATATGAGCCCAATATTGGATATGTTTCGGGAAACTCCTGATTTCATCAAATTTACCACAATGCCCTTCTGCTTGATTCTTCATCTATTTAGCATCAAATATGAGCACTTCTCTTGCAACTCAGATCTGAAAACTTCTTGATTCAGCAAGAATCTCTCAAAGATCAAAACATAAAAGTTGTAGATCTTTTTCTTGGCGTTCCATAGCATCTTGAATCATCTCAATTGGAGTTCGGAGGAGAGAATTATGCCCAAATTACGAAGCGATGTCAAAACTGTCAAGAATCACTCAATTAGCTTTGTTTTGCACACAGCACCTCCATTTGCATCCTAAAGTAAAATATAAGAATAATGAGTACATTTAGGCATCAAATAAGTATAAAGGACTAAACATTAATGGAGAAAAATATAACATTTTGCATTCTCATCATGTCTTCTTCCCTTTTCAGGATTGACTGGAGCCACGATCATTTTCATCTAAACCACCCAAGACAGGGATTCTAATCCCTGATCCAAAGCCCGTAATTTTTACGCACTCACAGAGCTTTAGTTACCATAGATACAAATAACTTTCAAATTATGGCGTAGAGTGTTTTTCTCTTACTTTCCAGCGGTGAGGATTCCACCTAAGTATACTAAGCGTATTTATCGAACTAGATAGAATTCCCCCTTTTAATGGAAGAGAAGACTGTGAAAGAGACCATCCTAACTATCCAACAAATGGACCAAACCCATTGGGCATGCATGCCCAATTGATTTTGCGGCGCAGACTAACAAATGTATTATACTGTCCAATTGACGGACATTTGTAAGTTCAAGTTTGGTGGTGTGACACTTAACATTTAGCAATTAAAAATTATAGTCGTCAAGGAGGTTGATTGAGATTCTCAAATTAATAGTAGGTTTTTGGAAAAATATAAATGAAGATGGCTTTTGAAATTGTCATAATATATTCTCTATTGACCACCACTTGAATGATTATGACCGCACGATCAAAGTGTTATAGATAACAAATAAAATGAGAGTAGAATGCTTTACGCAGCGCCTCTTAATTTTATAAAGCCTCCACTAATCTTCAATTTATTGATACTTTAACATAAGAAATAGAGTACATTATTGGCATTGAGTAGCATTCTTCCATCTATTAAAACAGTAAAGAGCACAAACCCAGATAGAAAAATTAAGAGTAGGTGGAAAGTAGACTGCTAGGGCTCCTATAGAGAGGCTTAAGGATATGCTTCAATGATGGCCTCATTCACAGCCATGGGTATTATCTTATAGTTTCCAAAACCAGCTTTGGTCAAAAGATTCTTCCACTCATCCTTTGTTCTCTCCTTGCCTCCAAACATGCCCAATTCCAGATCCATACAGAGTCTAGGCCTTTCAAACTCAAGAGCTCCATCAATGTCCACCACAATTTCTACTATGATCAACTTCCCTCCCTTTGCAGGTATAGCCTCCCTGCACTTGTTGAGGATCTTGTTGCTATCATCATCATCAAAGCCATGGAGAAAAGACTGCACCAAACTCAACTTCATTAGATAGGGACCCATAATCGCACACAATCAAATAAACAAGAGAGTTGACAAATCCACTCCAAAATGGCCCTTGCGTACATCAAAATGATGAACTAGGGGGTACCAAAATGGGCCTATAAGTCGCCAATAAAGTCTCCTTTTGCTAACAATTTTATAAAGTTTTTACATGAGAATGTTTTGGAAAATCAACTCCACTAAACCCATGAGATATTGGTCAAACTGATATTTTGACTATATCGGTCGAGGTTTTCGATATTTTGCCTGACTTGGTATCGCTGCAAAATATCGTCGCGGTACCGGTTTATATCGGACCGAGATTTTAAATCATATTTGAGACCAACACATATTAAAACACGATACATGATAAACGAACTTATATGATCCCACGTGTTCAAATTCTAATTCAAACCACCTAAGCCTTCTACGAGAAAATTAATACTCAATCCGCGTGAGTCCAGTGGCAGTAGGCAGGCCACAAAATTCCTATAACATAAAGTAATAATTGGTACAAAAGAGAAACAGGGCATGCATCAAAGACATTGGGTGTAAATATCATCTACTTCGTCTAATTTATATAAAATTTTGCTTTGTATAAGAGGGTGATGACTGATGTGTCCTTGGGGAAATGTCTTTTTGCAAGTGGATTCCATGGCAGGGAACCAAATGGATCTCTTGTTTGGAAGCTTCACATGACCCGAAGACCCAGACAAAACTACAAAAGAGTACACTGACAGGTGGGGTCCGGGTTGAGGGTGACTAAATATTGTCTATAGAGAAAAAGATTAAAAGGCTTCTTCCTTTTGCTCTGTGCATGACCAATCAAAAAACCCTTTTCTGGGAACCATGTCAATCACACCTTGTCCTAGAGATAAACCACAGACCAATGTGCATTCTACCTTTCAGTTGGTCTTATCTTTATGGGTTATGTCAAATCTTTTAGAAGCAAATACAACTACAAATCTTTTTTTTTAAAAGGTAGAAAATTAAAAAAAAAATATTTTTCTACACTTAAAATCATGTTTATAAATAAATCTAACATAAAAGTGTGTAGATCTAAATGAAGAATATTACAACACAAACCCAAAAATGACATGCCAATGATTTTTTCATTCATTTATATGCTTTATCTAAAAATAAAAAATAAAAAACACATAATAGTAAACTTAACGGAATTAAGTTGATTTTCTCTTACTAAATATAATTATTTTTTCAAGAAATAATGTTGGAATTTGAAAATATATAAGAGAATGAGGTATAGAGACATGGTTGCTCTAACGAGATGAGGGGAGAAGAGAAGAAAATGAAAAAAATAGAAAAACAAGTTTACTCCATCTCGGCCGATAAATATCGGCCGAGATATCCGTCAAACCGATATTTTGATCATATCGGCCGAGATTGGCCGATATTTTAAGGATATTTTGCCTGACGCGGTATTGTGGCAAAATATCATCGAGGTATGGGCCGATATGAATCGGTATCGGCTGAAATTTTGGAAAATCCACTCCACGAAACCGATTTAAAAATGACGTAAAAGAAGCTAAACCAAATTGACAAGGTTGACCAGGTTCAACTTAAACCAGTTCTTTGGACAGATTGGTCTTAATTAAACCATTCATTTGGCCAAAAAAACAGTCAAAACTGGTTAAATTGACCAGTTGGTTCGGGTTGAACCTGTAGTTCAAACTCTTTTGGACTATTTTTAGATGTGTAACTGGTGTGGTAGACCATTTGGTCCACTGAAAACCTATCATTTTGGACAAGAGCTGGTCATAATCAATTTAGATTTGCCAGTCCCACAGGGTTGATATTCATCAAAATTGTCTTCATGAGAATTATATTTCAAATCTCCTTTGAATTTATGTCAAATAAATTCTACTTCTGAGTGTGTATGCGTGTGTGATGTATGTAGTATGTACTAAGGCAGAGAGAGAGAGAGAGAGAGAGAGAGAGAGAGAAATTGCCTTCATTAGAACTGCATCAGCTTTGGGCACACAGTCAAAAACATCCCCAGCGACAAAATCGACCTTGGGGTCTTTGGGCACAGCCTCTACAACATGAGCAAAGTCCATAACAGTGCACTTGACATGGGGAAACGCATTGGTAATGGCCTTAGAGGCCACACCAGTGCTGCCCCCAACATCCACCAAACTGCGCACCCCATCAAGCACACCCTCCTTGGCGCACCCTTGCACTAGTGCCGAGACCACAAAGCTTGTGTGGCTCGTCATCGCATCATTGTGAAGCTTGTTATACTCTGGGTCCTTACCCACCCGATCATATTAGGGCATCCCATTGTGTGCTGCCAACCATGGTGTCGTCTGGCCTTCAATCCCCGCGATGAGATAGTGCCATGGCAACATCTCATCAGCGTGCAATTGGATCAAGGCAAACGACACCAGGTTCTTCTCTTCGGCTCTCACCAAGAGCTTAGATGCTGGTGTCAATGTGTACTTCTCCTCCGGGCCATCAACAACATTGAACAACTTCATGTGGACCAAGAACCGCATTATGCGCTGCAAGCGATCCATGCTAGGAGAAGGTATGGTGAGCTTGCCTGCTATCTCCAATAGGGTCATGGGCTCGCCATGTTTGTGAAGTATGTCGGGTATCCCAAGTTCTATAGCGCACTTGAGGGTGAGCGATTCCGCAAACCCATAAATATGTTTCCATATTTGGGCTTGAGCATGCATTTCCTCATCCATAGCCTGTAGACTTCTCCAATGCATAATGTGATTGACAATCGGCTTATGGCTAGAAGTCCTTGGGTGGAGGAAAATTATATAGAAAACCAAGATGGGTACGGACTTTGTTGTTATCTCATTGTTGGGTCCACTAGTGTAGGAAAACAAAAAAGAAAAGGTCGTTAGAGAAATTTTAAAGTTTTGAGAAACTTCTAACCAGGTTCTAGGGTTTAAAGTAACTGAAGAATATCTAAGAACAATAGTAAACTAAGGACATGAAGACCAAAAGATTAGCAAAAAAACCACCAGCAAATCGGATTGTGATTGGCCAGAAACCCAACTAGATTTTATTAATGAAGAAGTAAAATAAGAGGAATTTCACTCCATTTTATTTTAAAAGTAAAATTTCAAACTTGCTATTATAGGGTTTGAATGTGGAATGAAATTGAGCTGACCAATTTCATTACGTGAGCTAGAAGCCAATTCTACAGTTCTTTAAAAATTTTAATTCCATATAGCACTGAAGTCATATGGGCGTGTGTTTTAGTGATCCAAAGGGTTGCAATGATGCATCCTATTTTTGATGAGGGCTTTCTAGATAGGAGGAAAAAAAAAAAAAAAAACTGCTATACTGTGAGATGATGCACACTACCCTAGAATGACATAAAATCTAGAATCTTCTTGGTATTAATCTTCCGAATTTGGAGATTTTATTAGATCCATGTGCATATTTGATCATTGCATTTAGCCCCTCATGTACAGCCTTTTCATAAAAAAAAATGTTCACAAGTAATTATCCAATCTAGAGCCTCACTTTCCAATGTGTGGTGGTTTTTAGTACTTTTTTTTTTTTTTCAAAATACATTACACGTATGGTTGATATGGTGCATAAGAACATTAACCAATAGTATCTTTTGCTGTTTCGTTGGAAAAGAGGACCTCTTTCGCGTGGGATTGAAGTGACCCATAACTACCGATTTGTACCCCCACCGACCACCGATCAAAATCGGCAAGTGGGAAAATATGGTCCCACCAAAAGTGGATAGTTCTAGTGGGAGTGGGACAAGTCAAGTGGGTCGGACTAAATTGGCCCAATTCATGTCTAACCCAAATTGCATTTGGGTGAATTTACAATAAACATGTGTAAGGTAAGACCCACACAATCTCATAAGGCACGAGCCAAAAATTCCGAGCTTGTTTGTGGAGCTACATTTTGTAGAAAATGTAAGCAAGTCAGCTATTTTTTTTTGGCTAAGATTTTTTAGTAAAATTTTTTAGAGGATTTTACTCGAAAAATTCCAAAATTCAACTATTTATCGCGAAAGGTCTTCGCAAATTGTATAGCACTAACGAGGTCCTCTCACCAATTTTTGATATTATTTTATATTTTTTTTTAGCGACGATAGCGTCACCATGAGTGACGCAATGGGCGACGCTAGCGTCACTCGTCCGAACATATCCTAATGTGTTCTTCTTCCTCTCCTCCTCCTATTTCTCCATTTTGTTGTTTTCGTTGTTTCCTCGTGGCGTGGGAATTTAAGAAAAATAATGAGAAGAACAAGAGAAAGAGGAGAAGATGCCAAATGCCCCAGGCGACCGAGGGTCTTAGAAATAGGAATGGCTTCCTCATGCGTGCAAAACTCACGATGTTATCTTTATTCCCTAATCGCTTGCTCATCAAACGACCCTTTGGCGCTCTCCTACTTGAAAATCTCCCATTTACTCCCACGGTTACATCTTGCAATTGCAATTCTCGCCGAACTCTGATATGGTTTGAAATGCACGGCAAATAGATTGCCTCTTGAGGAAAGGAAATAACCATACAATTGCCATCATTGTCTATGTGAGGGCTGTGGAAAAGTCAAGCCAATCTCCTCCAGTCCTCAAGGAAAAGCAACCCCTTCTAACCTTGAGCGATCCAGCCTCCAACTGCAGGTCATTGGCGTCGGAACACGGTGACGCTAGCGTCACTTACCCCAGAATATTAAAAATAAAATAAAAAACTGCCTGACGGACCATATTAATGCTGACAATTTGGCCATGATCCATCAGGATAAATGGCTATATTTTGGAATCTTGTGAAGAGAAGTTGATTTTCATTACCTCATTTCTGTGGACTTTGACAATAGTAGCAGCAGGAGATTGATAGAAAATTAATGGTGACATCAATGGTGGAAAAACATACTAGTGATCCAGTTTCGCGGCTATACAACACTCTTAGAAACACCCTCTTTGCGATTCTGGAGAAGTGGGAAGAAAAATGCTCGAAATCGGATTATATAGACTAGGCGGCCAGCGTCATCGCCGACCTTATTCAAGTATACATAAGGTCATCGCCGACCTTAATCAAGTGTAAATAAGGTCGGCGATGACGATGTGCTCTTTTGGTAAAAAAAAAAAAATTCGAATCCAATTGCTCTAATTGGTGCTGTATTCGCTAAAATGTTTGATTGCGTAACATGACCGGATAAAGTATTTTTTTCGGTAAAATCCTCTTGTTTTTATCATAATGATTAATTTTATTATCATAGATTATTATTTATTTTTATTATTTATATATATAATTTTAATTATATTTTTATTTTTGTTTCATTTATATTTTTATATATATTTTTTAATTTGTTAATTTTTACATAGTTATAATTGTGTTAATATATTATTTTTTATTTATTAAATTATATTATGATTTTTTTTTCAATTAATAGTCGTTGAATATTATATTGTTTTTGTTATATGTTCATTTTATTTTTATCGATATAATATTATTAATTTGTTAATTAATAAGTGTTATTATTATGTTTTTAATCATTTATTTTTTTTAAATGTTATATGTATATTATATTATGATAAAGTGTTTGTATTAAATTTATTTTTATTATATTTTTAATTAAATTTTATTTTATAATTATTTTTTTATTTTATGATTATAATTATTTAACGGCTGCAAACGTTGATATTGGTGAGGGTTATTACGGAAATTTTAAAAATTCTGAACCGTCTTACCGCTTAAGATGTTGGGGTCTTAATTCCAGGAGCTGGATTTCGAGCTCCTAGAATTAAGATAAATCTCCTCTTAAGTAACAAGTCGTCTTAGCGCTTAAGACATGATGTTATAGCGCACCAAACAATCTTTTTTATTTTTTTATCTTAGCGCTTAAGACACAAGACATTAAGACCCAAACTTAAGACGATCCAAACATTACCTTACTGTTGGATTGAATCTAAATCTATAAAGAATATCATGATATTTGCAAAATATTTCCAAAAACTAAAAATATAGAGAGAAACCCTGGATAATACTTGAATAAAATGGGAAAATTTGGGAGAACAATTGAATTATTTTTAGTGTCAAGGAGCTACATGGTTCCATCTACCACGAATCTGTCAATATAAATTATAATTTCTACACTGGAACTCATGTACTCTAACACCCACCCAGCTGAGCGGCAGCCAGAAACAAGCCCTAATAGGTTTGGTGTATTTTAATCAAGTTTTATAGAGATTAGAGTGAAGCTTTCCACAATGGTAATTGGTGGGTGGAAGGAGGGGATTGATTTGGATTTATAGAGTTGGCCTCAAAGATATCTGATTAGGATTTATAGAACTGGCCTCAAAGATATCTCTAAAGCCCACTACAATCCAGACTATACACTGATGAACGTATTGATTCAAGCACTGCTGACTGCCAGCTGTTTGTGACTAGTGTGATGCAATCTGTATAGTTCAAACGGTCCAAATCTATCTGAAATTTGGTAGATGGCTTATTCTCAATTCCTCATCTTCTTTGGATGCGAAATAATTGAAAAATAAAATTGACCCTTCTTTTAGTAGTGACCCAAATCCAATCTTATTGGGTGAGGCCTCCATAAGATTGACCACTTGTAAAACACTTGATATGTACATTATCCACTGCCTTGTTTGTTTATCTTAGTCATGTGGTCATGCAAAGTCTTTTTTTTTTTTTTGTGATTTTGCCATATTCACTCATTGCATATAAAAACAGGTCTTATATATATTATTCAGGTCATACCAGTGCCAAATGTGGGTCAACTCTACCCGACCCAACCCTAGAAGCACAGTCTATTTACTTGTGCCATGTGAGCCTGGCATTTACAATTTAGATGGTTTAGAAAGGTCAAATTAGGTTCAACTCGTTTAATTGTAGGTCAAGACGTTCTAAGCCACAATTGATCCCGATACATATGCGGACCCGATTCGAGTCTGGTTGGTGGGTTGGGTCAGGCTTTGCAAACCTTACCTTACAATGTAGCGTCAGTAACAAAGCAGAGCATTGAGGTGATCAAAGATTCCAAACTTTGTACATGTTGCACGTTTATGTCTATTTAATGGGATTGTTGTCTATTTAAAAAATCACCCACTTGCAAATCAAAATCAAGCGTAGATATTGTTTGAAAGTCTAATGAGTTATGATTTTTTTATTCATCTTTTGTGGATTTGAAATTATTATACAATTCATTAAAAGGATATGTAGAATGTTGTAGACACAAAAAGTTTCCTCAAAAAACTTTCCAGCGTCCCCCCCACCCCACACACACACACAGCCAAAAAAAAAAAAAAAACAGGATTGTAGTGTCAGCCTAGAAATCTAGCTGTAGTTCAATTTGATCACCAAAAGTAAAGTTGTCTCCTCCATCTGTGTCATTGGACTTAAAATCTGTTGGCTTACAAATGTTTTTTGAGGTGGTTAGTAATATTTTTCCAACACAATATGGTGAAGTAAGAAGTGTAGAAAGTCGTATTATAGTAGTAAGAAATTGTACTGCTAAGACATGATAAATTAAAGACTATATTAGTTGGTTGAGAAGTTGTTGCATGAATGTAAAGAAGCAATGAAAGGCTGTAATGGAATTTTATTTTCCTTAATGCAATTAGTTTTCAAATTAAGGAGAAGAAAGCTTCTTTTTGTTTTTTCTCCCTTGCTTGGTAGCATCTATGAATGAGACCATCCTGAACATCCAATAAAAGCTTGTCCACATCCATGTCCAATTGAGTTTGTGGCACAGACCAATAAATAGATAACTCTGTCTTAGCAGTGGACATAGGCAGGTTGAATTTTTTGGTGGCTTGACACTTTCGTTTAAAGTTATACAAAAAAAAAAAAAAAAAAAAAAAAAAAAAAAAAAAAAAAAAAAACTGACCCAGTCAAGGTGGTTGGTCAATATTCTCAGATTAATACTAATTATATTTATAAAAGTGAAAAAAGCTGAGAAACTGTTATAATTGTCAAGAAAAAAATAGAGGTCTATAAATTTCCCTTTCTGTTGCTCTCCACTTGAATGATTAGGATTGCATGAATGATCAAAGTGTGAAACAAAAGATAATTAATCAAATAAAATGGGACTGGAATGCTTTATGTGTTGTGCGCGTTTATGCGGAAAAGTGAATCAGCGATCGAACGAACAAACAACCACACAAGACAAACAATCAACACACAAGAGAATTACGTGGTTCGGCAATCTTGCCTACGTCCATGGAAAAGAAAACTCGACTCTCCTTTAGGTTCACTCTTTTTTCCGTCTGTCTGTGTCCTGGGTTACACATTACATCATATATATAATGTTCTCTTTCTTACCCCCTAAGAAACCCTATCTTAGTCAATAAGAAAGTCCCGGTACAATTACCAAAATACCCATGTCCATGAACCTACTTGGTCTGGACCTACTAAGCCCAACAATCTCCCCCTCCAGACCATGGGGAAGACGTCTCTGAACCCCTTACTAGGAGTCCAGTCCTACCAACTCTGAACACAGCTCCAGCTTTCCCTTAGACACGACCTTAGTCATCATGTCAGAGGGATTCTTGTAAGTGTGAATCTTTTCCAGCTTCATGAGATTCTTCTCGATGACCTCACGAATCCAATGATATCTCACATCAACGTGCTTTGTGCGGGCATGATATGTAGCGTTCTTGCTAAGATCCATAGCACTCTGACTATCACAGTAGACTACATACTCTCCTTGCTTCAAATCCAGTTCTTTAAAGAAATTCCTCAACCAAATCATCTCCTTCCCTGCTTCATTAGCAGCTATGTATTCTGCTTCGGTTGTAGACAATGCTGTACACTTCTGCAACTTAGACTGCCAGGAAATAGCTCCCCCTGCAAAAGTAAATAAGTACCCAGAAGTAGACAACCGACAATCAAGATCGCCTGCAAAATCAGCATCTGTAAAGCCTTCAAGTACTGGTTTTAAGCCTCCGAAACACAAGCAAAAATCTGATGTGCCTCTCAAATATCTGAAGATCCACTTCACTGCTTCCCAATGCTCATTCCCAGGGTTAGAAAGAAATCTACTCACTACACCCACTGCATGAGCAATGTCTGGCCGTGTACACACCATGGCATACATAAGACTCCCAACTGCTGAGGAGTATGGAACAGACATCATCCGTTCCTTTTTTTCATCTGTAGTAGGACATAATCTCTTACTGAGCTTGAAGTGACTGGCTAAAGGCATGCTAACTGGCTTAGCATCTATCATGTTGAATCTCGCTAGCACCCGTTCAACATATTTCTCCTGTGACAACCACAGCTTCTTGTCATTCCTGTCACGACGTATTTGCATTCCCAAAATCTGTCGTGCGGGACCCAAGTCTTTCATGTCAAAAGTCTTTGACATATCCCTTTTCAATCTGCCAATCATCTCACTATCCTGTCCAACTATCAACATATCATCTACATATAAAAGAAGGATGATAAATTTGCCATTAGTAAATTTACGAACATAAACACAGTGATCTGCAGCTGTCCTCCGGTACCCATGACTCACCATGAATGAATCAAACTTCTTATACCATTGTCTCGGTGCTTGTTTCAGCCCGTAGAGACTCTTTTTCAACCTGCAAACTAGCTGTTCTTTTCCTTCTACCTCAAACCCCTCCGGCTGAGTCATGTAGATCTCTTCTTTCAGATCACCATGAAGAAATACAGTCTTCACATCCATCTGCTCAAGTTCAAGGTCCATGCTGGCAACTAGACCCAAGATAACTCTGATAGAAGTCATCTTTACAACTAGAGAGAAGATTTCATCGAAGTCAAGGCCCTTCGTCTGCGAAAAGCCTTTAACCACTAGCCGTGCTTTGTGCTTTATCAGTTTTCCACTGTCATCTCTCTTCACCTTGAACACCCATTTTTTCTTCAGAACCTTCTTGCCTTTTGGGAGTTCCACCAGCTCATAAGTATTGTTCTTTTTCAAAGAACTCATATCATCCTGCATAGCCTTCATCCACTCATCTTTATCTTTATGAGTTTTTGCTTCTGGGTAGCTCTCTGGCTCCCCCTCATCAGTAAGCAAAATATAATCTGATGCAGGATATCTTGTTGATGGTTGACGCTCTCGAGTAGACCTCCTAACCTGAAGTTCCGTGGTTTCTGATTGAGGAGACTGCTCCCCCTGCTCAACACCCTGTTCATCTGGCAACCCCTGCGCCTCATCACGATCTAAATCGTTTTGTCCACCTTCTCCACCTGTAGTCTGCACTGGAGAAGGAGTCGGTGTGAGATCAACCACTCCATCAACAACTTCTTTAGACTTTTCAGTCTTTTCAATATCTCCAAAGAACTAATCTTCATGAAACACCACATCCCTACTTCTGATAATTTTTCTCTTCTCTGGATTCCATAACCTGTAGCTAAACTCGGCTCCACCATAGCCAAGAAAATTGCAACATATTGCCTTATCATCGAGCTTTGAACGCTGCTCCTTTGGTACATGTGCAAAAGCCTTGCACCCAAATACCTTCAAATGAGAATAATAAACATTTTTACCTGTCCATACACTCTCCGGAAGATCAAAATCCAAAGGAACTGAGGGAGACCTGTTAATCAGGTAAACGGCAGTCAGAATAGCTTCACCCCAAAATGGTTTGGGTAGCTGTGCCACTCTAATCATGCATCTCATCCTTTCAAGAATAGTGCGGTTCATTCTTTCGGCTATACCATTGTGCTGTGGAGTACCAGGAACTGTTCTTTCATGTCGAATACCATGCTTCGAGCAATAGCCTTTAAACTGGTTGGATGTGTACTCACCACCATTATCTGTGCGGAGACATTTCAAGAGCTTTCCTGTTTCTCTTTCAACCATGACATGAAACTGCTGAAATACTTGGAACACCTGATCCTTCGATTTCAACGCATAAACCCAGACTTTCTTGGATGCATCATCAATAAATGTGACAAAAAGCTTATTGCCACCCAATGACTCCACCTCCATGGGACCACAAACATCAGAATATACCAAATCCAACACATTAGATTTTATCGTTGATGTTTTAGAGAAAGAAACCCTATGCTGTTTACCAAACAAGCAATAATCACAAGGTTCAAGGGATGTACCTTTGGAGTAGTTAATCAGATCTTTCTTTGCCAATAACTGCAGTCCTTTCTCACTCATATGTCCAAGTCTCTGTGCCACAGATTTGGAGAGGATCTGTTTTCAACAGCATTTAACACACCTTTGCATAGCTTCACATGTGTCTTGTACAGTGTATTACACGCCTTCCCTCTTACAAAAATAAGAGACCCTTTAGTGAGTTTCCACCTGCCATTTCCGAAGTAACTTTCATAACCTGCACGGTCCAATGAAGTCCCGGAAATCAGATTCAACCGCAGATCAGGAATATGTCGCACATCTTTCAGCGTCATTGTGCAACCAATGTCGGTTTGAATGCAGACATCACCGATCCCAATAATATTTGAATGACTTGTGTTGCCCATCTTCACAGTGTCAAAGTCCCCTGCTTTGTACGTCGTGAACATCTCCTTAGAAGGAGTCGTATGGTAGGATGCTGCTGTATCAACAACCCACTCAACCTGATCATTTGCAACACTCAAACACTCTTCAACTCACTGGTCAGAATCACTACTTCATTATCCAAAGTAGCAGTAGTGTTAGTGTCATTCTTCTGCGCATTGTTGGTTTCTTTCTTTTCCTTCAAGGCAAAGTAATTTTTTCTAATGTGACCCTCCTTGCCACAATGAAAGCATTTTCCAGACTTTTTCTTAGTCTGTGATTCCTTGCCACCTCTGGACTTGCCACGACCCCCCTTTGGTCCCCTACTCTTACTCCTCCCTCTAATCTCAGTAACAAAGGCCTGTGCATTATCTGTCCCTGCAGTTTTCCTTCTTGTTTCTTTATTTAACAAGCTGCTAGTAACTTGACTCATTGATAACACACCATCTGGAGTAGAGTTGCTCACGGAAACAACCAATGTCTCCCATGTATCTGGTAAAGAACTTAGAAGAAATAAAGCTTGCATCTCATCATCAAGGACCATCTTCATTGTAGCCAGTTCATTCACAATGCATTGAAAATCATTTATGTGATCTTCAATTTTACCACCCTCCTTGAATTTCATGTTTACAAGCTTTCTAATCAGAAAAGTTTTGTTTACGGCAGTTTTCTTCTCATATCTTTCTTCTAATTACTTCATCCAAAGGGTTCTCACATTGGTTTCATTAGACACGTGATGAAATATGCTGTTATCCACCTACTGTCTGATGTGACCAATGGTCTTTCTATGCATCTTTTTCCAATCTGGATCAGACATATCTTTTGTTCGGGCACTATCCCCCTCAATGGGATCATAGAGGTCTTTGCAATAGAGTATATCCTCCATCTTAGGTTTCCAAATCAACCAATTGGTATGGTTGAGTTTGATCATGGTAGTGTTCACAGTGTTGTTCTCCATCTCAATTAAAGAATCAAGAAAATATAAACAACTGTCACTAACCTCAATTTCTGCACCAATCTGTAGATCTCGTCACCACGAGTACGCTGGAAGAAACGGATCTGAAATCCGACTCTGGATGGCTCCGATATTGCAAAAATAGTTTTCTGCGCTCCGATTAGTCAAACTTTTTTTTTTGTTGACCGTCAAACTGCCAATCTTCTTCCACAGTTACGTAGATCTGCTCGCAACGAGTCTGTGGTTTGGCAATCTTGCCTACGTCCACGGGAAAGAAAACTCGACTCTCCTTTAGGTTCACTCTTTTTTCTGTCTGTCTGTGTCATGGGTTACACATTACATCATATATATAATGTTCTCTTTCTTACCCCCTAAGAAACCCTATCTTAGTCAATAAGAAAGTCCCGGTACAATTACCAAAATACCCATGTCCATGAACCTACTTGGTCTGGACCTACTAAGCCCAACATTATGCAGGTGCACCTTTGATTTTCGAAAATCCACCACCCCCGAATCTTCAATTCATTCACACTTTCACATAAGTCATAGAGTAACATTATTGCCATTGAGCAACATTGCTTTCTTTATTAATACAGCACAGAGGACAAACCCAGATAGAACATTAATAGTCGGAAAGTAGACAATTAATTAGGCTAATAGAGGCTGAGGATATGCTTCAATAATGGCCTCATTGATAGCCATGGGTATTATCTTAAAATTCCCAAAACCAGCTTCGGTCAAGAGATTTCTCCACTCATCCTTTGTTCTCTCCTTGCCCCCAAACACGACCAATCCCAAGTCCATGCAGAGTCTAGACCTTTCAAACTCAAAAGTTTCATCTATGTCCACTACTATCTCTACAATGATCAACTTCCCTCCCTTTGCAGGTATGGCTTCCCCGCACTTGTTCAGGATCTTGATGCAATCAACATCATCATAGTAATGGAGAAAGGACTGCAACAATCTCAACTTCATCAGATAGATAGCCAATGACACAAACAAATAAGCAAGAGAACCTTCACTGAGCTTAGTGAAATGGTTAAATAAAATCTAAGTAATCCTTATGTATACCGTAGTCCTGTAACTAGTTGGGTACCAGATGCAATGATGAACTGGGGTACTCCCAAATGGGCCTATTAACCTCTTTATGCTATAGTTTTCAGTGTTTCTATGGTAATGTCTTGAAAAATCCATTCAATTTATCCGTTTAATATAATACTATAATAACTGGACCAAATTGGCCATTTGACCAGGTTCAACTGAAACCAGATACGTACATGGAAAGATTGGCCCTAAATATTATACCGTTCATTTTGTCATGAACCAGCCAGAATTGGATAGGGCTCAGTTCAACCTGTTTTGACTAACTTTTAGATGTTAGAGTGGTGTGTATTGGACCCTTTGGTCCAAACAGAACCATTCATTTGGAAAAGAAACTGATCCAAGTCATCAATACATTTTTGACAGTCCCTGGAGGCTGATTCTCATCAAGACTGTACGTTATATTCCAAATTCCCTTTGAATTTATCTCAAATAACTTTTCCTTTTCAGTAAGTATAATAGGGATCGGATGGCAATGCGGTGGGGCGGGGCGGGTTGAGTTCAGGTTTAGGTAGGCTTGAACCAAACCTGATTGCTATTTGCACTGCACCATACCTGCCCCGACCCATGAAAGGAAAATTTGAAATCATGGCATGTAGGAAAGTGAAACCCCTCATTATTACCTTACACTAATAAGTTCTCATATGCAGCAATCTCATGAAATAGTAATATATAAAGTGAAGATGTACGGGTTGAAGCAGGTTAGACGCACCCAAGACATACCCAAATCAGGCCTGAATTAGACTCGGGTTAGTATATGGAAACCCACACCGGACTTGAATCCTACCAACACACTACCAAACCCCCCCTAATAGGAGCATGTCTGGGTGAACCCCTATTTAAACCCGACCCATTGGCGCCATCCCTGGTGTATACTTGCAAGTGTAATGTATGTAATAAGGGGGAGAGTGATTACCTTCATTAGAACTGCGTCAGCTTTGGGCACATAGTCAAAGGCGTTCCCGACGACAAAATCAACATTGGGGTCTTTGGGCACAGCCTCTATCACATGAGCGAGGTCCATAACAGTGCACTTGACATGGGAGAAGGCATTGGTAATGGCCTTAGAGGCCACACCAGTGCTGCCCCCAACATCCACCAAACTTCGCACCCCATCAAGCACACCCTCCTTGGCGCACCCTTGCACTAGGGCTGGGACCACAAAGCTTGTCATGCTCGTCATTGCATCATTAAGAAGCTTGGTATACTCTGGGTCCTTCCCGATCCGATCATAATAGGGCACCCCATTGTGTCCCTCCTTCCATGGTATCGTTTCACCTTCAATGCCCGCGATGAGATAGTGCCACGGCAACATCTCATCAGTGTGCAATTGGAGCAATGCATACGACACCGGGTTCTTCTCTTCAGGTCTCACCAAGAGCTTAGATGCTGGTGTCAATGTGTACTTCTCCTCCGGGCCATCAACAACATTGAACAACTTCATGTGGACCAAGAACCGCATTATGCGCTGCAGGCGGTCCATGCTAGGAGAAGGTATGGTGAGCTCGCCTGCTATCTCCGATAGGATCATGGGCTTGCCATGTTTGTGAAGTATGTCGGGTACACCAAGTTCTATAGCGCACTTGAGTGTGAGTGATTCCGCAAACCCATAAATATGTTTCCATATTTGGGCTTGAGCATGCATTTCCTCATCCATAGCCTGTTGACGGTCATTTTTAATAGAAACCATATCTTTCTACTTTGTCTTTGGGTTGGGAAGTCTTTGCAACGTTTCTCAGTATGGATTAATGGACACAAAGTGGGGTCATTTATAGACTTCTCCAATGCATAATGTGATAGACAATCAGCTAATAACAGTATTGGGGGCGTGGAAGAAAGTTTTATATAAATTGGTAAATGGAAAAAAAAACCTAGGAAAACAAAAAATAAAAAATTATTAGAGAAATTTCTAAGCAGGTTCTTGGGTTTATAGTAAGGTTGCAAACGGAACGGTTTCGGGTCGGAACTATACCGGACCTAATCCATTTTCAAATAACGGTTCCAATTCCGGGTCCAGCTTTGACTTGGAACATATTTTGTTGGTTCCATACCTGATTCCGATAAAAAGATCTGGATCTAGTTTCGGAACCGGGTCCACCTAGAGGACTGTAATCTAGTTCCAAAATCGGTTCTAGCTTCCATTCATATTTTAATTTTTTCTTAAAATAAACATATCGTTCAACTTATAATTGCAATGCATAAAGTCTATTACCTTCAATATTATACATAAAACTGTCACCCAAAAGTTAATTTTGAGGTACAATTTTCAATATCAAAGATTCATATGTTGGGTTCCGGGTCGACGGCTCGGAACATATATGGGCTCAAAATCGGACCCGTTTATCAATGGAACAAAAATCGGGTTTCGGACCCGTACCCGTTTATGAATCGGGATCTAAAATATATTATAGACCTGATTTTTTACGGGTTGGAACTACTGGATAATCGGATACCCGTTTGAAATTCTAGTTTAAAGTAACTGCAGAATTAAGAACAGTAGGTAACTAAACACATGAGGAACAGCATGGTCCAAAAGTCTTATCAAAATTAGCAAAAAAATAACTAGCAAATTGGATTGTGATCGGCAAACATTAACCCAATTTGGTTTTATTAATGAAGAAGGAAAATAAGAGGAATTCTACAGTCTGAATGTGGCATGAGATTGAGCTGACCAGTTTCTTTTTTTTTTCTTGGTATAACGAGCTGAGCAGTTTCATTTGGTGTTTCTTTGTAAAAGAGGACCTCTTTCGCGTGGGATAGATGTGACTCATCACTCATGGCCACAAGATTTGGTCCCCACATACCACCAGTCAAACTCATAAAGATGTCTTTAATCAGCAACCGTGGGGCAATATGGTCCCACCAAAAGTGGATGGTGTTAGGCAAAAAAGTCCAAGACAGTATATGTCAGGACAATAGTCGATGTTGACATGTTGAAAGGTCTTGACATGTTGAAAGGCCCCATGAAACGGATGACTCAAAGTCGCCTGACAGAACTTGAGACAGAGGATTGTCTCGCTATAGCGAGCTGGGCGCAGGAGTTCAAGTTCGTTCAGAACTCTTTTAAAGAGTTGCAAAGGGACTTCTTTCCTGATGAGATTATTTCTAGGAGTCTTAGGCACGAACTTAGGCCTATAAATTAGGTGTTTCTCTCAACCCAAAGAAGATAGACAAGAAGTTAGTTCTCTTTTGATCTGAGGTTAGAATATTCTAAGAGAGATTTTCTTGTTTCTCTAGAGCTATTGAGAGATTGTTCTGAAGGACTGCTCTAGGAGGTTTTGTTGCTTCTACTCTCTTGTTAAAAAATTAATCATCTTGGTGGACAAAGTGCGAGGAGATCAAGTAAGGAGAACGGTGCACGGTGGAAGTCGTGTTAGTGGATTCTGTGCAAGAACAACTACAGTCCTGAGGTCAAGGTACAGACTGAGGTATAGGAGCTTGTGAGTATATCTTGTAAACTGTTCGTGAACTCTTGATTTTCGGTTCGTGGTTTTTCTCTCGGAAAGGGTTTCCACGGTAAAATTTGTGTCTACTTTCTTGTGGTGATTGCTTGGTAGATTTATTTGCTAGTTCTGCTTGATTGGTTTATTTCCGCTGCATTGATTGGTTAAATTAGAACTAGTAATTCATTCTAGTGGGTCCTAAAAAAAACTTCAATTGGTATCAGAGCGGGTTATACTATTTTATTGTGTTGATTTAAATATTGCTAGAATGGATATCTACCGTGAAGGCACTTCAACCATTAAGCCTCCTCTGTTGGATGGTAACAATTATGCTTATTGGAAAGCCAGGATGGTTGCCTTCTTGAAAGCCATAGATCTGAAAGTTTGGAAATCTGTTGAGAATGACTATTCCTTGCCCACTATTACTGCTGATGGGGTAACTGATCCTAAACCTGAGAGTTGGCTACCACTTGTAACTCTAGGGCTTTAAATGTTATTTATAATGGAGTTAATATGACTGAGTTTCGAAGAATTTCTACATGCACTACTGCGAAAGAAGCTTTGGATATTCTACAGACTGTACATGAAATGACTGACACTATCAAACAATCGAAACTTCAGAAATTGTATACAGCATTCGAAACCATAAAGATGGAAGATGATGAAACTTTTGATGATTTTAATTCGAAGCTGAATGCAATTGTGAATGATACCTTTACTTTGGGAGAACCAATTTCTGAAAACAGAATTGTTAAAAAGATTTTGAGGTCTCTGCCAGAAATGTTTGATGGAAAGGTTGTGGCCATAGAGGAAAATAAAAATCTGAATACGCTCAAAGTTGATGAGTTGGTTGACAATCTACAAACTTTTGAAGCAAACCTTAAGTCTAATGGGAAGATAAAATCTCAAGGTATTGCTTTGAAAGCGTTTAAGGAATCATTCAAGAAAGCGTCCAATGAATCATATAAGAAAGCTGCAAGTGATTTAGATTCCGATTCAGAGGAAATTGATCCCCAAGTTGCTGTACAGTTCATGAAGCAATTTAAACTTTTTATGAAGGGGCAGAAAACCAATGTGAAGATCCCGAAAAATTTTGGGAAGAAGAAATCTTTTAAAGGTATTCAATGTTATGAGTGTCAAGGCTATGGACACATTCCTAATGATTGTGGAAAAAAAATCTCAAAAGAAGGCTTTGAATACTACTGGGAAGATGACACTTCTGATGAGAATGATGAACATCTTGAGTCTGACAAGCCTGACACTGGCAAGGGGAAGTTTATCGCTTTTATGGAGAACAGAATACCTCCTTGAAAGCTGACCTTGCAGATTCGCTTGTTAAAGTACAAAAATTGGAGGGTGAAAATAACAAGTTGGCTGACAAACTGACTGCAGAATCACAAAAGTGTGACTTACTTGATTCTGATATGAAGACTTTGAAAGCAGAAAATTTTGATCTGAATGGAAAACTCAAGATGGTTCTATCTGAGTTAGACACTGCTAAAGCTTCATTGAACAGGATGAATACCGGGTCTAAAAAATTAGATGACATCTTGTGCAGTCAAAAGGCAAGCACTGACAAGCATGGCATTGGCTACGATAATGGAGCATCCACTTCAAATGTCAAAGGTAATAATTATTTTGTTAAAAAATCAGTTATTACTAATCCTGTTGTTAGAGTTGCAACGAAAGCTCCAAAGAAGCGGAATGTGTCACGTCTTGAACGAATCCCCACTTGTCATTATTGTGGAATTAAAGAATACATTCGACCCCATTGCAACAAGCTGCAAAGTTTAACGAATCAAAACTAATGGAAAACGCAGAAGGCTGAGCTGAAAAAGAAGAATTCCAAAACTGTCTGGGTCAAGAAAGAAGACCTCTCCATGAGTTGTTTAACTAATGAGACTAAATTAGCATAAAGACTTGCAATTAATGGGTTAAGTCTCATGCAAATTGAATAATAAATTAAAAATATTGAATATCCAAAATACATATTAATCAATGAAAGCATATGTTGAATGATAATCAAGCCCAACTATGTAATCAATAGAATATAATTTATATTATAGCATAATTACTTAAAAAGAAATCCTTATATAGCAACTCAATAATATGCAAATATATGTGTAAGTAATTTGTGATCCAGCTTTAACTACTTGTATATTTAGTCAAAAGAAAGTCCTCAAATGAGAACCATCTCATGAGTACCATCGGTGATCACCTATTTTTACGGGCAAGTGGGTTAGCTATAATCAACCCAACCCCCTCATACTCACGACAAGCTCATATTTGAGGCTCATCCAACTATTACTCACCACTAAATTATAATTGGAAGGAAAAAAAAATGCTTTGAGGGCCTTAGATCAAGGTGTTAGGGTGATCTAATGGGTCTCATATCGTATATGCCTCTGGGCGTCATTCAAATCTTTTGGGCCCCCACTTCCCACTATGATTGACATAGCCCTAGGTGGTCGTTAGTAAAGTATTTACATAAGCTTGAGCTTTTTTACTCCTAAATTACCAAAAATCCTCTTATAGCAAATCAAATCTTAAGGTGGGCCCACCAAAATGACAAAGTATTTGTGGGATCACGTAAATATATAGTGTAATGATAGAGGGCCTCTTAAATTGTAGTGGACCCGCATAACACCCATTAGATCCAACTAACGTATCCACTCGGTGAAATATGTGAATACTGGGTTCTATATATAGAAGGCTGGTGGATGTGTTGAACATGATAGGTCCCAAGCATATATGGAGACAAAGGATGGTTTGGCTAAGTGGGTCGCTTATGGTGGATCCCATGTATATATTTATATATAATAGAAATGTGTAGCATATTCATTTAGTGGGTTCAAGACATTTATAGGTTGAGATTGTGGATAATCAAGGATTAGAGAGTGGACCTTTTCCCCAACAAGTACAACTTTATCGCATAACAAATTGAGGATGAATGAATTGGGTCTGGTATGTTTGAGTTAAACTGACAACTTAATGAATGATTAGGGGCCTAACCAAATCCTTTTATGTTTACTAATTGGATTTAAAATATCAAGCTAAATCCTAAATTCACTTATTCTTTTTTCAGGTTGAAGCTATAAGGTTGCCTTGATTCAATACAGTTTCGTTGGTTGAGTAGCACGTGTGTCCTCAAACCGAGCATGACCCATTTGTTGATCGGGTTGGAAATTAATATCAACCAGAGCCCTGCTACATGGACTGATGCTAGGCCCGAAAAGTGGCCTGACATCGGTCCAAGAGCCGTTGGATCGGGCCTGACATCGGTCCAAGTAGACTTTTTCTATTAACCAAACCCGAAAGTACCACGGGTGGGCTGCATGCCGGAGTAACTTTTTGAAGACGTTCTTTGGTTAAAAAATCAAGAGGTGGTTTTTTTTTTTAAAAATTTAATACACTTTTTATTTGACCCTACTCCACCCCCACATGTCGAAGGAACAAGGCATTCAAGACGAGAGTAAAAACACACTGATACTGAACAGCTAGATAAAATGTGTAGGGGATTCAGATGGACTTACCGTGAAATCCGACTGCAGCATCGATAGTATCGGCTTCTGATCACTATGCCTGTCCAGTTGGGCCATGTCTCGAGGAAGGGCGCAGGCCCGCGCGAGCGCCTCGAGGACGAGGGGATCGATCTTGTGAAGAACGCGATCGTCCATCGTCATCGGCCTCCCTGGCTCTAGCATGAAGCTCGGCTCCCATGGGCATGGGCCATCAGATGGCGAAGCCGCAACCGAACTGGGACCTGCTTTAGTCCTCGGCCTCTTCTGCGGCCGAATCTCCTCTTGACCGGCCTCAGCTGGGGGCGAGCGTACCTCCAGTTCGGCAGGACTGGAAGGAGCAGGGATCTCCACCGCTGCCGCAGGAGAAGTCTCCCGAACCCCCGGAGAATGAATCTCGAGTGGATCCGAATTCATAGGCGCCTGGGAAGCTCGGGCGCCCTCGACACCAAGCGCTAGGGCTTCGAGGTCCTTAAAGGACAGACGTCTGGCGCGCCTCATCTCTGCACTCGGCGACGGAGATCGGGCGACCTGACGCGATCTGCTTCCCGAGGCCTCGCCTGGTGTCACATCCCGGGCCCGAGAATCCCCTGATTAGGGTGGTTCCCAAGGTGTGACACGCGTACTCCCGTAAACTCGCACTTGTTCCGGACCAAATCCGAATTCACGAAGGAGAAAATTTCACATTCAATCAACATTTAATTGCGGAAGCATATATAACATTTAATATCAAAGCCATGAGCAGTCCATTGACTATTCCATTATGTTACAATTTATCATTAACAAAGCTGATAATTTAAATCACATAAATGTTAAGTACATAAGTACTCTAATGATTATCAACTAGATGTTTATCTCAATTGAACATAATCCTAATACAATGCAAATTTACAATTCCTACATTGCCTTAAGCTAAGTAAGATACAAAATACTTAGGCTTAACTCAAGATTACTATTCGAAACGTACTCCGGCTGTCATATCTAACCGAAGAACTTACCCATCAATCTTTAATTCTGTTTGGTTACTAATTGATCTCTTCGATGTCCTGGATCCCTGTGACACCAAGAGTAGTACCTCAAATACGACGAATTGGCAAGTATAGGCAATCAACAGGAATTACATAACGTTTTCAAAATGAAATAGTTGACAATTGAATGATAAATATCAATATAAAGAATTAACCAAATGTTTGTTCAAAAATGATAAATCCATGATTTCGAAATCAAATCAATAACATATCCATGGTTCGAAGTTCAAATCAATAATCTATATATAGATACAAATATGGCATTTACGTGAGCTCATCCTCTCAATGAGAGCAAATCTAGTTGGGATGTCACCAGCGGCCCAGCCAGAGGCTAACTGGCTACCCGGGTTCCAGAGTTCCGGTTACTCCAGATGACATACTGCAGTAGTCTCTATAACTAAACCAAGTTTAATCCCCGTCGGGCATCACAAGGTCGAAGCTAAGTAGTGCCGATACAAATCAAATCAATAACAAATCGAATATGAGTATCTTTATGTACTCGTTCACAAATCAAATCAAATAACAAATCGAATCTGAGTATCTTTATGTACTCGTTCACAAATCAAATCAAATAATATGACGACTATATCAATTAAAAATTGATAATAATGAAATTCCGATTTAAAGGCACAATGCAATTTATTTAAAGAAAATCAAAACATTTATTACCCAATTTGATTATTCATAAAGACTGTTACTATCCGATACAAGATAGATTTAGAGAGTCAACGTATTACTACTTACTTGGTGTCACTTATTATAAAAATACGTTGAGCCTCTAAATTGATCTTCATCCTTAATAATTAGACTACTAATGCATAAAACTTAGGAGAGATTTAATTTAAATTAAACCTTCATAAAAATGTAATTTTCATTAGTCAAATGAAATGGTTAAGGGTTCCATTCTAGAGTCATATAAGTCATTTAAGATTTGTCATCACCTATTAGTTTAGGGTTACACCATATTTCTCATTAGGGAGAATTATGAAGGGTCATCATAGAGTAAGAGTACAATCACACTCCTCTAGTATGGGCCAATTGGGTCGGAAAGCCCAAATAAATGGTTTCAGATTCATTACCATTGGTCCGTTAATTTCATTAAAGGTGCCATTTTCTAGCGTCCCACAAGTACTTCGGAGTTCAAAATCCTAATTGGTTTAGTAAATATATAAAATAAGGGTATTCATCAACTTTTAGTGGCCTAAGAAGTAATTTTGGTCAAAACCCCGGGGCCCAGGCAGAACCCCTTCTCGCTATAGCGAGCTCACAGAAAGTGGTCTCGTTATAGCGAGGTCCATCCTCGCTATAGCGAGGTCACATTCTGTGACTACTCCGTTTCTTCCTCATTTTTTTCTTTGTTTCCAATTCATATACTACTCCACATGAATTTTATCATTAAGGCCCCCACTTGTACTACATATATACACAATTCCACATGTTTTCAAGGGTATAATGCACATAATTTAATCCCTTCACCACTCATGTGTAGCAAATGGGTACACATATAAATTTTGTGTTTATTTCAACGCAATACTTCACCATCAATTTAATCTTCTCTTTACCTTTTAAAATTTAAGACTACTAACACCCAAGGAAATCAACCCATACTATAATCATTCTCAAATTATAATCAAAGAAGCTAATCACCATAAAGAGGGAAATAATAAACTTTAATAATCCAATCAAGGAATTAAGCACTATGTAATCTCAATTAATGCTTATACTTGCTTCTAATAAGCTTTTCCAAAGCTCTCTTATCAATCTCTTGCTTACAAGATGAAAACCCCCAATTTACTAAACCCTAATCAAAGAGAATCCATGGGAAAATGATGAGAATGCAATGCATGTGGGATTAGGAGTCTTCTTGACTCAAATACAACTCATAATCATAAAAATAAGGGGTTGTTACCTACCTCTAAACCATAAATCCGAATTTGAGAGGGAATAGGAAAAGTTGGGGAGAGAATCTCTTGTCCACAATGGAAGATGAGGTGGAAGAAGATGATGAGCATCCCAAATCCAAGCTATGAAGGGGGTGAAGAAGATGAGGACGGCTCCAAGCCTTTCTATCCTCTTTTGCTCAAGTGAACTCAAAACCCCAAATAACAAACCCTAATCAAAGAATCCACATGGAAGAGTGATAAGAATGCAATGCATGTTAACTACAAATCTCATGACTCCATTACAACTCATAATAACTCAAAAATACAACTCAAATGGAGTTTGGTTCTCACCTCTAGGAGGAAATCCGAATTTGAGAGAAATGGGGAAAGTGGAGAGGTCTTCTTGTCCACAAGGAGTAGGAGAGGTTGGAGAAGATGAGGATGAGTCTAACTCCTAGCTTCCAAGGCATATGAATCCATTCTAGTAGAGATTGGAAAAGAGAAAAGGGTAAGGAGAAGAGAAGAAGAAGAGTAGTAGAGAGAAAGGAAATGAAAGGAAAAGAAAGGGGTTGGTTTGCTTATAAAGGGATAAGGTTGTGCATTTTGCACAAAAGTCCACCCATTGGACATAATTTGGATAAGGGGCTTCTTAGGTAGGAATGGGCTTGGGTTTTGTAAATGGGTTGAGTTGGACCAAATGAGTTGGGTCTCATTATGGATAATGATGAAGGGAAGGTGTTTGATGAAATGCTCATGAAGGTCCACAACATTTAATACACACAAATCATCATAATTAACGACTAAGCCTAATTTAATTTAGTTTAAATATTATTAATTAGTACTAAACAAGTTTAACTTGGGTCGGGGTGTAACATTCTCCCCCTCTAGGAATCATTCGGTCCTCCGAATGAACCTTCTAAGTAAAGAGTTCGGGTGGTGCCGTGCGACTTGTTTCTCGAGTTCCTGCATGGCTTCTTTCGGTTCATGATGGTTCCAAAGAAGTTTCATCCAACGAAGGCCCTCGTCCATTACTTGCTCTCTCTCATCAATGATACGGTGCGAACATATGTCGAGTCAGGCTTGATCCGAGCTTCATTGTACTGGATGACGTGAGATGGGTCTTGAATCATCTTCTCAGCATGATCGCGTGGGGTACATCCCGATTGCTGTATGATTTCGCCGTATACTCGATTAGTGGTTAAGTCATCGACTTCATTGTGAATCTTGTGTTGTTCAATGGTATGAGATGTCACGTGTCTCTGGTTTAGATTTCGTGATGCTTTTTACCTTTCTGTTGCGTAACTCTGACATCGAACTCGTTACTTGTCCTCATAAATCCTCTTTACTTACCCCGGTTGTCTCCGATTCCTTGGTGTAGTTAAGTTTTAACACCGGTCACGATCAAATCGGCCCATGGAGATTTCTCTCCACACAATGATGTCCTGTGCCAATTGCTAAAGAGAAGTTTGGTCAGGAAAGTTGTCGTTGTCTGTAGACTTATACTAAGTCAATTCAATCTTATTCTAATTGGAAGTAAAACACGTACGATCTAATCATGTCTTTTGATCTATGGTTCGTCTACCCTGGATAGTCATTAGTGGTTGCATAATACGCAGTATACAGGTTCAACCGATCTAATGGCCTACTGAAAGACAACTAATTTAAGAATAAAATAACTAATCTAGTTAGGCACTATAGGAGTCAAAACTCTAATACCACTTGTGAATCTAACCTATTTAGCTCAAATGTAATCATGGTCAATTCCTAAGTTTAAAATAAGTCTCAAAATTATAAAATAAAAGACTAGCTTATCTAACATGGTAGGTGTAAGTACACTACTCTAACATCCAATCTATTGTGGTCTCAACAAAACTCCTTAACAGTCAAATTGTGGCACTAGTCATACTAATTTCGTTGAATTGACAACAACTATAGTCTCGCCTAGTTAACATATCACTTATCTCAAATAGACTCGATCTCAACGACTAAGAATTTAAACTGCTCATTCTATACTCAGGCTTGCCAAGGAAGTTATTCCTAATTTCGTTTGTTTCATCTACAATCCCACAATGATTAAAGGTGTTGTTAAACTCTAAGTTTAAATCACAATAGAAAATTCTAAACCGTGTGGTCCACTTCTACTCATGGTCTTAGCTATATAAACCTATAGGTTACTGTCTCCTTAGTTATATCAATCACAACCTAATTAGATCTTTAGGCATCAACTATTCCTAATCCAATCATATCCTTAGTATAAATCAAGTCTCTAACTTAGTCTGTGATTCTATCACTAGAGCTATTTCTGACATTACTTCTATGGTAAAGTCTATATATCTAGAAGGTGGCGATTTAAATACTCATACTGTCATACGGAATAGAGTCTAGTAGATCTAACAAACTGCAAATAAATTTCTAACTACTCCAAATGGTTTATCTTCTAGGATAACTATAAAAGTCTCAACTCGTATATCTTAATTCTTGTGCTTACAAATCAAAGTTACCAGGCGTGTGAACTATTCCTTTCTAAGACTTACTTGTCTGTAGTCTTACTAAAATTCTAAGTATAACCAAGGTTTTAAAATTAACTATCTAGAGTCTACTAACCTTATATCAGTTCAATCATCCCATATGATCATCACTAACCGTGCTAACCACACTCATTGAAAATCACTATTCCCCATCCGTTTTAAGTGTGATCTAATTCCAATCTCTTAAGACTAAATAAAATCAAGTCCTCTATTACTAACTGGCCAATACTAAAATTACCTCTAAAATTAACCAAGGCGGAGTATACCTTCAATAATGGGCAGTTCTATCTCTAGCTAGAAGTAGAGATTCAACAAGTCTCATAGGTTACTAAGATATTTTCTATCCTTAGGCTAACCCTCATAATAAATCTATGTGGTTTCATAATCACTACTGGTTCAGGTTTATATAACTAATCTGGTATAACCAGTCTGGTATCATACTATTCTTAGGTTCCTTAAAATCGTACACTAGTATCAGGTTTGTATAACTACAAGTCACTATCCTCCAATTAACCTATCTAAACACAATAGTCTGCTAGCTAATCCGGTAATTGAGTTCTCCCTAAGGAATGTCTTATCAACACATAACTACTCAGATATGTTCTAGCTTCCTAGTGTGCTCAAGCTATGTATTAAAACTACGGAACTCCTTAACCTAAATCTCATATTGAAATAATGTGTCACCTACTGTCACTGACCTATCAAGATGTCATCAAAAGGTAACCTAGGGTCGTATAGCTTGACTAGAAAAATCACAGAGTGCGATTCAGTGATAGAGTGTGTGAAATAATGAATCAATCAAATATTATACACATAATTAATAATTACTAACTCATCTTCTGCAATAGTTACCTCTTCAGTCCTTCCTAGAGCCGTAGCAAAAATACTTCTTATTATCTCTTGAGCTGGTCTCTGTCGTATTGGCGTTAGTTGACCTTGAGTTGTATTCTGAGAATCTTGTGCTATAATCTTTAACCGTCTGGTTGATGGAGGTTGAAATCGAACTACTTTTGTTAGTCTCAGTTGATCCGAGCGGTTTGTTGAGGTAGCATCCTCCATAATTTCGGTTTCATTAAATACACAATACAATATACATCTATAAACAATCTTAGAAATAGAAATTTGCAATACCCTATCGTGTCCTCACCACGTCTCTTAAGGTTTCTAAGTCTTTTAGAAAGACTTTTCAGGCTCTGATACCATACTTACGTATGTCACATCCCGGACCCGAGAATCCCCTGATTAGGGTGGTTCCCAAGGTGTGACACGCGTACTCCCGTGAACTCGCACTTGTTCCGGACCAAATCCGAATTCACGAAGGAGAAAATTTCACATTCAATCAACATTTAATTGCGGAAGCATATATAACATTTAATATCAAACCCATGAGCAGTCCATTGACTATTCCATTATGTTACAATTTATCATTAACAAAGCTGATAATTTAAATCACATAAATGTTAAGTACATAAGTTCTCTAATGATTATCAACTAGATGTTTATCTCAATTGAACATAATCCTAATACAATGCAAATCTACAATTCCTACATTGCCTTAAGCTAAGTAAGATACAAAATACTTAGGCTTAACTCAAGATTACTATTCGAAACGTACTCCGGCTGTCATATCTAACCGAAGAACTTACCCATCAATCTTTAATTCTGTTTGGTTACTAATTGATCTCTTCGATGTCCTGGATCCCTGTGACACCAAGAGTAGTACCTCAAATACGACGAATTGGCAAGTATAGGCAATAAACAGGAATTACTTAACGTTTTCAAAATGAAATAGTTGACAATTGAATGATAAATATCAATATAAAGAATTAACCAAATGTTTGTTCAAAAATGATAAATCCATGATTTCGAAATCAAATCAATAACATATCCATGGTTCGAAGTTCAAATCAATAATCTATATATAGATACAAATATGGCATTTACGTGAGCTCATCCTCTCAATGAGAGAAAATCTAGTTGGGATGTCACCAGCGGCCCGGCCAAAGGCTAACTGGCTACCCGGGTTCCAGAGTTCCGGTTACTCCAGATGACATACTGCAGTAGTCTCTATAACTAAACCAAGTTTAATCCCCGTCGGGCATCACAAGGTCGAAGCTAAGTAGTGCCGATACAAATCAAATCAATAACAAATCGAATTTGAGTATCTTTATGTACTCGTTCACAAATCAAATCAAATAACAAATCGAATCTGAGTATCTTTATGTACTCGTTCACAAATCAAATCAAATAATATGACGACTATATCAATTAAAAATTGATAATAATGAAATTCCGATTTAAAGGCACAATGCAATTTATTTAAAGAAAATCAAAACATTTATTACCCAATTTGATTATTCATAAAGACTGTTACTATCCGATACAAGATAGATTTAGAGAGTCAACGTATTACTACTTACTTGGTGTCACTTATTATAAAAATACGTTGAGCCTCTAAATTAATCTTCATCCTTAATAATTAGACTACTAATGCATAAAACTTAGGAGAGATTTAATTCAAATTAAACCTTCATAAAAATGTAATTTCCATTAGTCAAATGAAATGGTTAAGGGTTCCATTCTAGAGTCATATAAGTCATTTAAGATTTGTCATCACCTATTAGTTTAGGGTTACACCATATTTCTCATTAGGGAGAATTATGAAGGGTCATCATAGAGTAAGAGTACAATCACACTCCTCTAGTATGGGCCAATTGGGTCGGAAAGCCCAAATAAATGGTTTCAGATTCATTACCATTGGTCCGTTAATTTCATTAAAGGTGCCATTTTCTAGGGTCCCACAAGTACTTTGGAGTTCAAAATCCTAATTGGTTTAGTAAATATATAAAATAAGGGTATTCATCAACTTTTAGTGGCCTAAGAAGTAATTTTGGTCAAAACCCCGGGGCCCAGGCAGAACCCCTTCTCGCTATAGCGAGCTCACAGAAAGTGGTCTCGCTGTAGCGAGGTCCATCCTCGCTATAGCGAGGTCACATTCTGTGACTACTCCGTTTCCTCATTTTTTTTTCTTTGTTTCCAATTCATATACTACTCCACATGAATTTTATCATTAAGGCCCCCACTTGTACTACATATATACACAATTCCACATGTTTTCAAGGGTATAATGCACATAATTTAATCCCTTCACCACTCATGTGTAGCAAATGGGTACACATATAAATTTTGTGTTTATTTCAACACAATACTTCACCATCAATTTAATCTTCTCTTTACCTTTTAAAATTTAAGACTACTAACACCCAAGGAAATCAACCCATACTATAATCATTCTCAAATTATAATCAAAGAGGCTAATCACCATAAAGAGGGAAATAATAAACTTTAATAATCCAATCAAGGAATTAAGCACTATGTAATCTCAATTAATGCTTATACTTGCCTCTAATAAGCTTTTCCAAAGCTCTCTTATCAATCTCTTGCTTACAAGATGAAAACCCCCAATTTACTAAACCCTAATCAAAGAGAATCCATGGGAAAATGATGAGAATGCAATGCATGTGGGATTAGGAGTCTTCTTGACTCAAATACAACTCATAATCATAAAAATAAGGGGTTGTTACCTACCTCTAAACCATAAATCCGAATTTGAGAGGGAATAGGGAAAGTTGGGGAGAGAATCTCTTGTCCCCAATGGAAGATGAGGTGGAAGAAGATGATGAGCATCCCAAATCCAAGCTATGAAGGGGGTGAAGAAGATGAGGACGGCTCCAAGCCTTTCTGTCCTCTTTTGCTCAAGTGAACTCAAAACCCCAAATAACAAACCCTAATCAAAGAATCCACATGGAAGAGTGATAAGAATGCAATGCATGTTAACTACAAATCTCATGACTCCATTACAACTCATAATAACTCAAAAATACAACTCAAATGGAGTTTGGTTCTCACCTCTAGGAGGAAATCCGAATTTGAGAGAAATGGGGAAAGTGGAGAGGTCTTCTTGTCCACAAGGAGTAGGAGAGGTTGGAGAAGATGAGGATGAGTCTAACTCCTAGCTTCCAAGGCATATGAATCCATTCTTGTAGAGATTGGAAAAGAGAAAAGGGTAAGGAGAAGAGAAGAAGAAGAGTAGTAGAGAGAAAGGAAATGAAAGGAAAAGAAAGGGGTTGGTTTGCTTATAAAGGGATAAGGTTGTGCATTTTGCACAAAAGTCCACCCATTGGACATAATTTGGATAAGGGGCTTCTTAGGTAGGAATGGGCTTGGGTTTTGCAAATGGGTTGAGTTGGACCTAATGAGTTGGGTCTCATTATGGATAATGATGAAGGGAAAGTGTTTGATGAAATGCTCATGAAGGTCCACAACATTTAATACACACAAATCATCATAATTAACGACTAAGCCTAATTTAATTTAGTTTAAATATTATTAATTAGTACTAAACAAGTTTAACTTGGGTCGGGGTGTAACACCTGGCCTCGACCCCGATGTGGAAGCTTGGGCACCGGACGCGACTCTGGTGTCGGACGTTGCCCGCGAAGGCCCTTCTTCGGTCCGGGCTCTAGGTTCGGCCTGCTCCCGCTCGGCTCCTGGGTCGGCTCCGCCTGAACCTTCTTCTCGGAGCAGCTCGATTGTGCCTCTTATGTATCCACGATACTTCGGCTGGTACTCTAGTATGACCAAGCCGCCCTGCCCTCGTGGCCGTTGTATCGCTTCACTAGTCTGAGCCAGGCGTCGTTCCTCGTCCAGATATATCGAGCAGCCCGCTTCCTCTCCTTCACAGCTGCACAGTAATCAGAGGCATCAGTACGGCGAGGTAGGAAAGGAAAAAGCATATGGGAAAAACACAAAAGGAAGATGGAATTTACTTGGAACGGTCCCGAAGTGGCGAGGAACCTGGTAGCCTCTATCGGTGTCAGCTACACCGAACTCCCAGTTACCCGAGACGTACAGGAGATCGTCCCCGGCATATTTACTCAAGTCCTCCAGGTGGCGAATGAAGCCCTCCCGACCTGGCTTGGCCCGGAGATAGTAGGCATCTCCAGACCTGCATATATCGTAAACGTCCTCGATATCGAAGATGCCGAGGTTGATGCCCAAGACCTCGTTCAACTTGGCCGTGCCCATCACGATCTTGAAGACGTTGGGCAGCAACTGGCAGGGGCAGAGGCACCACTGACTGAGGCATCTCCTAAGAAGGGGGTGAAGGGGGAAACGAACCCCACCTTCTGTCAGCCACTAGGGGGAAAGGCATCCCTCCACACGAGAAGTCGCGGGAGTTGAAACCATTAGGGTCAGCCACCCTGACTCGGATATCGGCGGGGATCTCGAAGGTCGACCTAAAACCCTCAATCGCCGCCTCACTCTCTAACCAGTGACTATAAATACCCATTCCTACCCAAATCCAAATCCAAAAGCAAAGAAGAAGCCCTAGACCCAGAATCTACAGAAAGGGTAGAAGGAGAACTTACGAAGGCAAGACCAGGCCACAGGCTAGCACTCGGTCTCGGCAGCACTCTCCTTCTCAGGCAAAGTTCTCTCGCAGCAGTTTCGTCTTCTCTGGTTCAGAATGACAATAGGGAAGAAAGGAACTGCAGTGACCATATAAATAGGGGACGGATTCCCTCTTCAGAAGCCCTAGAGGCGCATGCCAGACGCTTTTTGGGGCTCCGCGCACATCATTTCAAACATCGATTGCGCCCTTGACAAAACGGCGCACACACCCTCGAGGCGACTGGACAACCAATCAGAAGGTGACACGTAGAGCCGTCGATATGTCTCCTACATCGGTTTACGAGCATCATTTGTTACCTGTCATTCAAAGCAACTACGGATGAAGGCCAAGCGCCGGCGGTCGAAACTAAGAGGAGTTCTCTCCCAGAAGGGTTCTCTGTCTTATAGCTCCCGACCTCACTTTGTTGGCGAACTTCATAAGGTCAGAAGCTAGGGGGCAATTGTGTGGGAGATTCGCAAAGCTTCAGGATTACATTAATCACGGCTATAAGATGGGACTAAGCATTCTCACGTGCCGTCCACATGGCACTCAGACTCACCTCGGCTGCCGAGACAGAGGCCTTGGCCGAAACCAGACAGGCTCTGGCCGCTAGTGTCGGACTCGGCTGCCAGGGGCCCACCTCGGCCAAAGGAGCTGGGACGGAAGCCGAAGCAAAGAAGTGTCCCCACTCGCGCCCTACGCCTGCCACGTCATCAGACACGTGGCGGAATAGGGGTGCGAGCCAGTGGGACAGATGCGACATCAGCCGTCCACAATCTTCGCCAGATCGCTGACAGAGCGGCATCCAGCGGCTGTAGCCAAATCAGAGCAAGGCCCGAGGGTGGATCCGATGGGACCTTAACCGCCAAAGGCGCCCAACATGATCTGGCCCAACATGACATGCATTAACTGCAATGTGGGTTGATCCGACTGGCATTAAATGCAATATGGGCTGAAGTGGACCGCATATATGACTTTGTGGGCTGATAAGGACTTCCTTATCAAATCATGGGACCCACTCCAAAATATCACCAAAGATATCCTCCAGGGTTCTATAAATAGAACTCCATTCCGCATGCAAGGTACGCACACCGAAAACCAGAGAGTTGTTACTCTGCCTCTCTTCTTCCTCTCCTTCCTTTATCTCAGTTCATACACTGACTTAGGCATCAGAGAGCCTTGCGCCGCCCAGGCCAAGGTCCTCTGACCGTTATCTCTTTCATTTGGATAAGTCCTGTAAGGCACCCCCATTATTGTGAGTCATATTTTCCTGCACTTACAGTGAGAGTCTTCCATGTGGACAAGATGGAGAAATATTAGGAGAAGAGGAGGAAGAAGAAGACATTACGAGATGTTCTGATGAGCGACGCTAGCGTCGCACATGGTGATGCTATCGTCGCTCAGAAAAATATATAAAAAAATATAAAAATTGGCGAGAGGCCCTTGTTAGTGTTACATAATTTGCGAGGACCTTTCGCGATAATTGGTTGAATTTTAGAAATTTTTGAGTAAAATCCTCTTTTTTTTTTTTATGATATCATGATTTTGTTGTTTGGTGTTGTTGCATTGAAGGCCTAGAAACCCCCCACCATGTTGTTTTCTTCACTTGATTGAATCAAACAATCTTTCAAATCAGAAACAATAGAGAGAGAACTGTGTGCGGCAACTGATGAGAGAGAGAGTAGGATGAGAGATACTCCCTATACAACGTCCCTTCACAATGCAAAAGTGCAATCTGAAACATATAGGGCCTGTTTGGATAGGCAAAAAAGAGTAGAGTGAAGTTAAATGGGCCCTAACAGTCTAAAATTCCAACTTTACCCCGTTTGGATGAGTTTGGCCTAATAGATGAAGTAGTGTTGTGAGCCACATGTACTCCATTTCACTTCAACTCTAAATACTTCTATTTCCTTGAGTAAAAGTAAATTCTACTCCAAACCTTAACTTCAAAATAATCATCCAAATAGAGTGAAGTGAAGTACTCTACTTTAATTTCAACCTACTTCTCTTCACTCCACTTCACATGTGAAATCCACTTCATTTCACTCCACTCCTCATTTATCTAAACAGGCACATAGGGATAATGGGAAAGAACAAGCAGAGGTTGGTAGAAAAGTGGACAACTCCAAAGATGAAGACAGCTCTGATGAAGACTTCACTCTCGATTCGGAACACGAGACCCAATCAAATTTTGAATACATGACCTATGCTGAACCAGAGTTCATTGATTTTCGCACTGTTAGAACAGAAAGCCAGTTTGCAGTTAATCATATTAGGGCTGCTTATGATACAAATGGATTTATGCTGAGATTCTATGCTCATATTAAGAAGATCATTTCAGACCAGTCAAAGTTGGATGTTAGATGGCTAGAACCCTGTCCTAATCCGGATAACAAAGATGAGGTTGATTGGAGTGCCAGGAGCAGATTGAGCGGAGGAGATTTCAGGAAGCGTATAAATGGAACTAGGTAGAATTCCCCTTTTATTGGAACAGAACACTATGAAAGAGACCATCCTAACTAACCAACAAATGGACCAAACCCGTTGCAACATGCATGCTAGGGCTATGAAAATTGACCGAAATAACCGAACCGCCCGGTCGAACCGACCATTTGGGCGGTTCTATATATTTTTTTTAAAGAAAACCGATCAATCGGTTATTTGTTTTACCTAAAAATTACACGACGGTCGGTTTTTTTATAAACTAAAAAAACGTTCAGTTAAAACCGAACCGACCAAATTGTTAAGCAGCTGGAGATTGCACTAACTTAGTGACTTGAACTGTTGAACATCTGCATTTTTTAAGTACTACTAGCTAGCTGCTAGGCCTGTACTTATTGTTAATTGCTGCTGGGCCTGTTTTATTTGTGTGTAAGTTACTAAATTAGATTGGACACTTAACTTATTTAATGAAATTAAAGGCCCAATGGCCAATCAGACCAATACAAAATGAAGCTTGACCCATTCAAATTAGGACCCAGCCCAAAACCGAAAACTGACCGGAAACCGACCAAACCGAATGTTCGATTTTCCCACTTGCACTAAATACAGTGGTCGGTTTTCGGTTATCTATATAAAAAAAACCCAACATTTGGCCCGGGTGCAGAGGTGACTGAAAACCGACCAAGACCGACCACCGACAGCCCTAATGCATGCCCAATTGATTTTGTGGCGCAGAAAAACAAATGGATCATAGTGTCTAATCGATGGACATTTGTAAGTTCAATTTTGGTGGGTTGACAATTAAATTTAATAATTAAAAATTGTAGTCAAGGTGGTTGATTGGGATTTTCAGATTAATATATGGTAGGATTTTGAAAAAACATAAATGAATATGCTTTTTAAATTGCCATAATATATATTGTAAGGTCAAAAAGTATTGTCCGGTTAGTCCCATCATGTCAGGACTCTAGAAATCATTGAAGAGGGTAGAGAGACTCAAGAAAACGTTGTAGAGGCAGAGGTACCTCACTATAGCGAGGGTGACGCTACCCTCGCTATAGTGAGGGTGACGCAGAGATTAGAGTTGGTTCTGGACTCTGAGAAGAAATTTGAGATGTATTTTTTTTCTAAGTGGAATATTATTAAGAGTCTCTTGCATGAATTAGGGGCTATATTTTGGGTGTTTCTTACAACCCAAAGAGACACAGATCATCTCTCAAGTTCTGAATTTGTGATATAATTGAGAGAAATATTCTTTAGAAATTTTTTGAAGAGTTGTGCTGCCAAGTACTCTAGAGAATAAGATTCTTCCGCATCCCTTGTAGAAGATCATCTTCTTGCGTACAAGATTTGAGGAGTCAAGCGCTGGATTGAGTCTGTTGCAATGAACAGTGTAATGTCGTTGAAGCGTGATTCGACAAAAGGTAACTTCAGTCTTTAGTTAGAGGATATCTAGGGAAGAAATATGAGTTTCTTGTAATTGCGAGATTCATAGTGTTTGATTAGATCCGGTTCGGATCGATGGTTTTTCACCCGGTTAGGGCTTTCCACCTTAAATCTGGTGTCCTTGTAGTGTGTGCTTGTGATTTTATTTCCGCTTCGTAGTTTATTATTTTTTTGCACACTAGTGAGCTGATTTATTGAGCAGACTAATCTAGAAATCTCGAACCCTAAATCTTTCATATATAGTTTACTATTTGTAAATTTTCCTCTTTATTGACCGACACTTGAATAATTATGATCACATGATCAAAGTGTTATAAATAACAAATAAAATGGGATTAGAATGATTTACGCAGGCGCCTCTTAATTTCATAAGGCCCCCACTAATCTTCAATTTATTGATACTTTAACATAAGAAATAGAGTACATTATTGGCATTGAGTAGCGTTCCTCCATCCATTAAAACAGTAAAGAGCACATGACCCTGATAGAAAAATTAAGAGTAGGTGGAAAGTAGACTGCTAGGGCTCCTATAGAGAGGCTAAGGATATGCTTCAATGATGGCCTCATTCACAGCCATAGGTATTATCTTATAGTTTCCAAAACCAGCTTTTGTCAAAAGATTCTTCCACTCATCCTTTGTCCTCTCCTTGCCTCCAAACACGCCCAATTCCAGATCCATACAGAGTCTAGGCCTTGCAAACTGAAGAGTTCCTTCAATGTCCACCACAATCTCTACTATGATCAACTTCCCTCCCTTTGCAGGTATAGCCTCCCTGCACTTGTTGAGGATCTTGATGCTATCATCATCATCAAAGCCATGGAGAAAAGACTGCAACAAGCTCAATATCATTAGATAGAGACCCATAAACACACAATCAAATAAACAAGAGAGTTGACAAATCCACTCCAAAATAGCCCTTGCGTACATCAAAATGATTAACTCAGGGATACCAAACTGGACTTATAAATCGCCTATAAAGTCTCCTTTTATAATTCTACCGTCGAAGAACTCGTTGTTAGAGCGCAAATCAGAAATGTGGGCCCATTAATTTTCATTAACTTAGGCAGTGAGTATTTTATGAGGACTTTTATTCACTACCACAGCAACAAAGAAAATGTGTAAAGTTAGCTAATGTGGGGTGAAACTCTTAAATTGAGTGGGGTCAAACTCAAAAATTTATGTTGGGTCAAACTCAAAATTTCAATTCATGACATAAGAATTTTATTTTAAAATATTTTTTCAGATCTCAGACCCCACTGAGATCAATTTGGCGCCGCCCATGCTTTTGCTAACAATTTTATAAATTTTTACATGGGATTGTTTTGGACAATCCACTCCACTAAACCCATTTAAAAATGACGTAATAAAAGGTAAACCGAATTGACAAGGTTAACCAGGTTCAACTGAACCCATTTAAAAATGAAGTAATAAAAGCTAAACCAAATTGACAAGGTTAACCAGGTTCAACCGAAACCAGTTATTTGGACAGATTGGACTTAATGATCAAACCGTTCATTTGGTAAAAAAACAGTCAAAACTGGTCAAATTTACCAGTTGGATCGGGTTGAACCTGCAGTACAAACTCTTTTGGACTATTTTTAGATGTGTAACTGGTGCGGTAGCCCATTTGGTCCACTGAAAACCTATCATTTGGACAAGAACTGGTCATAATCAATATAGCTTTGCCAGTCCCACAGGGTTGATATTCATCAAAATTGTCTTCATGAGAATTATATTTCAAATCTCCTTTGAATTTATGTCAAATAAATTCTACTTCTTAGTGTGTATGTGTGTGTGATGTATGTACGTAGTATGTACTAAGGCAGAGAGAGAGAGAGAGAGAGAGAGAGAGAGAGAGAGAGAGAGAGAGAGAGAGAGAGAGATTGCCTTCATTAGAACTGCATCAGCTTTGGGCACACAGTCAAAAACGTCCCCAGCGACAAAATCGACCTTGGGGTCTTTGGGCACAGCCTCTACAACATGAGCAAAGTCCATAACAGTGCACTTGACATGGGGAAACGCATTGGTAATGGCCTTAGAGGCCACACCAGTGCTGCCCCCAACATCCACCAAACTGCGCACCCCATCAAGCACACCCTCCTTGGCGCACCCTTGCACTAGTGCTGAGACCACAAAGCTTGTGTGGCTCGTCATCGCATCATTGTGAAGCTTGTTATACTCAGGGTCCTTCCCCACCCGATCATAGTAGGGCACCCCATTGTGTGCTGCCAACCATGGTGTCGTCTCTCCTTCAATCCCCGCGATGAGAAAGTGCCATGGCAACATCTCATCAGCGTGCAATTGGATCAAGGCGAACGACACCAGGTTCTTCTCTTCAGCTCTCACCAAGAGCTTCGATGCTGGTGTCAATCCATACTTCTTCTCCGGGCCATCAATAACAGCAAACAACTTCATGTGGACCAAGAACCGCATTATACGATGAAAGCGGTCCATGTTCGGAGAAGGTATGGTGAGCTTGTCGGCGATCTCTGATAGGGTCATGGGCTTGCCATGCTTGTGAAGTATGTCGGGTACCCCAAGTTCGATGGCGCACTTGAGAGTAAGCGATTCAGCAAACCCATAAATGTGTTTCCATATCTGGGCTTGACCCTGAATTTCCTCATCCATAGCCAATGGAATTAGATCATTTTTCATTGAATCCATGTCTTTCTACTGAATGTGAACACCTTTCTCAAGTCGATCTTGGCTATGTTTTCAGTATGGATTTGAGAACATGTGAGTTTATTGTGACATGGAGAGGGGCATTTATAGAAACCCCCAATGAATCAGGTGATGGTAGATTTTCGCTGCTTACGTCGGTATGTCCTTTATGGTTCCCACCACTTGGACGGTGCAGGATATAAAAGTCTTTGCGATGGAAGAAAATATTATATAAAATGGGGTAGTTCTTATCTCTTTTTAGGGTCCACCTATCTCTTTTTGGGACAGAAAAATATGAAAAGCAGACAGACACATATGCTATAGTGTCTAAACTATGCCTCACCGCCTTTTCCTTTTGTTTTTAAATTTTGGAGAACAAAATCAAAATCCAAACCGTTGGATGTCTTCAACATCGCAAGAACAGCTATCGGCCTAAATTTGAGCCGTTGATCATTCACCAATCCCAAGATATGTATACAAAAATATGGACCCTTTGATCCAATTTGCTGGAATTTTGGGCCCCAAAATCAAAATCTGAACCATTGGTTCTCTTCACAAGCTTAATAATGGCTATACTACCAAATTCCAATTCCTAGTTCCATGTGGATCTTGAGAAATTGGAGAAAAACTTTGGACCGTTGATAAATGTAAGCATAAACTAATTGGGTTTTCACGTTAGAAAACCCAGTTTGGTTTTTTCTAATTATCTTCAGTTGTGTCTCTCTTAATATCAATCTGAACCATATAATTTCTTTGGAACCCAAAACAGTACAATAGAACATTTACAAATTATTGACAATGGAATATGAATCTAAATCGTTGAAGGGCTTACATCCTAGCTAGTAGTATTGCATGATACCAAAAACCAAAATGGGACCTGTTTTTATTAAGTTTTGCGTCCTGTTCATTTTCTTCCTAATAACAGAGTTTTAATGTAACTAGACCAAAGATAAATAAATAAATAAAAGAAAAGTTGTGTTGCTAATTGTTTCACAAACCACTGGCAAAGTCTTGTAACTTCAAAGAAATAATCACATGAAGCAGACTATATCTCCCTCATACCTTTGAATATCTCTCTCTCCTACTATATATCTCTAACATTCTCCTGCAATTCAATGATGATAATACTAAAAAAAGATTGCAGGATTATTAAGATAAAAAAAGATACAAGCCTTCGTCATATTTCATTTGGGAAATATTCAGATGCATCCATCTCTCCCCATTTTTGGTGAGGGACACCCCCCTTTGGAAAGTGTCAAAGTATAAAAAGGGAGTGTCAAGTACATAGAACTCCCCTTTTTGTCCTTGACACTTTCCAAAAGGGGGTGTCCCTCACCAAAAATGGTGAGGGATGGATGCACTTGAATACTTCCCTTTAATTTGTGGGTATTGCCATCTATCCTATAGAGTTCATCGATCATTGTCCCAAATAGTGCCAATAGTATGCTAGATTAGATGAATGCCTCGACAAAACAAGACTTTCATTCAAGAGAAATAGAAAATGAAGGTGCGTGAGATTATCAAGACCCTTTGAATATATAGTCTTCTATCGTTCACTAACAGCTCGAGCTTTTGATGTTTCTGTTTATTAACATACTATCAAAGTTGAAATTACGTTACACATTGGATACACAAATTTTCTCTTGGGGGAGGAGAGCGGTCCATGTTTGTCAAGCCACCAATTTGGTGTCACCCTATTTTTAAGAGTTTGAATCTACACTAGAACCTAATTTTAATATTTTTTTTCTTCTTTTTCCAATGTATACAATTCCTTAATAAGATTTTCATTTTCTTTTTACAAATAGCGGATTTGAACTCATGCCCCGACTCACACACCTATGTCTCTATCAGCTCACCCACATTTGAGGGACAAGATTTCTTTTCAATTATATCATCTGTATATATCAAGAGAAAAACCCACAAAGTCAATAAAACAATAATAGTGGGTTAGTGGAGAATATTCAAAGTTTAGAGAAATTTCTGTACAGGATCTTGCCCCAGATTTTCCGGTTTTGCAATTACTAAAAGTACAGAGTAAAAGAATGTCTAAAGTCTTACCAAATGCCGCCAAATCACCAGCAATTTGGATTGTAATTGGCCGTCCACTTACCAGATCTACCTTTCAAACTTGAGAAAATATAAAATAAGAGGAAATCAAGTGTTTGAGGGTGGAATGGTATTGAGCTGACCAGTTTCATTGCACCAGCAAAGGGCCTTAAGCCTCATTAAACCTGTTAATTCCATATATTAATTTGAAGTCGTATGGGCCTATATTTTAGTGATCCAAAGGGTTGAAATGATGTAATGTTGAAAGGGAATCCAAAAACAAAATTTACTGCAATGTGAGAGGCTGCAAACCCTAAAATGAGATTGTTGACCTTAGAATTTTCTTGAACTTTTGATGTGTGCATTTAAATGGATATAGTAGGCGGCCAATCAAAGGGTTATAATCTTCTGAATTTGGAGAATTTTATTAGATTTATGCTCACATTTGATCGTTTGCTTATGTCATTCATATACAGGTTTTTCAAGGCCTTGGCAATGATTTGCAATAGAAAATGTTCAATTTCCATATTATCTAGGAACCCACACAATTGATATGGTAGGCCTTGATCCAAGCAATTATCCAAGCTAGAGTCTCTGTTTCCCATGTGTGGTAGTTTTAGTACTAACTGGCCCATTGAATTAGCAATTGGAATGTTGGGCCTTATGGCGATTCTTATTTTAATTTCTAGGGTTTTATAAAAATTGGTCTTTATATTGATTTAGACCTCTTTAATTGAAATCAAATCTTAAGAGTTCAGTATTCCATTATCTCTGATATCACCCCTTCACTCATTAGCAAGGTTTGATATAAAATTCATCAGGACTTTGTCAAACATGGCTTAAGTCATATCTCAAACTAAAATATTCTAACCCTTATGACAGACACTTTAAGGTATTTTTTTAATTCATGATGGGCCAATCCCAAAAGGCCTCAGCATGTCGGGTGGAGATATGGGGCACAAGAACAATGTAGATTTTCAGAGGCACGCCGCTCGTGTCCCTGGAATCCTTTGGGCATTGCATACATCCAAGCTGCAAACTTTAAAAATTAACATTACTTAATCATGGTTTTCCAATAAAATAACATTACTTTTATCTTTTGCCGTCTCCAAGTGAAAGAGGACACCTTTCGCGTGGGATGGATGTGACCCATGGCCACATAATTAGACCACACCAACCACCAGTCAAAACGGGCACACATTAAAAGAAAATATGAGGGCTGTCCTTATTCACCAACCATGGAAACTACGGTCCCATCAAAAGAAACTCAGTGCGGATCCACTATGTAGGTTGTAGATGTAGCGGAAGCAAGAATCTATAAAAGCTGACTGCTACAAACGCGATAAGTACAGTGTCGTGTCGGCTTAAATCATAATTGTCCAACTGATATCTCTCATGTCTATAAATAGCCTTTGGCTAATGGGTGATAAGATCTCTAACTGGAGAGGTTGGACAAAACTCTATCAATTTGAATTTGAATAGAGATATGATAACGATAGAGAGTTGGATGAAACTCAAACTATTCTTATCCATATTACTATGACGAGATTCCTTGTGAGGGGTGTATCTTTGTGAGTAAGGTCCATTCACATGTAAACACAAGTGGCATGGGCCCATCACAAAAGCCGACACACTAAGCCCTAAACTTTTAGAAATCGCAAATTAAAAAAGTAAAGCTCCAAGATGGTGTCCACGTATTAAAAATGTGAACCGCGCTCAAATAAATGCCTAGTGCAATTAACTAAATTAATTTGTCAAAACAATTAACGTGATAACACATTTTGTAATAAATGGATCCTAGATGGGATCAACTCTTATTAAGGTAAAACTTCGAGATACCCCATGGGGATCCCGACTCTGAAGGGGATTCGGGCTAGCCTGAAGTGGATGGATGTGCATATTTTAGGGTTCTAGTTAGGGTCACAACTAGGCGGGTAGATATCAGGGTTGGTATTGGACCAATTCAACTCCAATTCAAATTGGATGTGGGTAGATCCAAACCGATATCGACCAATGTAAAATCCAGATATTTTCAATAAGCATAACTTAAAACTCCCGCCTCTAATGTAATTGGATTAGTGTAATTTTTAGGTTCAGTTTGCTTTGTCAAATGGTACAATTAGCTAATGTGTAGAACAGGGGGACAATGGAGAGGACAGTCACACCTTCCAACGGCCTACCAGTGGCATGTGAGGTTCACGGTTCACCAGATAACTAGGGAAAAAGAATCAACAGCATTGCCAACCAACATTGTCCCCAGATAATCCCAAAAGCTAGCAGTGACTCTTCACCCTTAGCAAGACTGTAATCTATATCATTCATATGCCTAGGAATATGTTTAATAACAAACACATCAAAGTTTCGATTTCGAACATTGAATATAAAAAAAAAGGAGGAATAGTCTGTGAGATCAAGTGGGCATGGCCCAAGGTGGTAGATTGACTAGATTCAGGTCACTTAGAGAACACTCGGGATATAAGGGACTCCATTTGTCCCACATCATATATTTCTAACTCATGACCCTTTGCATATATGTGCGGCCTGGCCTTAACCTCAACATAATGCTTTTTAAAGCTGTGAGACTTTGGTCAAAGCGAGTAATATCATGTGAATAGTGGGCTCCGGTCATCATAAAATTGTATCTAATGGACAGGGCCGGCCTTGAAGGGGGTCCGGAAGTGCGCTCGCCCCGGGCCCATTTTTCAGGGGGGCCCAAAAATGAGATTGACAAGATTCACTGGATAATAAAATTAATATTAAAATTATTAGATGAGTATGATCAATTTTAATTTTTCATAATTAAGCCCACTTAAAAAATTTGATGCTCAGTTTACTATTACACAATTCCTTGTCCAACACAAATTTATTTTTTCATAATTAGGCCCACTGAAAAATGTGTAATGTTATATGCAAAATTAACTGATTTTGATTTATCATAATTGGGCCCACTTAAAATTTTGATGGCCAGTTAGCATTTAACTTTGTTACAAAAGTCCTTGGCCCACCCTGAATGCAACAATATTACTCTTGATTTGGAACTAAAATAAAAAGTTTATGAAACCTTATAGCCTTAGATTTGTTTTTTTGAGCTTTTATGCGCCCCATAATCAACATTTGAACCTTTAATCCATTTAATCATCTGAACCTTTTGCAAATTACAAGTATTTGTCTTGTAAAAGAACTTTTGAATTATTACAACTTACAAGTATTTGTCTTGATTAGGGGGTGTTTGGATAAAGGTAGAATATAATATGATCAAATTTGAATATTGTAAGATTTTATTATCACATAATAAAATAGTATCATATTATAATATTTTATCATTTATGGGGTTTGGCAATTCTACAAATTTCAATATATCTTTCAAGTGTTTGGCTATCTATAACATTTTCACTAGATGATGCATTGAAACAATAAATGAATAGAAAACGTGAATGATTGACCCAGTGGGAACCCACTAACTAGTAGTCACACTACAGTGATTTAATATTAGTAATCACAGTAGGGCCCATTTAATTAGAGAACCATTAGACTAAATGTTAAAAACCACGAGCAATATTGTTTAATCAGTGTGGGTCCACCAAATGCTAATAACCATAAATGTAATACATGCAATGGTGATTATAACGGAGAACCCTGTGAGTGTTGAACATCATTGAGGAATCCATGTATGAGAAATAAATGTAAAACTCATTTGATGTTAATAATCACATTAACCAAGCTAATTATAGTAATCACAAGGGGGGCATTAAACAATATGATTCATTTAATGATGGCAAACTAGTAATTAGTCCTACAATCTAATATTGGTAATTAGTATAAGACCCATCTAAAGTTGGTAGTACGAGACCCACATAATGTTGGTTATCGTAGTAGAAATTACCTAATGTGATATTTGTAGGACCCACCTAATATTAGTAATCAATAAAGAAATTATGTAATTATGACAGGGCTATGGGATCCATATAAAATTTATAAACACTAAAGGGCTCATCTAATATTGACTCATTGCAGGATTCCTATAGAAACAATCAATATTTAAAAAAATTGCAGTGGGCCAAACCCTTGTTTTGGTTAATTGTCTGAATGAAATATAGTTTTATACAGCATATAGTTGAATATTATAACATGAAGGTTTTATAAGAAAATGAGATATTGTAGAATACCTTCTAAGTTATCCAAACACCTAGTTTAGGGTGAGTAGATTATATTCTAAACTATGATATAATATAGCAAAATCTTTAAGAATATATGGTTTCCAAACACCCCTTTATACATTATAGCCTTTTATTTTGAATGTTTATATATTGAAGTTTGAATTTATATGCTTTGAATGTTAAAGTTTTAGTTAATTTTGACATGTTAAATATTGGTTGAAAAATGAATGAGGCCATCACTATGTTTATATATATATATATGTATATAGATACCTAATTTTTACTCTTGCCCTGGGCCCTGAAAAATTCAGAACCGGCCCTGCTAATGGAGGAAAGTGTGAGATTCGGCGGAACTGACCGAGGTGGCAGATTCGGGCCTATATAGACACGGGCCTATGTACGAGGAATATATTATCCACAATGGTTGCTCCTATCCCAGATAGGATGGATGGATTAGCCCCTATGAAAAAAAAAAAAAAAAACCGAAAACAAAAAATCCCCACGGAGCATATGCTTGGGCATGTTATGGAGTAACAAAGTTAAGTTTAATGACCTTTTAAAAATACTTTTTTTTTAGAATTAATTCAATGCTGATAAAAAACTTAATGAGCATATACTTGGGCATAATGTCAGATCATGAGAGAATAATAGTGAGAAAAGAGCTGCACTTATGAAATAAAATAATATTACAGGCATTGGTCAGTACCATTGCTTCTTTCACTGATGATATAGCAAAAGGACAAAAGTACACAGAAAAATCAATAACAGGTGGAAAGAAGACAACTTGGGTCAATTTAAGGACCAGGACATGCTTCAATGATGGCCTCTTGGCGGTCATGGGTATTATCTTGTAGTTCCCAAAACCAGCTTTTGTAAGGAGGTTTTTCCACTCATCCTTAGTTCTCTCCTTGCCTTCAATCACACCCATCCCCAAGTCCAAACAGAGCCGAGATCAAGCCAGCTCAGGAGTTCCATCTCTCTCCAACTCCAACACTATCTCTACTATGATCAACTTCCCTCCCTTTGGAGGTATGGCCTCCCTGCAATTGCTGAGGATCATCATCTAAGTTATGGAGAAAAGACTGCAACAAACTTAGCTTCATCAGATAGAGACCCAAAAACACAAACGAATAAGCAGGAGATCATACGCTGATCGAGCCTAGTGAAATGGTTAAATAAAATCATAGTAATGCTTATGGAGTCCTGTAGCTAGTTGGTTATAGATGCAACGCTGAATCAGGGTGCACCAAATTGGGCGTATTAATTACTCTTTAAGATGAGAACGGCTCCTTATACACCTGAGTGGTAAGGAGTCCAGTTCTCATTGGGAGGTCTGTGTCTTTTTGTATGTGTAAATTTCTATCACCTCGCATACGTGAGTTGTGTACAAATTTTTTTTACCTTTTTATGATAACACATTTCCAAATGTTTTACAATGCAATGCCTATGAAAATTTCCCTCACACCATTCCATTCGAAGTAATGTTACAAAAACATACCTAATTGCCTAGCTAGGTTGACCTGGTTCAACTAAAACCAGTGTTAAAGTGACCACTAAGACACGCTTCAACCTCTTTTTGACTATTTCTAGATGTTTAGTTGGTCCATTGGAAAAACGTTAAAAGGCGACGGTTCTTACCTAGCTGTTTAGGATTCGAACCCTGAACATGCCACCTTCCCTCACTGAAGGGCTATCTTACCTCACACAAGGTCTATGTCCCTCACCCAAGGGTTGGAGCCCTCTAAGCTAAGTACCAAATAATAATAAAAGAAAGAAAACTGGTGCATTGGACATGTATGTTCCACAAAGTACCATCCATTTGGACAAGAGGTCTATGTCCCTCACCCAAGGGTTGGAGCCCTCTAAGCTAAATACCAAATAATAATAAAAGAAAGAAAACTGGTGCATTGGACTGTATGTTCCACAAAGTAATTAACATCCATTTGGACAAGAACGGGTCAAAATCAATTAAAATTGTCTTCATGGGAATTATACTTCAAATTCCCTTTGAATTGCCAATGCACTGATTAATAAGTGGCAATGGCACTTTAATCCCACGGAAGCAAAAGATCAATCTGTCGAGAATCAATAATCAATATATTCCCATAAATTCATCGTGTATTTTTTTGAGACATTCTTCCCGTATACAAGAGAGAAAGCAATTCAAATTCAAACAATTATTATCTCTAACCAATTCTAACTATTCTCTATCTTTAACATCCATTCTCAATCACATAGTCCTTTCATGGAAAGGATTTGTGACTATTAAAATAAAAATAACAAACCTTTTGATCTTTAAAAGTACTTAGCAGATACCACAATTATGACCACCGCGACTCCGACTCGAACACCTGACCTAACAGGCTCCCATTTGTAGTATCTTAAATCCCACTGAGCTACCATTTATCACAAAACCAATTGGTGATGGGAAACGGTACAACAATGGTTTTATGGTGATGGCGAGGGCACGACCACAATTATGACTTCTCAAGAGCGAGGGTGGACGTTGACCTCAACATATCATGATCTCTTCCAAAAGCTCTTTGCATTTGATGAAGTTAGTGAGGTAAGCTTGGATAATTGAATGGATAAAAGATGCTTGATTTTTATTGAAATTGGAAAATATGACTATGATTATTGCAAATGCATAATAAAAGGGTGGCCAGCATGAGGGTCACTGCGGTGATTTTTTTTTATTGATACATTCTTCTCTTTTTTATATAAGAAAGAACATAAATGAATACTAATCTTTTAACCAACTCTAACTAATATCCATCTCTAACACAATATTCCCTAATTATTCTTTTACCCAAAAAAACAATAACAATCCCTATTCCTGTAGGTTGGTTATTGACTCAGGAGCCACTAGTTGTCCCATCCAAGAAAAACACACACTCACAAAACCATTGATTTTATCTTAAATATCTTTTACCTTTTTAGTGTATGTGTGTGTAATTAATGCATTTACTAACCCCAAGGGGTAGTTCAGTTGGCCTAGGACCACGGTTCTCACCCTGAGGTTGTAACCATTGAATTTATCTTAAATATCTTTTACCTTTTTAGTATATGTGTGTGTAATTAATGCATTTACTAACCCCAATGGGTAGTTCAGTTGGCCTAGGACCACGGTTCTCACCCTGAGGTTGTATGTTCGAAACTGCATTTTCACACTGGGACTACAGGAGAATTTAACCGCTTCCCTCTGGGCCCGGAGGGATTAGTCCAATCCAAAAAGTTGAAAACCCTTGATGGAAAAAAATAAATAAAAAAATAATACATTTACTAAGAGGGAGAGAGATTGCCTTCATTAGAACTGCATCAGCTCTCGGCACATAGTCGAAGGCATCCCCAACAACAAAAGCAACCATGGGGTCTTTGGGCACACTCTCCAATACATGAGAAGAGTCCATGACAGTGCATTTGACATTGGGGAAGGCATTGGTGATGGCCTTAGAGACCACACCACTGCTGCCGCAAACATCCACCAAAGTGTGCACCCCTTCAAGCACACCCTCCTTGGCGCACCCTTGCACGAGTGCTGGGACGACCAAACTTGAGTGGTTTATCATTGCATCATTGAAAAGCTTGTTGTACTCTGGGTTCTTCCCTATTCTCTCATAAAAAGGCACCCACTTGTATGCCACGAGCCTTGGTGATGTCTCACCTTCGATCCCCGCAATGAGATGTTCCCACAGCAACATCGATTCAGCATGCAATTGAATCCGAGCGTAGGACACCAGGCTCTTCTCTTCAGCTCGTACTAAGAGCTTTGATACAGGTGTCAATGAGTACTTCATCTCTGGGCCATCAACAACAGCGAAGAGCTTCATGTGGACCATGAACCGCATCAGGCGATGAAAGAAGTCCATGTTTGAACAAGGTACACTACAACAACCTGCACTTTTCTCGACGATTTTTTTCGTCGCCAAATGTCATCTTTTCATCGGGAAAATATATCACCGACGAAAATATTTTCGTCGGCCATTCGTCGGTAAAACTCCGTCAGTAAAACATTTTACCGATGAAAATCGTTTTCGTAGGACAAAATGTCATCTTTACCGACGTTTTTTGACCTTTACCGACCGAATTTTTCGTCGGCCAAAGGATTTTTCTTTTTTTAATTATTTGTTTTTACTTTTGCCGACGAAATCTTTCGTCGGCAAAGACCCTTCATTTTATTTTTTTTATTTTTATTTTAATTTTTCCCGACGCAATGTTTCGTCGGCAAAGGTCATTTTCTTTTTTTATTTTTATTTTACATTTTTTCGTCGGCAAAGGTCATTTTCTTTTCTTTTTTTAAATTTTTCTTTTACATTTTTCCGACGAACTTTTTCGTCAGCAAAGGTTATTTTCTTTTTTTAATTTTTATTTTACATTTTGCCGACGAACGTTTTCGTCGGAAAATGTCATATTATTTCTTTTAATTTTTATTTTACATTGTGCCGACGAACATTTTCATCGGGAAATGTCCATTTATTTTTAAAAAATTTTTATTTTACATTTTGTCGACGAACATTTTCGTCGGTAAATATAATTTTTTTTTAATTTTTAATTTACATTTACCGACGAAAATATTCGTCGGCAAAGGGCTTTAATTTTTTTTAAATTTAATTTTTTATCTTTTACCGACGATAATTTGCGTCGGGAAAGCTCGTTTATTTATTTTTCTATTTTTTAGTTTCACATTTTGCCGACGTATAAGTTTCGTCGGCAAAAACCATTTATTTTATTTTTTTAATTATTTTTTAACTTTTGCCGACGACTAATTTCATCGGCAAAAGTCTTTTAATTTATATTTTTAATTTAATTTTCACTTTCGCCGACGAAAATTTCCATATTTTGTCAGCAAAGATGTTTTTTTTTTTTAAAACCTATTTATTTTTTCATTATAATTTCCTATAAACCTGTTTATACACCTGTTCATATACCTATATTCAAGATAAAAATGCAATGACAAAACAGTTACTAAGTAAACAAACAACCATCTACATTTTTCATTATTCATTAAATGATTCGTCTCATTAAACTAATATTACAATCAATAACAATACAGTCTGATATAAATGTCCAATATATATACAAATAAAATGAAAAAAAGTCCAACACCCCCACAAGTCTGCAACCGACCCCAAAACTCCAACATTTCGAAAAGCGTCCATCAATCTGCAATGAAAAAAACAACATTAAAATCTTTTCAATTAATTAAATTATAAATGAAACATAAACATTTATATATAAAACTTTGTTAACCAAAAGTTCAATTCACTAACCGTCAATTTTTACACGTTACTTTTGCATTGAGCATGGTACTCGTGCAGATTCTTGAGATGTTCGATGGCCGTTTCCCGTTTTCAACCTACGACAGCCTAGATTTTAGTCTAAGTATTCAGAATTAAACGTTTTTAGGTTCAACTATCAAATCGGGAGTCCTATCTGCGTACCGTCAGCTCCTACAGATCTGCTTACCCTCGAGCGAAGTGCCTGTGCCGGTTTTCGAATTTTCCGGGGACCGTTTCCCGTTCCGGACCCTCGGCGGGCCGTTTTCGAGCCTAAGTGTTGGAAAATCACATGTTTCGTCGTAATTCTCTAACCAGGAGTCCTATCTGCGCACCGTCAGCTCCTACAGGTCTGCTTACCCTCGAGCGAAGTGCCCGTGCCGGTTTTTGAATTTTCCGAGAACCGTTTCCCGTTCCGGACCCCCGGCGGGCCGTTTTCGAGCCTAAGTGTTGGAAAATCACATGTTTCGTCGTAATTCTGTAACCGGGAGTCCTATCTGCGTACCGTCAGCTCCTACAGGTCTATCTACCCTCGAGCGAAGTGCTCGTGCCGGTTCCAAAATTTTTCCGCTGCAATTTCCCGTTTCGGACCCCCGGCGGGCCGTTTTCGAGCCTAAGTGTTGGAAATTAACATGTTTCGGTCGTAATTCTCTAACCGGGAGCCTTATTTGAGAACCGTCAGTTCCTACAAGTTACTCTACCCTCGAACGAAGTGCTCGTGCCGGTTTCGGAATTTTTCCGCGGCCGGTTCCCATTCCGGACCACGGCGGGCCGTTTTCGAGCCTAAGTGTTGGAAATTAACATGTTTCGGTCTTAATTCTCTAACCGGGAGCCCTATTTGAGAACCGTCAGTTCCTACATGTTACTTTACCCTCGAGCGAAGTGCTCGTGTCAGTTTCGGAATTTTCCCGCGGCCGTTTCCCGTTCCGGACCCCCGGCGGGCTGTTTTCGAGCCTAAGTGTTGTAAATTAACATGTTTCGGTCGTAATTCTCTAACCGGGAGCCCTATCTGCGTACCGTCAGCTCCTACAGGTCTGTCTACCCTCGAGCGAAGTGCTCGTGCCAGTTTCTGAATTTCTCGGGGACCGTTTCCCGTTCCGGACCCCCGGCGGGCCGTTTTCGAGCCTAAGTATTGGAAAATCACATGTTTCGTCGTAATTCTCTAACCGGGAGTCCTATCTGTGTACTGTCAGCTCCTACAAGTCTGCTTACCCACGAGCGAAGTGCTAGTGCCGGTTTCCAAATTTTTCGGGGACCGATCCCCTTTCGGACCCCCGGCGGGCCGTTTTCGACCTTAAGTGTTGGAAAATCACATGTTTCGTCGTAATTCTCTAACCGGGAGTCCTATCTGCGTACCGTCAGCTCCTACAGGTCTGCTTACCCTCGAGCGAAGTGCTCGTGCCGGTTTCCAAATTTTTCGCGGACCGTTTCCCGTTTCGGACCCCCGGCGGGCCGTTTTCGAGCCTAAGTGTTGGAAAATCACATGTTTCATCGTAATTCTGTAACCGGGAGTCCTATCTGCGTACCGTCAGCTCCTACAGGTCTGTCTACCCTCGAGCGAAGTGCTCGTGCCAGTTTCGGAATTTTTCCGCTGCAGTTTCCCGTTCCGGACCCCCGGCGGGACATTTTCGAGTCTAAGTGTTGGAAATTAACATGTTTCGATCGTAATTTTCTAACCGGGAGCCCTATTTGAGAACCGTCAGTTCCTACAAGTTACTCTACCCTCGAGCGAAGTGCTCGTACCAGTTTTGGAATTTTTTTACGGCCGGTTCCCGTTCCGGACCCACGGCGGGCCGTTTTCGAGCCTAAGTGTTCGAAATTAACATGTTTCGGTCTTAATTCTCTAACCGGGAGCCCTATTTGAGAACCACCAAGGACCACAGCTGCATCAATGCTCGGAATTCATGGATCAACCTAACTTGTTCTTATTCGAAAATAACCTAGACTCATCTCCAATATCAAAACAATACTCAAAGGCAAACAATAGCTTGTATAGTGCAATTTACTTTAGGAACAACAATGTTCTCCTTGGCAGCACAACTATGTTGCATCTGTGAACCAGTCTTCTCCTTGGCAGCATCCTAAAAAAAACATTCCAAAACTTGTCATCCCGAATCAAAGATAGCATAACATATTTAATGGTTACATGTGTGGCCCCACATGATGGAATTTTCCAACAATCTCCCACTGGGCCGTATATGTAACTTAACAAATGTGTATGGCTGTATGAGCTCCAAAATTCTGCTATCATAATCTTAGGGTATATCCAAACAATCTCGTCCATTGAGTATGCCGGTATAGGATCAAAGCGGTTTTCATCATATTGAACATGACTAAACCCATCAATGGTCACATACACCAATATAATTAAATGACATAGATCAATCATGGATGCATAGCATGGAAAATACATGCAATGTGATCTATACTTAAATTGAAGTGAATTCAGGATTTTAAAGGGTCATAATATGCTCACCTACGCTGCTACCAGTTGTCTGAGGACTCAGCGGCAACTGGGACGGCTGAGGAGGGGTCGGTAAGGTATGTGTGATGCGAGGCTGAGTCGGTAAGGGCTGTATGGTCAGCGGCTGAGTCGGTATGGATCCTGTGGTCGGTATGGCCTCATGTGTGCTATCTGCACCAGCTAAACTGAGTGTAGCTGCAACAGTCCGAGCACGTTTGACCCTACTGTCCCGAGGCATAACTGCAACCTGGATTAAAGCAGAGTGACAAGGAACATAAATAATTAGTAGCAAAGATCAATATTATTAGTAAAGTGAATGTCAGCAACTGACATTAAATGTAAATATAAATCATTCTAGCACGAGTGTCAACATCAAAAATAATAATTTTAAACTACATGTCATGACATTCACATAACGATTACCTCTTCCGATTGAGAAGAAGATGCCTCATCTTCTACATCATCATCTGCAGTGGGAATATAGTCCTCATCCTTATCATTCCCAATGACATTCTTCTTTCCCTTCTCGTTTGTCCCTTTATTAGCCGAACCAAATATAGCACATGCGGTTCGTTGGATACCTAGAGATGCAAGTTTTTCTGCATTCTGCTTAATTGTTTTTTTTCTCTTTGATAAATAATTGGAAGCTTGCAATTGACGGGACAACTCTCCTGGTTTGACCCATTTTTTCCCCTTGTTTGGCATCTTTTGCAACTATGAATTATATAAACAGGATTAAAATGTGAAATGTAAAAAAAAAATATCAATATTTGAACATATCACAAGAGAAAATGGAATTGAAGACAATCTCATTATATAAGACAAGATCTTTATTAATTTACTTAATAATTACATGTGTAAAACCTGAAACAAACACTACATGTCATATTCTATATCTTCATCTTCCTCATTATGAACATCATTTTCTTCTTCATCTTCGTACTCCGCCAGTGTTTCATCCTCGTCTTGGCCATCCTTGTCTGCAGACTCATCATTGAGAATGATCTCAGGATCTATATCATCCATAGAGTGTTGGACACTAGTACCATCGACGAGGACTGGGACAACAAATGATGATTCGTCCTGCTGAAATGCGTCATTAGGCGCATCACAATCGTTGTTGTCGTCATCCCGCTTAGCGGGTACATCCCACAATCCACGAGGCTTGACCCGTTCTACGACTCTCCAATTTTCTCCTCTGCTGGTGTCATTGATGTAGAAGACTTGAGCTACCTGACCTGGTAGGACAAATGGATCATCCGTACACCAACGACCAGTGATATCAATGCTTGTAACATGGTCTTCGATGTTTATCTTGTGCTTGGTACTAGTGTTGTACCATTCACATTCAAATAGGACCACCTTATCCCAGTGCCGATAGGACAATTCCCATACTTTACAAATGTAGCCATAGTAGTCATGTTTCTCCCTTTCGTATTCCCCTTCCACGACCAAACTACTACTCTGGCTCCTACGACATCTCTCACGATCTTTAGTGTGGTATCGGACGCCATTGCAATCACACCCCTGATAGAGATTCACTTGGGACATAAAGCCATTTGCTAATGACCACATCTCATCAGACGCTTTCGGTGAACCTAGAGATCGCAATTGATTCATCTACATAGGCAAATTACGTCAGATGTATTGGACATATGTTATTTAAAAACAAATCCAATAATATCTAACAATTATAATGATCCAACGTTTATGTCTTACACGTTGTTTGAACCATTTTGCAAATTCTCTTCGTTGTATCTGCCCGACGTCTCCACTTCTTTGTTCCTGCACTAAATTCTTGTGTTCCCTACTCAAGGTATTTTTTACTGAATAAGTAAATATAGATAATGAATAAAGGAGTAAAAAAAGCAATGCATAAATATGGCTAGATTGAAGCACATACTGAAGATATGGCAACACCTCGGGGCAATTATTCAACACAAACCAATGAGCCATGTCACGATCTTTTTGAGAAGGATCATGTGCCCTTGGCATCATTCCGAGGGGACGGACAGTTTGTGTGAAGACCGACATCCCCGGACCACGTTCGCCACCATCATCATAACGCTCTACTCGATCAGTCTGCCTTAAATACATTGAGCAAAAAGTGAGACACTCTTTGACAATGTAAGCCTCTGCTATCGAACCTTCAGGCCGAGCTCGGTTGCGAACGTACCCTTTTAGGGTCTTCAGAAACCTTTAAACAACCAATGATAAGAACCATGATTTCCAATGCAAGGCAATAGCATTAATACATAAATAATTAATCAATGGTCACCAGCTATTATCTTTCAATCGGGTACATCCACCGATATTGCACAGGTCCACCAAGCATGGCCTCGCGTGGCAAGTGAACCGATAGATGGACCATCACATCAAAGAAAGCAGGAGGAAAGATCCTCTTAAGCTTGCACAATATTAAAACTATCCGCTCCTCCAATTTTTTTAAATCATCTTGTCTCTGTGTTTTAGAGCAGAGGTCTTGGAAAAAGCTGCATAACTCAAACAATGTTGTACATATATCCTTATTCAAAAAGCCGCGCATGCCAATAGGAAGGATGCGTTGGATAAGGACGTGGCAATCATGGCTCTTCAAACCAGCTAATTTATCATTTCTCGAGGTTACATACCTCGAGAGGTTCGCCGTCTGGGTATTTGATGGACTTCAAGAATTCATAAAATCCATCTCTCTGTTTTGGCTGGAGAGTGTAAGAGGCATGCGGCTTCAAGCTTGATCCATCACCTCTCTCCACTAGATGCAACTCTGGTCTGATGCCCATATTTTTCAAATCCTTATGCGCTTTCTTGTTGTCCTTGTTTTTGCCCTTTATGCCCAAAATTGTTCCAACCAAAGCTACACATACGTTCTTCTCAATGTGCATAGGATCAAGGTTGTGTCGGAGTTTTTTGCACTTCCAATAAGGCCATTCAAATAGGATGCTTTTCTTTGTCCAATTCAGTTCTCATAGTCACGCGGTCTTTTGTTATTCTTGCCAAACTTGACCGGCTCTATCTCTTCGAGCTGGTCCAGTACCTTCTGCCCTGGTAGATCCAAAGAATTCTTTTCATGCTCAGGCTGACCGTTGAAGGCCTTGCTTCTACGCCATTGGTGGTTTAGTTCCAAGTATTTACGATGGCCAATGTAACCAATCTTATCTTTCAACTTCACCCCTAACGAGCTGTCATTACACGAGGGACAAGCGTTATAACCTTTTGTGCTCCACCCAGACAAGTCACCATATGCAGGAAAGTCATTTATCGTCCACATTACAGCAGCATGCATTTGAAAGATTTCCTTAGTGGAGGAATCATAAGTAGCTACACCATGATCCCACAACTCCTTCAACTCATCAACCAAGGGCCTCAGATATACATCAATATCGTTTCCCGGTGAGTTTGGTCCTGGAATGAGTAATGACATCATCAAGAATGGCTCCTTCATGCACATCCATGGTGGCAAATTATAAGACACAAGTATGACAGGCCACATGCCATACGAGGTGCTCATGTTACCGAAATGATTGAATCCATCGATGGCTAACCCCAGTCTCACATTACGTGTCTCTTTGGCAAACTCTGGAAATTTCATATCAAATTCTTTCCACTCCACTGAATCAGCCGGATGCCGCGCTATCCCATCATCAACCCGCTTATCACTATGCCATCTCATCTCCATGGCTGTTTTCCTTGACATATACAATCTGCGTAACCTCGGTATCAATGGGAAGTAACGGAGCACCTTATGAGGGATCTTCTTTCGCTTGCCATCATTGACCTTGTACCTAGGCTCTTCGCATTCTGGACATTTATCCAATTGAGCATTCTCCTTCCAATATAGCACACAATTGTGTTTGCAAGCATCTATGTTCTTGTATCCCATGCCCAATTCACGCAATAATTTCTTCGCCTCATAAACCGATGCCGGCACCACATGACCTTCAGGTAAAAAGTCCTTAAAAATTTGCAAAAACCTTGTCGAATGACTTATTGCTGCACCCACTTTCTGCCTTCACATGCAATATCTTAATGATAAACGATAACAAAGTATCCAAAGTTTTGCATCCTGGGTACAGGCCACGCTGAGAAGCCTTCAACAAATTTTCAAAATCATGCACATCATCCCTCTCTTGAGTATCTTCATCCAAATAGGTTCCCCTACGATGGTCCTCTAGCAACTCATCATATTCATCATGATTATCTTCTGTTTCAGCCTCGCTCTCATCCGAATCATCGGGTTGAACTATGGGTTCCCCGTGATATATCCACTGCATATATGAGACCATCCTTCCGTTAATGTGCAAATGCTTTCTCACTGTATCATAGTCCTGCATCAGATGGTCACAGCAATCATTACATGGGCACCTAATCAACACCGCACCCCCCGAATTCGACTTTGCAAAATCAATAAATGAGATCACCCCATCTATGTACTCCGCATCAAATCGGTTCTGATAACGTAATATCCAACTCCTGTCCATATCTGACCAAATCACAAGTAAATAACAATTAGATATTGAGCTATTATATGCATGTTTTGGGATTGCAAAAATTCTCGAACTTTTCTCCCATGTTTCGTTTCACAAATGCTTAAGTATAACGAGCTTCTTTATGCACCATCCGTTCCAAGATGCAAAAAAATCCACAGTTACTTTTTAATAACAAGTAATACTACAACAGTAGTGATTGTGATTCTGAGATTCTCTCAATTGCGATTGCAATCACTGAAACCTCTTTCATTTACAAATTTGTAGTATTGCTGCTTCACGACTCCTTTCTTTCAAAAGCACTAGAAAATCCAGGATCTATATCAGGTAGCAGCTACAGACACTAAATCCAAATTCATACATAAAAGATCTTGTTTTATACATAACATTGTCTAATCCATACATACATAACAGTGTCTAATCCAAATTCATACATAACATAACAGTGTCTAATCTAAATTGATACATAACAGTGTCTAATCCATACATACATAATAGTGTCTAATCTAAATTCATACATAACAGTGTCTAATCCAAATTCTTTTAAAAGATCTTGTTTTTTAAAACAAACATATAAATCCAATGGTAGCCCATTGGTGAGCATCTCCCTATCTACGGATACAAAGAGGGATCCATCCCTTTCCTATTGAATAGGAATTTGGGTAGCCTAATAAGCAACATCTATGAGAGGATTGGGCATTGGGAAAAAAAATCAAAGGAATTCCAGAAAGTCTGTCAAGTCTGTAGAACATCCAACACATAAAATTCCTCATGGGAATTTCAACAAACAACTGCCAGTCCTAAGTAATAGACATGAGTTTATTGACCTTTTCATCAATGCTAGAAAAAAGGAAGAAGAGAGAGAACAGAGAAGAAAGAGAGAGGATAGGGGGAAGGGAGGGGTGTACCTGTGCAGGGGAGGCTTCCACGGATATAAGAGGAGGAAGATGAAGACTAACCGGCCGTCCCGGGGCTGCTGCTACGATCGTCGATTGCCTGTTGCTGCTGTGATCTTCCTGATGTTGCTGTGATCGTCCCTAACCTGGGACCGGTCTGGAGAGAGTGATAGAGTGAGAGAGTGAGAGAGAGAAAAGAGAGAGTGAGAGACAGAGGGAACAGAGGGAAATAGCAGATCTGAGAGAGCGAGAGTGAGAGACCGAGAGAGCAAGAGAGAGAGAGAGAGAGAGAGAGAGAAATGGGAGAGAGACCGAGAACGCAGAGATGTCGAGCGAGAAGCCGAGAAATGGGAGAGAGACCGAGAGCAGCGAGAGAGACAGGGAGCAGAGCAGTGAGTAGCAGGGGAAAGAGAGAGAAGAAAAGAGGGAAAATAGGGAAAATAGGACATTTGGCGGGAGAGGGGAAAAAAAACGTGGTGGCCGAATTTTATGTCAATATTTTTTGTTGAAAAATAATATTTCATTGGTAAAAATTATTTTAGATTTTTTTTTCAAATTAAGTGAAAAAAATATAAAAACCTTTAAATGTCGGTAATAAATTTTCTGACTCTAATTTTCGACGACAAAGATAAAATTATAGGTAAAGGACTCAGACTTCTATTTTACCTAGAAATAGAGTTCAACATTACAGATGTTTTACAAAAAACGCCGTTAATCGTTCATTTTACCAACGTCGTATAATCAGTCGATAATAGTCTCTGATAGTTTTACCGAGATAAAATAAAAAATAAAAAAGATGTTCCAACACTTAGGCTCGATAACGTCTAATCGGGGGTCCGAAACGAGCAATCTCCCCTGGTAAAAAATTGATAACCGACGCGAGCACTTCGATCAGGGGCAAGTAACTTGACGGTACTGATGGTTCATAAAAATGGCTCCCGATTAGAGAATTTATAGTTACTACAAGATTTTCCAGGTGGAGGTGCGGAGGCAAGGGGAGACAGGGGAGGAAGAAGAAGAGAGGAAGGGAGGGAGACAGAGAGATGGGGAACGAGGGAGAGAGAGAATAGAGAAGAAAGAGGGAGGAGAGGGAAAATGGTGAGCGGTTTGTGCGAAGGGCACAAAGAGGGAGGGGTTTACTGACGTCATAAAATTTTTTGATAATATAATTCGTCAATAATAGTCTTTGATATTTATTTTCCTTAAAAATGATGTTAATAATAAAAAGAGGGGTTTCGGTGGCGGGAGAGGGAAAAAATTTGGTAAAAATTTACCGACGATTATTTTCGTCGCAAAAAATAGATTTTTCGTCAATAAAAATTATTTTATTTTTTTTAATTGAAAACAAGTAAAAAAGACTACAACCTTTACTGATGTTTTATATTAAACATCGGTGATAAATTTTTCGACTCTAATTTTCATCTCCTTCTCCATTATTTTCTTTCCATTCTCTTTCTCCTACTCTTTTACTCTCCATCACAACCACCCACTACACTGCCATCACCACCCGGCTTGCATAGCCACTGCACTAACCTTGCACCACCTTCGGAGATAAAATTAAAATGGTAGAATTTAAGTTCATCATACGACTTCAACTTCGGAGATAGAACTATAATGGTAGAATTTAAGTTCATCATACGACTTCAAATTCGATGTTTATTTAAAATAAAAGAAGTAGGGCAAATGTACAAGATTGACAGTCACGTGTGGACCAAAAGTCTGTCCTATGACCAAATTCAGATTGAATTGTTTGAGAGTCGGTTTCTTTCCTTTCATATATTTCATTTAGAATTTAAAAACAGATGACATGGGAGGTACACCTAAAAACTGAGGAGATGATGCATCTTCTGGAGTTACCTGCTTATATTTCTTGTAGACTCGCTTGGTTTACTATGTTCTTGGATTCATCATTAATCGACATGGCATTGCACATCTCAGCACGGTACTCATCATAATGAGGCTCCCATCTCTCAAACAAACGGCTGAAACTATTGGGCCAAAATTCATATTCCAACAACTACTAGCACCGGTTTTTTTCTTTTACTTTCTAAGATAAGAAGGCCATAAACCTAGATCTAAATCTCAATCACATTCACACCACATCCTTCAAGGCCTCACTCTATCATCCATGTCAGCTATAGTTTTACCGAAGTAAACTAAAAATCAAATAGGATTTTCTAACACTTAGGATCGAAAACAGCCCGCCGGGGGTCCGGAACAGGAAACGGCCACCGAAAAATTTGGAAACCGGTGCAAGCACTTCGCTCAAGGATAAAGTAAATTGACGGAACTGACGGTTCGCAAATAGGATTCCCGGTTAGAGAATTAGAAGCAAAACATAGGATTTTCCAGCACTTAGGTTCAAAAACGGCCCGCAGGGCGTACGGAACAGGAAAAGGCTCCGAAAAAAATTGGAAACCGACACAAGCACCTAGCTCGAGGCGAAATTAACTTGTAGGAACTGACGGCTCGTAAATCAGACTCCCGGATAATGAATTAACCCTTAAAACGTTGGATTTTTAACACTTAGGTTCAGTTTGGCATCTCTACTTTTCTCTTCTTATTGGCTTAAAACTGATGGAATCCCGTTTTAGCATGTTTGGGTGAAGCATCTACTGTGTCCATTTCAAATGGCACTAAGACAAGCATTTGTGACCCAAACCGTTGATCATGTTAGGGGGGCTAAAAACGGCTATGGTACCAAAAGTCAACCTTTGGATCATTATAGATTGTGATGTATTGATGAAAACGTATAGACCATTAGATCATCATTTATGGAATTTTGTACGCCCTATTTTCGCAATCCAAATTTTTAGTCCTCTTCAAAAGGTCATTTATAGTTATAGGTCCCAACCCCAAATGTTGATTCAATATGGATCATGAAATAAATTTGAAATAAATATCAATCGTTGGATTAATGCATGGTTACTACAGTGCATTCACGAGTTAAGACATGCAGACCGTTTTTTCTACATTTCCGAACAATCTGGATCTCTAATGCAAGATATGGACCATAGACCCCTTTTATATGGCAAGTAACGTTTACTGGATCAAATCCCAATGATTAATATTTCATGTATTGTGAGATATTGACAAAAAGATAAATGAGAATTAATAAACATATTTACCAACGATTAATTTCGTCGGTAAGGTAAAAAATAAAAATTTAAAAAGATATTTACCGACGTTTTTATTTTCGTCGGTACAATTAATATAAAAATTAATAAAAATTAATAAATATATTTACCGACATTTGTATTTTCGCATGTAAAATTAATATAAAAATAAATAAATATTGATAAACATATTTACCGACGTTTAATTTTGTCGATAATATTAAAAAAGAATATTAAAAGCATATTTACCGACGTTTTATTTCGTCGGTAAAATTTAAAAAATAAATTATTTTTTTAAAAATTTAAGAATGGCCTTTGCCGACGTTTTATTAAAAAACGTCGGTAAAGGTTCAACTTTTGGCGACGTTTTATAGAAACGTCGGCAAAGGGTAAGCTTTTGCCGACGTTTTTTGAAACGTCGGTAAAGGATGCACTTTTGGCCATGCTTTTTACAAAACGTCGGCAAAGGGCAGACCTTTGCCGACATTTTTAAAAAACGTCGGTAAAGGTCTATCCTTTGCCAAACCAAACCAAACCAAACCAAGCCTTTTCCCACTAGGTGGGGTCGGCTATATGGATTTGACGACGCCAATCAAATCTGTTCAGGCCATGTCCTCCGTTAGATTCATGTAGGCAAGATCATGTTTAATAGTTTCTTTCCAACTTCTCTTGGGTCTCCCTCTCCCTCTCCTACTCTTGGCAAACTCCATGCTTTCACACCTTTTAACAGGTGCCTGTGTTGGACGCCTTCTAACATGGCCGAACCATCTCAGTCGATTTTCTCTCATTTTATCTCCAATCGGTGCTATTCCTACTATGCCCCTAATCTCCTCATTCCTAATCCTATCTCTCCTTGTGATCCCGCACATCCATCTTAGCATTCTCATCTCCGCAACTTCCATCTTCTTGACATGATTATGCTTTACTGCCCAACACTCTGATCCATATAACAACGCTGGCCGTACCGCCACCTTATAATACTTTCCTTTAACCTTGAGGGGGACTTTCCGATCACACAAGACCCCCGAAGCACTCCTCCATTTGGTCCACCCGGCTTGAATCCTGCGACTTACATCAGTATCAATCCCTCCATCCTGTTGCACCATAGATCCAAGGTACCTAAAGTTTTCTTTCTCTACTATCTTTTGTGTGCCCAAACTTACTTCTATGTTACCAGGTGTCCTACTTTGACTAAACTTGCATTCCATATATTCCGTTTTGCATCGACTTACCCTAAACCCTTTTGTCTCTAATGTTTTCCGCCACAATTCAAGTTTAGCATTCACTCCTTCTCTCGTCTCATCCACTAAAACAATGTCATCTGCAAATAGCATACACCACGGCACCTCATCCTGGATATGTCTTGTAATCTCATCCATAACTAGGGCAAACAAGTACGGGCTTAACGCTGAGCCTTGGTGTAGACCAATCGTGATAGGAAACTCCTTAGTTTCGCCGCCAGTCGTCCTTATAGATGTCACGACTCTATCATACATATCCTTTATCGCCTCAATATAAGCGAGACAAACTCTTTTCTTTTCCAGAACTTTCCAAAGAATCTCCCTAGGAACCCGGTCATAGGCCTTCTCCAAGTAAATGAACACCATATGTAAATCTCTCTTACCTTCTCTATACTGTTCCATTAACCTCCTCAGGAGAAAGATAGCCTCCATGGTTGATCTCCCAGGCATGAAACCAAATTGATTCTCTGAAATATTTGTTGTTCTTCTTAGTCTTCTCTCAATAACTCTCTCCCATAATTTCATCGTATGGCTCATCAATTTAATCCCGCGGTAGCCGACGAAAGAAAAAACGTCGGCAAAGATGTACCCTTTACCGACGAATTTTGAAAAACGTGGCTAAAAAACGTGGGTAAAAGTGTAACTTCTTGTAGTGATATGGCCAATTCGTTGGCGATCTCTGAGAGGGTCATGTGCTGACCATGCTTGTGAAGTGTGTGGGGGATATTGGTCTCGGTCAAACTATCCACTTCGGCAGGGCTTAAACTTGGTCTCAGTCCCTAGGTCTTGATCTCTGTAAAAGCCTCCTGGTCTCAGCACCTGACAAAAGAAACCATGAAATCGGCCTCATATGCGTCATGAGTATTAGTAGGAGAGGGTTTTTGTTGGAAAAAATATTAAAGAAATCAAAAGCATATTTTTATAAGTTTTTTATGCATGCTCCGGTTCAGACAAACTTTGCATTTCTTTATTTATAAACATCACGTGCTTGTCCCAATCTCGAGGTCGGCCAGAGCATTCCTCTTCTCGACCATCTCCTCGAGCTCGGCGAACTGATGCCTCAGCTCGGTTAGATTCATCTTGGCAGCCTGATGCCTCAGCTCGATTATGTTCCATCTCGGCTTCGGTCATGCATCCCCAGAATGCTAACCAGGGCGACAACTAACAGTTGTCCTACCAAGGCAACTCAAACACTTTACGAAACATCTGGATAAGACAAGGCATTTATTGCTCCATCGTCCTTATCCTTGACATCTGGCCATCCTCCATTCCTAAGGCTCCGACATATGGCCTGATGGGACAGGGTGGGCTACTGTCATTAAACAAAGAGGAGCTATGATATGACTCTCTGTCATGAGTCTTGGACACATCACCCAAAGACAAGGCTCCCTGCCTATAAATACACAAGTGCCAACTCCATCTACGGGGTCTGATCTCTCTGATCTCCTCTAAACCACATGCTGGTATGAGATAAACTCTCTTCCACATCTCCATCATACTGTCCGATTTTCATACTGACTTAGGCATCGGAGAGCCCTGCACTGCCCAAGCCAGGGTCCTTCACTGTCTTCTTTCTCTTCCCCTTTCTCAAGCTCAAAGCAGGCAACGATTCTATAAGGAGCTTCATCCTCCTCAAGACATCATCAAAATCACTACCCCCGGGTCTGCGAATTTTTGTGCACTTACAATTGGCGCCGTCTGTGGGAAATGAGCAAAAAGTCATCTTCCCCATCACCATGCCTCGAAGAACCAGAAAGGGAAAAGAGCCATTGACGTTGTCAACACAGCTGCCGACGATCCCCCACCAGAAAAGGACCGGAGCATGACCTGGTCCAGCGAGTGTCCAACAGCCAGAAACTCAGTCAGGTTCATACTCTAGGGGGGCTAATGAACTCATCGAAGAGAAACGATGGCCCCAAACCTTATTCAAACGGGCTCAACATTTCTGAAAGCACGATGAATGATAGGAGATGATCAATGTTTCTCAATTTTGAATCCAAACTGAAAAATCTAATTTTTTTTGTTTTTTAGATCTCTAATGAACTCATCGAAGAGAAACGATGGCCCAAAACCTTATTCGAACAGGCTCAACATTTCTGTAAGCACGATGAACGATAGGAGAGGATAAAGGTTCATCAATTTTGAATTCAAACTGAGAAATCTGATTTTTTTCTTTCGAAAAGAGAAAGAGTGGGAATAAATTCAAAGAATTAGAAATTTTCAAAAAATCTTATCTCATTTTTTTTAGATGCGGAATCCAACATATGCCACCAATTATAAAGTAGCCAAGGAATCCAGAAAAGAAGTATAAACATAGAGCAAAAATATGGTATGCAAATACTTCATTTCCAAGCATCGTGTTCTCAAATGAACGAGTCCCACCGGGTGTGCCAGCTTGATGGACCGCGCTTATCTGCTCGGTACTACCGAGGTCGGCGGACGTGGGAGTCCATTTGGTACGACCCTTTCGCGCCCGGAGGGCAAAAGCGTGCATCGACATTTTTTTTATGTGGGTGTGCCAGATTTTCTATTTTACTTGGAATTGCAAGTGGTGATCTGGAGATTTGACCTTTGCAAGTAAAAAGGAAATCAACTTCTTTCAAGTTTTCCATTGCACATATGTTTAAGAAGAGAGACATTTTCTTAATTTGCCGTGAAAGGCGGTTTTTTTGGGATTTATAGCCGATTTTTGGCGGTTATAGCCGATTTTGGCATTTATAGCCGATTTTTGGCGTTTATAGCCAATTTACAATTCTTATCAATAATGAAATACAAGAGTTATGATTTTTGTCTCTTTTAGAAAAATACAAGCTACAATGAAAAGCAAGAAAATGAGGATCTAACTTCTCAGGAGATTGTGGGAGACTCATTCAGATTGACGGTCGTAAGCCATATGTGGACTTCGCCATCATCCATGCTGATGAGAACAGAGGATGCTCTTGATTCGCTTGGCTTGGCTATAACCTCAGATTTTTAGATGACAAAGACCAAGAGAATGTCCTATGTCCAATAAAATGCTAAGTAGACGGGCTGAAAAGCCACATCTGAGCCATTGGAGGCAGAAAGAAAAGGCAAGGACCTTGGGGGTGCCCGCTAAGGGACTTTTGTCACCTTGTAGCGGTGGTTGGTGCAGAACTTCGCAGAGTTTTCTCTCTTTCTTTCTCTGGATTTTCTGTGTTTTTTTCCGATCTGGAATCTGTGGAAGTGTTTTCCGATCTCTTTGTGATTTTTTCCGATCTGGAATTCTTTGGAATGCTCTCCTATTTATAGGCCTTTGGTAGCCATTTAGGAGAGTTTATGGGCTTTAAAGCCACAGAATGGAAGGAGTTACAAGATTTATTTTTTTATTTTGTAACTCCTTTTTCTTGGCTTCTGATTGGACGGTGGAGATTGAGGGCATTTAGTCGCCTTTAATCACTATGATGGGAGGAGTTTCATGGGTTAAATGTGATGAATCAATTGACTTGTAACTCCAGAATGCTTGCTTCTGATAGGGCCGTCGAAAGAAATGAATTAATGACTGCGATAAAGCTAGCCAATTAATTGCATTAAGTGGTCGCCGAGCAATTGAAGAGTCGAGGGCCATGCCGCGTCTTTTGGGATTCTTCTGGCGATGATCATCGATGGATCTTCATGCAGATCGACATCGGATGACTATGTAATTTCAGGTATTGATTGCCAACAGCGGGTCGGTGCCATCTGTCCTGTCGATTTCTCGATCGGTCGGGTAGAAAGCACACTTTTTGGTTGACTAGTTGACGATCAGTATTGATTTTGATACTCTTGACGACGGACCCGTGATTTTGACGGATGCCGAAGGATTTAGTTCCTCAAAAGTATGGATTTTGGAAAATCACAGGAGTTGGACGCTTCGAAACGCGAGAAAAGAAGAGAAAATGGGCCTCTCCGGGGGAAATCCGGAGACCCGGAGCTCCAGAGTCGCTGGCGACCATGGGCCAGGGTCACCGGCGACCCTGGGCCAGGGTTACGGGTGCGACCCTGGGGGGAATTTCTTCTTTTGGTCCCATTTCGTGGCCGTTTTGAGGTCTTTTTCAATTCTTTTTTCTTCTTTATTTTTCTTGACATTTTTTCACATTTGCTGGCCTGATTTTCCTATCGAAAACTTGATGAGAGTCCTTGCATTTTGGAGTGCAAAGTTTCCAATTTTCCGGGAAAGCCGAAGATTTGTAGCGTAGAGCTGTCGATTTTCCATCAGAAGCTGAAACTCGGTCAAACAGTGTCGGAATGACCTAAAATTTGAGGTGAAGTCTCCTGAACAATAAATAAGACCAACCATCTTTTAGTTTTGAAGCCATATGGGTCCTGTCGCCAGTAGACTTAATTTTATCGCGAGGGAGATGTTGCACCTCAATGTGCGGTCAACCGATGTCTAGTTGACTTGAAATTTGACAAGGAACCTATTGGAGTCATTTTGAGATGATCCACAGGCTCTGTGTTAGAAACCATGGTCCCGGGGAGCTTTGTTGCCTAGAGGCCTGATTTGGCTTCTGAGAGTCAAAGTATGGTCAAATGTTGTCGAAATGACCTGAAACTTAACGTGTAGCCCTTTGTAAGCATCTTGAAGTCGTTGATGTGCTCTTTTTGATGAGTGATGGCTTCAGTGGTTCTCGCTGCCGAGAGCTTGATTTAGCTGTTTGAGGGTTGATGTAGGGTCTAACATTGTCGGTTTGACTCGGAACTTGACCTGGGGCTTTTTGGATGTATTTTGAGTCGTGGGGCTTTTTGGATGTATTTTGAGACTATCCATAGGCTCTGATCGAAGATTTGGTGTCTCCAATGCTGTCGTCGCCGAGAGCTCCTTTTCAGCTATTGGAGAAGCGGAGTTAGGCCTAATGATTTTGAAATGGCCCGAAACTTCTTGTGTACTCCTCTTTTGGCCGTCTTAAAAGATCTTGCAGTTTTTGTTTGATTCTGACAATATTTGATTTGTTGAGAAGTAACATCGCCCATTTGTGGTTAGCTGCAGCTTCATGTAGCTTTCTTGATGTTGGGAGGCAAAGTGACTTTTTTGTTGTCAACAAATGGCCCCTCAAGGTACAGCGACCAGTTGCTTAACTTTTGTAGTCGATGTGCCTCTAAGAGATTCTTAAAGGAGAGCTTGTGACTTGAGCAAGAGTCTTTGAGCAGTCTTTCTTTTGGTAGAGTGGCTTCCAGGGAAATTTTATTGCAGTGAAAGGGATCACATACCATCTCGAGGCAAAGTTTTGAAGATGACATCAGGGATGAGGATTTGGATTTTTGTTTTTGACCTTGTAACCTAACGAGCTGTGTGTAGCAGGTTAGGGGGTCGGGTTTGATTTTGACCGTGTGACCCAACAAGTTGTACGTGGAATGTTGTGGGTCGATTTTGGTTTTGATCTTGTGACCTAACAGGCTATATGTGGCAAGTTACGGGATCAGATTTTGGTTTTTGGTTTTGGTCTTGTAACCTAACAAGCTGTATGTGGCAAGTTAGGGGACCAGGATTTGGTTTGGATTTTTGTGGAATGTCAATTTCAAGATTTTGGCTCAATTTGGTATATGAGGCTGGATCGTTTGATTTTTGGAAGCTATGGGGCTTGAAATTCTTTTTTGTATGGTCCAATCAACTCAAAAAAGGCATGAAACCATTTTTGTATGCTCTTGGTAAGAGGGATTTCTCTTTGAGTAAAAGCCCAAAATTTTTTTTTTTTAGTGCCTAGGTGGTCAAACTTGGTTCATATGGGCTAACCCATGGGACCTTAAGCTTTTTTAAGATGGCTTCGATCTCATATGGTTTCATTTTTGTAAAGAATATCTAAGAATATCTTATTTGGATAAAGAATATCTAAGAATATCCTTACTTTGAGAAAATTAATCTCTCATGTCCCCATTATTTTGGGAGAGAATATCTCAAGACATCTTTCTTTTGGAGAGAATCCCTCAAGATATCTTACTTTTGGGAAAGAATCCTTCAAGATATATATTTTTTGGGAAAGAATCTTTCTAATTTCTTTCTTTTTGGTAAGGTTACTAATTAGTAACACTTACCTCTTTCTTGTTTCCTTCTTTGGTTTGCGATCTTCTATAAAAGCAAGGAGGAGGTTGGGTTTCTTCCTCTTATTGCTTTCTTTTGCAACAATCTCAAGAGTGCTCTATGACAAAGAATTTTTCTTTGTTGTCACCAAAAATGTCACTTTGCCTCTTCAAGATCCAAAGAGCTACATGAAGTCGCAACCTGCCATAAATAGGCAATGATGCTTCCAAAAATCAAATCTTGTCAGAATCAAACAAAAACTGCAAGATTCTTCAAGACAGCCAAAAGAGGAGTACACAAGAAGTTTCGGGCCATTTCAAAATCATTTGGCCTAACTTCGCTTCTCAGACAGCCGAAAAGGAGCTCTCGGCGGCAAAAGCATCGGAGACACCAAATCTTCGATCAGGGCCGATGGATAGTCTCAAAATACTTCCAAAAGGCTCCACGTCAAGTTCCGAGTCAAACCGACAACGTTTGACCCTACATCAACCCTCGAACAGCTAAATCAAGCCTCTCGACGGCGAGAACCACCGAGGCCATTACTCATCAGATAGAGCACATGGACGGCTTCAAAATGCTTATAAAGGGCTACACGTCAAATTTCAGGTCATTTCCACAACATTTGACCATAGTTTGACGCTTAGAAGCCAAATCAGGCCTCTCGGCGGCAAAGCTCTCCGGGACCATGGTTTCCAAGACAGAGCCTATGGATCATCTTAAAATGACTCCAATAGGTGCCCTGTCAAATTTCAAGTCAATCGGACATCGGTTGACCGCACATCAAACCGCGACATCTTCATCGCGACAAAAAGCAAGTCTACTGGTGATAAGACCCCAAACGGCTTCAAAACTCAAACAAAAGCCTATGGTTGGTCTTATTTATTGCTCAGGAGGCTTCACACCAAATTTTAGGTCATTCCGACATCGTTTGACTCAGTTTCAGCTTCTGACGGAAAATCGGCAGCTCTGCGCGACAAAGTCTTCGGCTTTCTCAGGAAATTGGAAACTTTGCAAAATAAAATGCAAGGATTCTCATCAGGTTTCCTACAAAGAAATTAGGCCAATAAATGGTCAAAATGTCAAGGAAAAGTACAGGAGAAAAAAGAATTGAAAAACAGCAAAAACGGACACAAAACGGGACACAAAAGGGGAAAAACCCCCCAGCACCAGTGCTCAGAAAGGAGAAGACCAAGATTTCTCCAATCTAAACCCAAAATGACGGAAGTTTTTTTTTTTTTTTTGAAGATTTTGAAGATTTTTTTTTTTATTTTTTTTTTATTTTTTATTTTTATTTTTAAGATTTTTTTTTTGAAAAAAAATTTTTATTTTTTATTTTTTATTTTAAAATTTTTATTTTTTTAAAAAAAAAAATTTATTATTTTTTTTAATTTATTTAAAAGACGAGAGAGTACACATAGGCCTCCTAACCCGGTCTTATGAAATCTTGATTGATAGAATTGCCCCCAGGTAAGGGTAGGATTACTTAATGAACCCGTTTGGAGGACCCTTGCCTAGAACAGTCAAGCTGTCTCCACACTCTGGACAAGGCTTTTCTTGAATCAACTATGATCAAAGAACACAGTTGGTTTAACCTTAGTGGTCTATGTATTTTTTTTTATTTTTATTTTTTTTTTATGAACTCATCGAAGAGAAACAATGGCCCAAAACCTTAGTCGAACAGGCTCAACATTTCTGCAAGCGCGATGAACGATAGGAACGGATCAAGGTTTCTCAATTTTGAATCCAAATTGAGAAATCTAAAATTTTTTTTTTTATACTTTTATATATATATATATTTTAGATCTTTAATGAACTCATCGAAGAGAAACAATGGCCCAACCCCCGATCCGAACACGGTCTCAACGATTTCCGTGAGCGCCAGTGCCCAGAAGGGAGAGGATCAAAGTTTCTCAATTTTGAATCCAAAAATGAAAAATCTGATTTTTTTGTTTTTTGTTTATTTTTTTTTTAAAGAGAAAGAGTGGAAATAAATTCAAAGAATTAGAAATTTCCAAACAATAAATCTCATCTCAATTTTTAGATGCGGAATTCAACACAGGCCACCAATTATAAAGTAGCCAAGGAATCGAGAAAAGAAATATAAGCATAGAGCAAAATATATGATATGCAAATATTTCATTTCTAGCATCGTGTTCTCAAATAAACAGGTCCCACCGGGTGGAGCCAGCTTGATGGACCGCGCCCCGAATGCTCGAGTTCCTACCGAGGTCGGCGGACGTGGGAGTCCGTTTGGTTCCGACCCTTTCGTAACCGGGGGGCAAGGGGCGTGCATCAACATTTCTTTTTGTGTGGGTGTGCCAGATTTTCTATTTTTACTTGAAATTGCAAGTGGCGATCCGGAGATCAACCTTCGTAAGTAAAAAGGAAATCAACTTCTTTCAAGTTTTACATTGCACATATATTTAAGAAAAGAGACATTTTTCTTGGTTTGCCGTGAAAGGCGGTTTTTTTTGGCATTTATAGCCGATTTTGGCGTTTATAGCCGATTTTGGCGTTTATAGCCGATTTACAATCCTTATCAATAATGAAAGACAAGAATTGTGATTTTTGTCTCTTTTAAAAAAATACAAACTACAATGAAAAGCAAGAAAAGGAGGATCTAACTTCTCAGGAGATTGTGGGGGACCCGTTTAGATTGACGGTCGCAAGCCATATGTGGGCTTCGCCATCATCCATGCAGATGAGAACAGAGGATGCTATTGATTCGCTTGGCTTGGCTATAACCTCGGGTTTTTAGAGGACAAAGACCAAAAGGAGGTCCTATGTCCAATAAAAAGCCGAGTAGACGGGCTGAAAAGCCATATCTAAGCCATTGGAGGCAGGAGGAGAAGGCAAGGACCTTGGGGGGGGGGTACCCCCCAAGGGACTTTTGTCACCTTGTTGCGGTGGCCGGTGTAGAACTTCCGCAGAGTTTTCTCTCTTTTTCCTTTCTCTGGATTTCTGTGCTTCTGTCTGTGTGTTTGTGCTTTTTTTCTGATGCTCTGTGACTATCCTTTCTTCTTGGAGAGCTCTCCTATTTATAGGCTTTTAGGTAGCCTTTTAGGTGGGTTTATGGGCTTTTATTGTCATTAAGCCGCATAATGGGAGGAGTTACAAAATTGAATTGTTTATTTTGTAACTCCTTTTTCTTGGCTTCTGATTAGCCAGAGGAGATTGAGGGCATTTAATCGCCTTTAATCGCCATGATGAGAGGAGTTTCATGGGTTAAATGCCATGAATCTCTTGACTTGTAACTCCCGAATGCTTGCTTCTGATTGGGCCGTCCAAAGAAATGGATTAATGACTGTAATAAAGTTAGTCAATTAATCGCATTAAGTGGTCGCCGAGCAGCTGAAGAGTCGCGGGCCGTGCCACGTCTTTTGGGATTCTTCTGTCGATGATCATCGATGGATCTTCATGTAGATCGACATCAGATGACCATATAATTTCAGGTGTTTGTTGCCAACAGCGGGTCGGTGCCATCTGTCCTGTCGATTTCTCGATCGGTCGGGTAGAAAGCACACTTTTTTTGGTTGACCGGGTGGCGATCAATATTTTTTTCGATACTCTTGATGATTGACCCGTGTTTTGGACGGATGTCAGAGGACTTGGTGTCTCAAAAGCATGAATTTTGGAAAGTACCAGAGGCTGGGCTCTTCGAATCGCGAAAAAACGACGAAAAACGGGGTTTCCGGGGCCTTCCCGGCGACCCCGGGTTCCACGGTCGCCGGCGACCCTGGGGGGGTTTTTCTCCCTTTTGTGTCCCGTTTTGTGTCCGTTTTTGCTGTTTTTCGATTCTTTTTTCTCCTGTACTTTTCCTTGACATTTTGACCATTTATTGGCCTAATTTCTTTGTAGGAAACCTGATGAGAATCCTTGCATTTTATTTTGCAAAGTTTCCAATTTCCTGAGAAAGCCGAAGACTTTGTCGCGCAGAGCTGCCGATTTTCCGTCAGAAGCTGAAACTGGGTCAAACGATGTCGGAATGACCTGAAATTTGGTGTGAAGCCTCCTGAGCAATAAATAAGACCAACCATAGGCTTTTGTTTGAGTTTTGAAGCCGTTTGGGGTCCTATCACCAGTAGACTTGCTTTTTGTCGCGATGAAGATGTCGCGGTTTGATGTGCGGTCAACCGATGTCCGATTGACTTGAAATTTGACAGGGCACCTATTGGAGTCATTTTAAGATGATCCATAGGCTCTGTCTTGGAAACCATGGTCCCGGAGAGCTTTGCCGCCGAGAGGCCTGATTTGGCTTCTAAGCGTCAAACTATGGTCAAATGTTGTGGAAATGACCTGAAATTTGACGTGTAGCCCTTTATAAGCATTTTGAAGCCGTCCATGTGCTCTATCTGATGAGTAATGGCCTCGGTGGTTCTCGCCGCCGAGAGGCTTGATTTAGCTGTTCGAGGGTTGATGTAGGGTCAAACGTTGTCGGTTTGACTCGGAACTTGACGTGAAGCCTTTTGGAAGTATTTTGAGACTATCCATCGGCCCTGATCGAAGATTTGGTGTCTCCGATGCTTTTGCCGCCGAGAGCTCCTTTTCGGCTGTCTGAGAAGCGAAGTTAGGCCAAATGATTTTGAAATGGCCCGAAACTTCTTGTGTACTCCTCTTTTGGCTGTCTTGAAGAATCTTGCAGTTTTTGTTTGATTCTGACAAGATTTGATTTTTGGAAGCAGCATTGCCTATTTATGGCAGGTTGCGACTTCATGTAGCTCTTTGGATCTTGAAGAGGCAAAGTGACATTTTTGGTGTCAATAAATGCCCCCTCGAGGTACAGCGACGAGTTGCTTAACTTTTGTAGTCGATGTGCCTCGAAGAGATTTTTGAAGGAGAGCCTGTGACTTGACCAAGAGTCTTTGAGCAGTCTTTCTTTTTGGTATTTGTAGCCTTTTGAGCTTCCAGGGGAATTTTATGGTAGTGAAAGGGATCACGTACCATCTCGAGGCAAAGTTTTGAAGATGACATCAGGGATGTGGATTTGGGTTTTGACCTTGTGACCTAACAGGCTATATGTGGCAGGTTAGGGGGTCGGGTTTGGTTTTGATCGTGTGACCCAACAAGCTGTATGTGGAATGTTGGGGGATCAATTTTGGTTTTGATCTTGTGACCTAACAGGCTGTATGTGGCAAGTTAGGGGATCAGGTTTGGTTTTTGGTTTTGGTCTTGTGACTTAACAGGCTGTATGTGGCAAGTTAGGGGACCAGGATTTGGTTTGATTTTTGTGGAATGTCAATTTCAAGATTTTGGCTCAATTTGGTAGATGAGGCTGGATGGTTTGATTTTTGGAAGCTCATGGGGCTTGGAATTTTCTTTTGTATGGTCCAATCAACTCAAAAGAGGCATGGAACCATTTTTGTATGCTCTTGGTAAGAGGGATTTCTCTTTGACTAAAAGCCCAGAATTTTTTTTTTTTTTTTTTTTTTGTGCCTAGGTGGTCAAACCTGGCTCATATGGCCTAACCCATGGGACCTTAAGCTTTTTGAAATGGCTTAGATCTCATATGGTGTCATTTTTGTAAAGAATATCCAAAAATATCTCATTCGGATAGAGAATATCTAAGAATATCTTTACTTGGAGAGAACCTCTCATGATCCCTTTATTTTGGGATAGGATATCTCAAGATATCTTTCTTTTGGGAAAGAATCCGTCATAGATTTCTTTTTGGGAGAAAATCCTTCAAGATATCTTTCTTTTGGGAAAGAATCTTTCTAATCTCTTTCTTTTGATAAGGTTACTAATTAGTAACACTTACCTCTTTCTTCTTTCCTTCTTTGGTTTGCTCTCCTCTATAAAAGCAAGGAGATGGTTGGATCTCTTGCTCTTATTACTTTCTATTGCAATAATCTCAAGAGGGCTTCAAGACCAAGAGTTCTTCTTCTTCAAGATCTTCAAGACTTTTCTTCTTCTTCTCCATCAATGGCTTCAAGTAAGTTCTCCCTTTTTTTTTCAAGAAAACTCCATTGTAGGAAAAATAAAGTTCTTTTTTTTTTGTTTCTTTCTTTTCTTTTCTTTTTTTTTCTTTTCCACGTGTTTGCCCCCCTTTTTTTTTCACACGGTTTTTTTTTTTTTGCTTTCTTTTCTTTTCTCTTTTTTTTTATGTTTTTTTTTGTGGGCCGTACGGACAGATCCGTACGGATCTGGCCGTACGGCCACGTGGCCTGTGGGCCAGCCCCTTTATTTCTTTTTTTTTTTTTGTTTCTTTCCCTCCCTTTTTTTTTGAGAAAGTTTCTTTTCTTTTTTTTTTTTTTTTGCTCATCATTGATAATGCCCCTCTCTTTTTTGGCAAACCTAGATGTTCATGCATGCATTCAATTTGTAAATTAAATTTGTAGCATGATGTGATAGCATACCTGAAAGTTTTCGCAAATTTGGGAATTTGGAGCTCGCAGTGATGTTGAGCCCTTCCTGATTTTGCGGAGACTTTGAGGTTTCGAAAGTTTGGAGTTTCGGCGCTCGCAGCGATGTTGAGCCCATCTTCAAGCTTTCTTATTTCTTTCGGGATAGTTCCTTTTCTTCGGAATTGCCCCGTCATCATGTCAAAATTTCGCCAGATTTTTTTTAGCGAGATTCTGTCATTTTGATGTTTGATCTTTTTCTTTTCCATCCTTTTCAGGTGGTTCCTCCAGAGCAAACAAGGGTAAGAGCCTGCTACAAGCGTACCTCGTCGATCTTCTAGATCTTCTAATCCGGCCGTTCAGCAGGCTTTTGAGAAGGTCCAGTATGTTGAGAGAAATTTGGAAGAGTGCGACTCCCTCAACAGAGATGAGATGAGGCAGCGACTGATCGCTCTCAAGGGAGAGGAATTCTATAAGATCATGGTAAGCAGTCGTCCATGGGTGATGGAAGATCAGAGCGTTTTGCCCAAGCCTACCTTCTTCTTTGGTGATGCAGTCCCTGATGACATGACAAACCAGAGGAGATGTTTTCAGTTCTCTTTCACAGCAGATGGTGAGAAGAAGACTGTTGCTACCCGGTCGACGTTTGATCGCACCGTCTCGATTCTGAGCCTTGCCCCCACGTGCCCTAAGAGGGAAGATCCTCCAAGTTGGGTGAAAAGGACAAATGTAATCAAGACCGGGGTTTTTGTTGGCGGTTCTCCTGGATATACGGAGAGGTCGCCTGTTGACATGGACCTTTTGATGCCATCCAGCGGCTACCAGGGCTCTGATTATCCGTCGGTCGATTTGAGACCGGTGGGCCTTGGTATTTTCAGTGGTGACGGCAGCAATTGGATCAAGCCTTTTCGACTTCGAGGCCGTTTCAATGCTGACTCCGAGTGGAAGTCGTGGACTGATCGCGTCCTGCTGATTGGTGGCGCCGTTTTGAAGGAAGCCGGGATTTTTGATGCGGTCCACGCCTTTAGGGAGACCGTGATCTTTTCCGACGAAGCCTTCATGGCTATGCTGGAATCATTCCTCCCACAAACCAATACCTTCGTTGTGACGAATGGCGAGATTGGTTTTTCTTTGAAGGAGCTGAGCGCCATTACTGGATTGCCCATCCTCGGCAAACTCTATGAGGAGTTTATGCCGATTGACAGTGTCCTCGAGGGGCAGTCTGAAGAGTTCAGGCTTCTATACTTTCAGCTCGTCGCCTTCTATGATTTTTTGAAGGAGAAGGAGGGTTTGAAAGTTAGATCCAGCAGTTGGAAGAGTTTTAGCTCTTCATTCCCCAACTTTTTTGATAGTAGGGAGTCTTCTGATAGCGTGACCCAGGAAGCCGGAGCTCAGGATCCAAGTTCAAAGAAGATCTTGGCCATGCAAGAAGAGTTGAGAGATTTCTGTGCAAGTACAAACGCCATATGTCCTGACATTGCACTGCGGAGAGATCTCGCTGTTTACCTCACTTATTGGCTTGGTGAGGCTATTTTTGCTGGAGGAGATGGAACGCACATCAGGCCGCATTGTATTTTTCCGGCTTGTCAGATGGCGTTTGGAGAGCAGCTTGCTTTGGTGCCAGCTCTTTACTCCTACTTGTGTACCGAACTACAGGCTGCTGCTTTTTTGGTTCGGCTTGGGCTTCCCATGAATAGGGTATTTTCAGCCCATATCTTTTATTCGTGGTATGTATACCACTGTCCTGGCTTCCATCGGCTGGGTGCTGCACAGGATGATGATCCTCTGATGATTCGACTGGCTAAGGGCAAAGCCGTTTCCGAATCACTTTTGTTTGCCCGCATGAGGATCCGACGGTTCAGGGACGTCGAGATGGGGCAGTCTTCAGTGAAGCTTTCTCCGGAGTTGCGGAAGAAGGCTTTTGATTTTGGTGCCTCCCGAGACTCTACCAGGGCGGGGTCGGGAAGGCATTATTCCTTGACAAATGCAGAGAGAGAGTGGCTTTTCAGCATACGTGTCAGCACAATGGAGTACCGCAGACATCTTTTCGTCGACATCCAGCCGTATGTACCTTCTCGCTTTGCTTTGCAGCTGGGCTTTTCTCAAGGCGTTGTTGGAGCGCCTTCAAGTATGGTGAAGCGCTTTGGAGGCTTACAGGACGGGAGAAATGCATGGGCTTTCTATAGTGCTGAAGACACTACAGCCATGATTTCTTATCCTGGGTTGCTGACTTCCCGGACTGCCGGCTTTGCGAAGTGGTTCGCGGAGAGCTTTTCGGCATATCGGGGGCTTTCCAAGAAGGAGCTTGATGTGAAGCTGGCATCTGGAAAGGGCCTTGGAAAGTCGGATGGCATCCGGCGAGAGGAAGTTTGGGCCTTCCTTTCTGGAGAGAAGCACAAGATAGGCTTTCTCGGTGACCAGGGCGTCATTGGTTCTGAAGCTGTTCGAGAAATACCTGATGAGGCTTTGGAGCAGCTAGAACAGGAGGAAGCCGAACTTGGCGCTTGGATGCAAGCGGCACAGAGGCAAGCTTCCGTGGAGTCTACTGGTAAGAGCAGACCATCCAGTGAGGAGTCAAGTGGGAAACCTGACTCTGAGAGCGGGGCAGGTTCCTCTAAGAAGCGAACCCGCCGGAGTAAGAGGGGGAGGAGTCATCATCGCAGCAAGGGGCAGCATGAGGACTCTCCTGACTTGGAAGTTCCTCTTACTATCAATGAGGATGTGCCAGTGGATGCTGACGAGCCTCCAGAGAAGAGAAGCCGAGAAGAAGAGACCGTCGGTGAAGGTATGATTCTTCCTTTTTCTCTTTCCATTTCTTTTCATGGGATTTTTTTTTTCAAGTTATGATTTGCTTCTTGTTTCTGCTTTTCTTCTTTTTTTTTTTTTTTTTTTTAGCAGAGGAAGACTTGGTGATGCCTGAGGTCCCAACCGATGAGGTGGTGATGGATCCTGTTGAGGCACCTGAAGAAGAACCGAGGGACTCTGGAGTAAATCCAGAATCTCCAATTGGTACGACTTCTTTTGCTCTTTTTTTTTGAGTTTGTGACTCGGTTTGCTAACACATTTTTTTTTTTGTCAGCTGACTTGCCACAGGGTTCTGATGACTTTGAACCATCGATGGACGCAAATGTTGATGATGCTTCCGATGAGTTCATGGAGGAAGAAAGTGTTCCGCCAGTCGTCGAAGAAGGTATTTTGTAGTTATAACTCTGATAATGATTTTCAAACAGGGTCATATTCATACCTTTTTGTGTTTCCTTTGCAGGTTTTGAAGTGGCAGAGGAGGATCCGTCGTTTCCAGAGCAAGGGATGCCAGAGGTTAATCCAGAGGTAGAGACTCCTGGGACCAGTTCTGACAATGTTGAGGAGATTCCTCGTGCTGAGATTCCTTCCCGAGCAGGAGCAGCTTCAACTGGAAAGAGTTCTTTTGTTACTCTTTCAACAGATGATGACATGAGCAGTCGACCAACGGAGTTGGGCGAATCCTCACCTGGGCCATCTCTTCTTTTTGCGAAGAAGGTGGCGGTGCGAGTTCTGAGCTCTTGGATTGAGACTCTCTTTTCTGGGCACTTGGAAGCCGGATTTAGCATGATCCAGCATGTGCGTGAGATTCTCGGTGATGCTGAAGAAGCTGGTCTGGATGTCACATATGCCAGGGCGATCGTTAATAGGATCATTGAGCTGGGTGACAAGTGGTTTGAGACCATGGGTTTTCCTGACGATCAGTTCTTCAAGGAGATGTTCTTGGACCCTGCGGATAAGGCTCAATCTGACCTGGATGAGGCTACAGAAAGCAAGAAGCAGGCAGTCCGAGAGAGGAACTTAGAAGAGATAACCATCATTAGGCTGACACATGACCTTAACATCTTTGATAGGGAGGTCGATGAGGCCAGGAAACGTCTTGAGCATCTGCAGGCACAAGTCGCTGCCAAGTGGACTGAAATAACAGAGGCTCGTGAAAGGGAGACTGCTCTGATTCACTGAGTTGCGGATGCCATTCGAGTTCTCAAAAGGAAGTCTGATGAGGACAAACAATGGAAAACCGCTCGAAGGAAGCTTCCCAGTGCAGAAGAAGGGTTACAGCCCACCCCAGCATCTCATGGCAGGTTCCTGAAGAAGCGTGCCTTGGAATCCTTGACGGATGAGGCCAAAAGCTTACTTAAGGAGCTGAACTCTTGGCTGGAGACCATTTTTGATTGAGCTCCTGTATATTTTTTATAACAGAAACTATCCTTCTCTCTTTTTTTTTGGTACCACTTGTATTTTTTTGGTACTTTTTTTGTAGTGCTTGTGAGCACTTTTCTTCTTTTTTTTTGGTACCACATGTATTTTTTGGTACTCTTTTTTTTTTTTTTTGTTATCCCTACGCTCACTTGAATCTTTTTCTGATAAAAGTAATTGCTAAATGGGATGCTCTTTCTTTTTTTTTTTTGTCCCTACGCTCACTTGAATCTTTTTGTGATAAAAGTAATTGCTAAATGGGATTTGATCAAAAGGTTGTCATTTTGTGAAAATCTTTTGTCAAGTAATTGTTTTGGCATGAAAGCCAGGTTTTTGTTTGTGGCATGGAAGCCAATTTTGGCATGAGAGCCAGCTTTTCTTGTGGCATTGATAGCCGAGTTTTTTTTTTGGTGGCATTGATAGCCGGTTTGTTTTGTGGCATCTATAGCCGGTTTTTGGTGGCATTGATAGCCTGTTTTGTTTTGGTGGCATTGATAGCCGTTTTTTTTTTTTTTGAAATCCAAGTTTTTTTTTTGTTTGTGGCATTGATAGCCGGTTTTGTTTTGGTGGCATTGATAGCCGGTTTGTGGCATTTATAGCCTGTTTTGATGGCATTTATAGCCGGTTTGTGGCATTTATAGCCGGTTTGTGGCATTTATAGCCTGTTTTGATGGCATTTATAGCCAGTTTGGTTTTCAAAAAATGCAAGTATCGACTAAAAGTCGCCTCCCTGCTGAATGTTCTTGCAAGTATCGATGGAATGTCGCATCCTTGCTCATTCGGTTGCGAGTATCGATGGAATGTCGCATCCTCGCGGATTTGGGTGCAAGTATCGATGGAATGTCGCATCCTTGCTTTTCAAAAATTTTGGTTTTGCGGGTACTAACTTGATGTCGTTTCCCCACGATTTTTGAAATTTGTGGTTTTCTCGAACCTTTGGGTTATGGATATCAACTGAAATGTTGCGTCTCCACATTTTTTTTTTTAGGTTTTTTCGAACCTTTGGGTTATGGATATCAACTGAAATGTTGCGTCTCCACAGTTTTTTAGGTTTTTTCGAACCTTTGAAATTTGGGTTGTGGATATCAACTGAAATGTTGCATCTCCACAGTTTTGGATTTTGCAAGTACCGACGAAATGTCGCTTCCCTGCGATTTTTTGGAAGTGTCGAACGTGGTTCGCTTGCTTCCGATTTGTGCGAGTATCGACTAAGCGTCGCTTCCTCGCGGTTTTTGAAAAACCATTTTTTTGTTTAAAGACACGAGGGTCATAAGTTTTGACCTAAAACCATTTTGGCGGTAAAAGGCAAGGTGGACTAGGGTGGAAATCCCTGAATCCGGATTTTTGTTTCAAACCATGAATTTTGGGTTCAAGGGTTGAAAATTTTGGTCAAGTTAGGGAAAGGTTCCTAAACTTGGATATATATTTTTTTTTTGAACAATGAAACGATGAAAGTAAGCATTGTTTTAGATTTCTAGAAATTTCAACATTTGATATGAAAATTCTAAAATAGATGGTGGGTCTAGCGAGCGTGTACCTGGAAACCGATTTTGGCCATACAGGCATTGCTCTTACCCAGTTGGGTAAGTCTTCAAGGGTAGTACCGCTTTAAGAACTTGCCATTGATGGGCAGCATACATCTGTCACCTTCCATGTTTAGGAGTGCGTATGCGCCATTGGAGAAAACTTTGTCGATGACATAGGGTCCCTCCCATTTTGGCTCAAATTTGCCTTTGGACTTGTGAGCGAAGACCATTGGTCTTTTTACCGCAAGAACTAAGTCACTCTTTTTGTAGGCGCGTTGCCTGACCTTTTTATCGAAAGATCCTGCCATACGTGCTTGGTAAAGTTCAATGCTTTGTTGAGCTTCGAGCCGTTTCTCATCGAGATTGTCCAGCTCATGGAGTCGCAATTTGACATTGCTTTCTTGAGTCATGTCATTTTGCAAGGATACCCTCAAGGAAGGAATTTGTACTTCCAAGGGCACGACAGCTTCGCATCCATAGACCAAGGAGAATGGTGTGCTATGGGTTGGTCCTCGAACGGTGGTTCGATAGGCCCACAAAGCTTCAGACATTTTGTCGCTCCAGTCTCTTTTGTGACTAGAGACCATTTTTTTGAGGATTTTGCAGAGTGTCTTGTTGAAAGCTTCTGCTAACCCGTTTGCTGCCGGATTGTATGGAGTCGAAGGACAGCTTTGGATTTTATATTTGTCGCAGAACCTGTAGAATCGATGATCTCGGAACTGTGGTCCGTTATCATGGACGAATCTTTTGGGTATGCCGAAACGACAAATGATGTTGGTGCGTAGGAAGTGAAGGACTGATGAGGTCTTCATTTCGTTAAACGCAAATGCTTCTGACCACTTGGAGAAGTAATCCGTAGCGGCGAAGATGAAGCGATGACCTTTGCTTGAAGGGGGAGAAATAGGACCTATAATGTCCATACCCCAGGCTTCGAAAGGCCATGAGATCGCTGTATAATAATAAATAAAAGAAGACCCACTTTATTTTGATCATCCATCAAACATGAACACAGATAACAGAGAAGAAAATCACATGAACTGTGTCATACCTGTCAACTAAAATCACAGAATCTTAATCATTCTCCATAACCCAAAGCTTCAGCTCTCACCCAACCTTAAGATTGACTGAAAAAAGCTTCAGCTCTCACCCAACCTTAAGATTGACTGAAAGATAAAGAGAAGGAGTAGGGAAAAAAAAAAAAAAAAAAATTGAAACCATGAAAACACAAGAGCTCTAATATAATGAAACGTGTTGGAGTCAATCACGCCTATGACAATAAATTTTCCAACCTTTCATACTCTTTCAGAGTTGGCAAACCAACCAACCAGCAAATGCCCTTGATTCCAGCCCAAATTTCATTTTTTGGTTAGTTAATATGAGTGCTATACTGTATTTTTTCCCCTTTGCTTTCATCACATGTGTATAAATATATGAAAATTGTAATCAATGCTACAATGTGGAAATGCAGACCTGGTTAGCACATGGGTTCACATGTGATGGGTGATGGTTCAATCATCCATAATACATTCTCCTTAACTGAAATTATTTCTCACTTGGCTGAGTCATGTGAGTCTGCATGGTGTAAGAATGAATCAAGCCGATTTGGGAGTATCTTTGTGTGTGTTCACTTGTGTGTGCATTGTTCGCTTGTGCTTGTGCTTGTGTGTGTGGGAATGTGGGTAATTCATATCATGTGTGTGTGGGAGCGTGGTGTCTACTTCTGCACCTTGATGATCATGTTTATGTGGCATGCTGATGGGGTTTATTGCTCCCATTTGGTGGGGCCAGGGGACCTCACCAACATGCCACATGTCCCTATAACAAGGTTGTCAGGTTCTTCTTTCTTTTTTTTCATTTATTCAACTCGATACTATACATCTTGATGCTACTTTTTATCTTCTTTTTGTAGGTTTCGTTCAGATTTATATTGAAGAAATTGACCTTTTTAACTCATTTATTATCATAGGCTGGTACAGGTCTCATTTTCAGATCTCTCTCTTAAATGTATTTTTCACACATGTATTTTTCTTTCAACTTTATCACACATCTGTTTACACCATCAAAATTTCATCAATTTATCTTTTTCCTCCATATGGATCATTCTTTATCTTGTGACTGACCCATTTATTTGGTCTATGATTAAATGAAATAATTAATCTAAAGGTATGAAAGAGGGGTACTTAGTCTTTGATGTTCTATCATCTCATTGCTCACGTATTTATGTCTCCATCTCTCAAAATTACTGGTAAAATTAGGAAAATGAACATTTGAAGAGTAGGTCAGGGCACCAAGGGCAGCCTGCAACTCAAATATGATATCAAATATGTGGCCTTCATTAATAACCAATATGCACTGTGATTAGATTTTGTACGGATTGATGCTAAAAAAAAGCTGCAGCGTAGATTTGATATGATTTTTAGTAAGCCAAATGTATATTCCAGCATAGCTTCCTTTCTCTTGAAACATGGTGTTCATTTTCATTGATCATGATTATTATCCCTGTAATTGTGATGCCAATAAGATGTTATGATTGTTCCTCCTGGACGTCCCTGCATTGGCTTGCTAATGGAAGTTCATTCGCCCCATGTTGAACTTTACTGCAAATAATTGTTAATATTTTTTTCCACAGCTGATCTTGGTGGTTGGACTCGGATTGTTGTTGAGAAACCTTTTGGTAAGGATTTGGGCTCTGCTGAAGAACTTAGCGCCCAGCTAGGAGATCTTTTTAGTGAAGAACAAATTTACCGCATTGATCATTACTTGGGAAAAGAATTGGTTCAGAACTTGGTAATAAATGTTTAATTAATTTAATCTGCATCCTATTTATGAGGTCTTTCTACTTTCTACTTTGATAGACTTGAGTTCTTTTAGTTTAACTATAGTGCTTTGGATTCTCCCTTATGTAAGTCTTGATAGACTTCGGTTCTTTAAAATATAGTTCTTTGGATTCTTCCTCATGGAATTCTTGATAGACTTGTTCTTATAGCTATAGTTCTTTGAATTCTATAGGATTTGTCTAGACCAGATCTCAAAAATTGTATTAATTTTGAATCCAAGAACATAGTAACCAAGCGAATCTACAAGAAATATAAGATTTTTGAAGTTGATAGTCCTTATCTATTTCCATTGATTTTTAGTGCACCATGTTTAGTAAATGGCATGGTTTTGATGTTACAGGTGCACCAAATTTATCAAAATACCATCAAGAAGATTGAAGGTACCCATTCTATCCTGTCAATTATTTTTCTATATATGAATGATAGTTGCATATAGTCTAAACTGTTTAAGTGTCTTTCAAACATATAAAACATATGTACAGAGCCTCATATATTTAGACATCTTGCTCTGTTGCTTTCTATGAGCCTCATACGGTCTAATGTATTTGAACCTGATTTTGAATGTTCAGTGAATTTTCTACCTTTTGAGCCTCATAGTTCTCCTTTTGTAATCTCATTTTACCCACACCCCACCTCTTTAAGAATCCTTAGATGGAGCTATTTGACTATGAGTTCCAGTGTATTCAATTCCAATGTACTCCAATACTATTGCAAGTAAATGGGCCCAAATGTTTATTTTGATAAGGCCAATCACCCTTTCTATTTGGCAATCCGGTTTTTTATTTAGGATGAGAAGTATACATGGCAATCAAGGGGCTGGTTTTAGAGCTTCCTGGGGTATGTTTTTTTTAGGAAGCTTGTTGTTTAACTGATGGCCACGATTACCTAAAACGTGTCAGTTGTTATTTTGGATTTTATCAATGTGTCAATTGCTGCGATCAACCCATGACAAACAATTCATTAAAAAAAAAGATAAAAGACTTGGAGATATATGGACGGTCAGATTTCATGCATGTGTGTCATGTGTTGCAAGACAGGTATTTTGGTGAACCGACTTGATGATAATTCTTTTCTTGTCAATCAATCAAAAAGTAAAAAAAAAAGCAACTTGTGAGCAAATGCATATGCAATAATTTCTCTTGGTTCTCAATGATCACTTGTACTGGTCCTCTATACATGTATATAATATAATCTGCTCAGTAATGTCATAGATGTCTCTGGTTCATTATCTTCTTCCTAAGTTTTATTGCCAATCTGTTGGATCGAATCTCCACAGACAAACTCTACTGTGCCTTTTCTATATCAAATGGTTGTCAAGCTCCATCAAAGGAAATGGTTAAGGAGATACATAGATTTGTGGTGTAGTGATCTGCTGGATCATTCATCAAAGTTTTATTATGGTGTAGTGATAGATAGATAGATATAGAGATTAATGCATTCTATTTATCAACAATCACACACATGATTTTCTTTGATGAATGAAGTATGGGCTGAAAGTAAATGGTAAGGAGATACAGCAGGTGTATAGAATTGTTTCTTGTTATTTTTCTCCTCATATGATGATAACTGATCAGGAAGCTAGCATTGCCTGATCAGCATCGATCTTCTATTACTGGTCTACAATGATCGGGGTGAACTGGGTTAAGAAGATTGCAGCCAACAGAGATTTGTCCATTGCAACACGAAAGCTAATAAAATCATTCCTTCTTAACTTCTGTTGTTTCTTTAATCTACATAAGTTAATTAAATCTTACTTGGCATAAAAAAATCACACCATGGTCATTCAATGTTTTAAGCTTAAATAATTTTCAACTAGTCAAGGTTGCAGAATGATTTTCTTGTGTTCTTTTATGCAGGGAAGACAGGCGACAAACAATTTGCAAATTTGAAAGAGCCAAATTTGGTGGAAAACGCCAATGGAGAGTCTACTCTTGAAAACAAAGCAAATCCTGCTGGAGAAATTACTGAGGTATACTGTTTTCAATCTCATAGGATTATTGTGATGTACTGTACACTGTAATCTATTTTGTAAATTGACAATGAAACATAACTAATTTTATTATATATGTATTTATTACATGAGAAGGGGAGTGAGAGCTCATCAACCAATGAACAGAGTATTATCAAGGAATTGAAGAAGGATGGGGAATGATGACCGACATTTTTGAATGAAATCATAGAATAATTTCCATAGTCATATATCTCCTCTGCTGTTCATTTAAATGCAAAACATGCTTTGATCTCTCTACTTTTGCCTCATATTTTTAATATAGTTGAATTTAAAAGATCATAGTGATAACTTTAAATGTAGTGACTGGAAAGTGTATTGATGGTTCTAAAATCGGTTATAAGTATTCGGTGGTTCTTATGTATGGTCTGGCTCATTTACTGATCATCTGACCCACCTATGATCAACATATCCTCTCACAGATACTATCCAAACGTGGTGCTCATCCAACCTTAGAAAAAAAAAGTGATGTCTCTTGAGGGCAATAAATGAAGGTTATGAGGTTTATATTTTGTCGCAAATACGGCCTGTCTTGTAGTTGGTTTTCTTTCGTTTGGCTCTTACATCAAATGGGAGTAAAGGGGAATTGATTGTAGTCCCAGACAAGGAGCCTAATAACTGATCAGAATTCCCTATTAAGTATTTGGATGCAAGGTTCTTCATTATCAAGTCATACACCAAGGATGAGTTTCACAAGAGTATCAAGTATAACATCTAGTCCAGCACACCTAGTGGAAATAAGAAGCTGGATGTCGAATACAATGAAGCCTAGGGAAAACCTGGTGGCTGCCCTTTATTTTTGTTCTTCTCCATGCAGTACCTTCTATATTTCTGTATTTGTAGCTTGTGTCAACTTGATGATTGTCACCTTATGACCAAGTTTCAGAGCTGCTCATTTTCTATTATTGTTGTTGTTTAGCCTGGTTTCTGTTTTGTTTTTCAGGAGGATGCTCAAAAGAATATACTTATGCAAGAAAAGTAGGTAGTTGCAAAGAATGCTACAAGTTAATTGGAGGGCCTTTTACACCATAACAATTGGACTCAGCTAGAAGCAAACATTAACATTGGAAAGAGTTAAAGCCACAACAAATGTGATGGGATGGACTCTTTGGTTGTCATTTTTTTTTTGAAAATGGAGTGGATGAAAGTAGTTAGAAGGTTATATGAGGTGGATGTGTGATGTATGGATATTCAAATATTATAAATTTAATATTTGAGTTCAAGATAGTCTATTGATTTCAATTTTAGATTTTGTGAACCATTTGGTGATTGTTTTCTATGAATGTGTATAGGTGTGAATGCTGTAGATTATTGACTTCGTGTTAGCTGTTTTTGGTGTAGTGTTTTGTCTCTATTGGTAGTTCTTTGATAAATTTTTTTCGTCTTCCTTTATATTAAACGCGACAAAATTATTTCGTCTCTATTTCTTATATTTATGACAAAATATTTTTGTCTCTAATTTCTTCCTCTAATGACAAAATATTTTGTCATTAATTACTTACAAGTATGTTCCCACAGAGTCGATTGGAGACAAAAAAAAAATCGTCATCCACTGGTAGTTTTTTTGATAAATTTTTTTCGTCTTCCATTATATTAAACGTGACAAAATTATTTCGTTTCTATTTCTTATATTTATGACAAAAAAAATTTGTCTCTAATTTCTTCCTTTAATGACAAAATATTTTGTCACTAATTACTTACAAGTATGTTCCCAACAGTGTATTGGGGACAAAAAAAATCGTCACAAATTTATCTTTTTCAATGACGAATTTTTTTTTCGTCTCCAATACCTTTTAGAGACGAGGCTTTGGCAACAAAACGGGTGACGAAAAATTTTCGTCTTAATTAGTTTCGGTGACGAAATGTGTACATTTTGGGACAAATTTATGTTGTCTTTAAATCCCAAATTTCTTGTAGTGATGCCCACAACACACTGGGCAGCTCTTCCACCCATCTTCCTTTAGCCCCATCGAGTCTCTTTTTGAGCCCATCAAGGACCACTTTGTTGGAGATCTCGGCTTGGCCATTGCTCTGGGGATAGGCCGGAGTCGAGTAATGGTTCCTGATGCCGAGCTCCTTGCAGAAGTTTTTGAAGAGGCTGGAGTCGAATTGGGTCCCATTGTCCGAGACCAAGACTCGAGGGATGCCGAACCTCGTGATAATGTTCTTCCATACAAAGTTTTTGGAGTCTCGCTCGGTGATGGAAGACAATACATCTGCCTCTATCCATTTGGTGAAATAGTCGGTGGCTACTATCAGCCACCTCTTATTCCCTGGAGCTCGATGGAGAGGTCCCACGATGTCTAGCCCCCACTAAGCAAAGGGCCACGGGCTGGAGAGTGGGCTCAGGTCCTGTGCAGGTTGATGGAGGTTGTGCGAGAACTTCTGGCACTTCTCGCATTTCATAGCGTACATCTGTGCGTCCTTCTGCATATATGGCCACCAGTATCCTTGGCTTATAGCCCGGTAAGCTAGTGACCTTCCTCCGACGTGACTTCCGCAGATGCCTTCGTGTATTTCATAGAGGAAGTCTTCAACTCGGCTCGGGTGGACGCACTGGAGATAAGGACCTGTGAAGGATTTTATGTACAGTTTTCCTTCTGGAGAGAGCCAGAACCGGGCTGCCCTGAGCCTGATTTTGTGAGCTTGAGCTCTATCCTCGGGGAGTTGGTCGTCCTTGAGGTACGCGATGATGGGATCCATCCAACTGGGCCCGAGATCGACGCTCATGATTTGCCGCGGTGGACGGAGCTCTATACTTGGAGACGTCAGTGAGGCTACTTCCACAGTCCTCTTTCTTCCAGCTTCGACGGCGGAAGCTAGGTTGGCGAGCGCGTCAGCGTGTGAGTTAGAGTCTCTACCAATTTGTCTGACTTCCGCTTCCGGGAATTGAGATAGGAGCTTATTGGCGAGGGTCAAATAGGCTGCCATTCTATCATCGCGAGCTTGGTAATCTCCGGTGAGCTGGCTCGTCACCAACTGTGAGTCACTGAAGATTACCAGCTGTTGAGCTCTGAGAATCTTGGCACTATTCAGCCCTGCCAGCAATGCTTCGTACTCTGCCTCATTATTTGATGCTCGGAAGTCGAGGGTCAGGGCCTGCTCAATGACTAGCCCTTCTGGAGACTGGAGAACTACGCCGATGCCGGCCCTCCTAGAGGTAGAGGACCCGTCAACGAAGACCTTCCAAGCCGAATCCCGGGACGTATCCCGGGATTGCTCATAATCAGTCCCCGAGACTAAGTCGTCATGCCCCTTGCACCCTAGTTCGGGGTCGAGTGGGCTCGGCGTCGAATTCGGTGAAGTAAACTCGACGATGAAATCTGCCAAAACCTACGCTTTGATCGCTGTCCGGGGCTGGTACTGGATGTCGTACTGTCCCAGTTCCACGGCCCATCTTGAAACTCGTCCGGAGAAGTCGGCCTTCCGGAAGACAGACTTGAGCTGATGTTCAGTGACCACCACTATTGTGTGGGCCTGGAAATAGTGTGATAGCTTTCGAGAGGCACTGACGAGGGCCAGTGCGAGCTTCTCTATCTGCAAGTATCTGGTTTCCGCGTCGAGGAGGGTCTTGCTTGTGTAATAAATGGGCTTCTGCTGCCCTTCTTCTTCTCTGACCAGTACTGAGCTCACAGCATGATCGGAGACTGCCAAGTATAAATACAATGCTTCGCCTTTCTTCGGGGTCGACAGCAGCGGAGGTGAGGCCAGGTAAGCTTTGAGCTCTTGGAGAGCCGAGTCACATTCCGGGGTCCACTCGAACCTCAGGTTCTTCTTCAGTAGCTGGAAGAAAGGACGGCACTTGTCGGAAGACCTGCTGATGAAGCGGTTGAGCGCGGCGGCCTTGCCAGTGAGCCGCTGGACCTGCTTCGTCGTTGCCGGGCTCTGAATTCCCAGGATTGCGGCGATTTGGTCTAGGTTTGCTTCAATACCTCGTCTCGTGACGAGGCTCCCGAAGAATTTGCCGGAGCCGACTCCGAAGGCGCATTTGGATGCGTTCAATTTTAACCCGAACCTCCGGAGAACGTCAAATACCTGGCCGAGGTCCGTCAAATGGTCCCGAGACTGGATGGACTTGACGACTATGTCGTCAATGTACACCTCGACTGATTTGCCGAGCTGGTCTCGGAACATCTTGGTGACCAACCTCTGGTAGGTCGCCCCTGCATTCTTGAGTCCGAACGGCATCACCTTATAGTAGTAGGTCCCCCTAGGAGTGATGAACGCCATTTTTTCTTCATCTGGTCCGTACATGGGTATCTGGTGATAGCCGCGGTAGGCATCGAGGAAGCTCATTCTTTCATGACCGGCAGTGGCATCAATCATCTGGTCGATCTTCGCGAGTGGAAAGCACTCTTTGGGACATGCCTTGTTGAGGTCAGTGAAGTCGACGCAAACTCTCCACTTTCCTGTCTTCTTTTTCACTACCACGGTGTTCGCCAGCCATTTCGGGTACTGGACCTCTCTGATTGCGTTTGCCTCTAGCAGTTTCTCCACTTCTTCAATCACTGCCGCAGATTGCTCGACTCCAGATCTTCTGGCCTTTTGGACCACGGGCTTGACTTGAGGGTCCACGTTCAGCCTGTGGCTCGCGACTTCGGGGTCCACGCCAGGCATATCCTGCAGGGTCCAAGTGAAAACCCCTCTGTTCTGCAACAGGAAGCTGAGCAGCTCAGACCTCTCTAGCTCGGTGAGCTGACTCCCAAGCAGGAAGTACCTCTCGGGATCACTGGGGTCAAGCCTGACCTCGGTGAGATCTTCAGTACTCTTCTCTTCTGGGTCGCGGCCAACTCTGTCTAGTTCGGCCTCCAGCTCTGCCATATGTACTTGCTTTGGCTCTTCCTCGCCGGATATGACGGCCATCATGCAACGCTTGGCCATTTGCTGATCTCCGTCGACTGTGACCACCTCGATTCTGCTATTCCTTTCCAAAGGGAACTTAAGTTTCTGATGGTAGGAGGAGGGGACAGCCTCTATCTGGTGCAGCCAGCTTCTCCCTACGATGGCATTGTAGGGGGATGGCGTATCTACGACGAGGAAGTCAGCCACTACTGCCGTGCCTCCAACTTGGACTTTGAGGGAGACTCTTCCCTTTGGATACATAGGCTTCGCGCTGAACCCTATCAGGGGGGTCCGCGCTTCTTGGAGATCTTCTTCGGTGAGCCCCATCTTGGTAAAACAGTCAAAGTAGAGGATCTCGGAGGAACTGCCGGGGTCGACGAGGATCCTCTGTACCTTGCAGCTCCCCAGCTTCAGGGTCATGATCAACGGGTCATTGTGAGGTAGCTGGACTCCTTCCAGGTCCTCGTCTGAGAACCAGATCTTCGGCCTCTCCGTCCGAGCTTTTTTGGAGGCTGGTCCAAGCTCGGCTGACATGACCTGTTTTCCATGGGAGGCCCTCCTGGCCTCGGCACGGGCCTGGCTGCTGTTCTGCTTAGCAGGGGCCAGGTGGATGACGCTTATGATTCTCTCCGACCCGTCGCTGTCATGAGTCTCCTCGGTTCGTCGCCGAGGTCTCTTATTGCTTCTGATGTCTGCTCCCTTGCAGTACTCCTTCAGGTGCCCGTCCTTGACGAGCCTCCCGAGATGGTCCTTGAGGGAGTAGCAATCCTTAGTGTTATGCCCGTTCTGCTTGTGGTAAGCGCAGAACCTTGTTTGATCCCTCGTGGAGGGGTCGCTCTTCATGGGTTGCGGCCATTTGAAGTACGGCTTTCCCTGGATCTTGTCCAGTATCTGGTGAATCGACTCTTTGAAGACCGCATTGACCCTTTCGCGCGAAGAGTAGGACGGTCTGTGTCTCTTGCCCCCTCCTGAAGTGTGAGTCGAGACTGACGACTGGCCACCCGAGCGGTGGTCTCGGCTTGTCTCTTCTCTGCGGAAGGTTCTCTTTTCCCTCCCGGAGGTTCGTTCCTCCTGCCGGGACCGATCCTCCTGCCGTGGTCGGTCCTCCTGCCGAGACCGGTTCTCGTTCCGAGACCGGCTCTTGGAAACGCCAAAACTCTCATTGGCCTGCACCTCGTCCTCCTCCTGCTCGATGTATTTGTTCACCCTCGCCATGAGGGCTGTTACGGAGAGGACAGGATTCCAGACGAGCTCTTTCCGGAGCTCGCACCTGGCAGGAGGGCATGCTGGAAAGACCTGATTGCGACATCTTCGGAGGAGTTGTCGATTTGGCTGTAAACTGTCCAAAATCTCTTAGCGAATTGAGTGACACTTTCACTCCACCTCATTCAAAGGGCCATGATGTCGCTGTCAGTCTTTGGAATGACTCTGTGCGCCTGGAATTTCCCCAGGAAGGAGTCTCGCAACTGAGACCAGTTCGTGATCGATCCTTCCGGAAGCGCACAGAACCATTTGAAGGGAAGATCCCCCAGGCTGGAGGAGAAGACTCTGCAGTTGAGGTGCCCGACGTCACCCCAGACGGATAGTTTCTGGGTGAAATGCCGGAGATGTGCTGCGGGGTCCGAGGTCCCGTCGTAGAGGACGAACCTCGGGACGCTGAACTTCTTTGGGAGGGGATAGTCGATAATTTCTCTAGAGAAAGGGGACGAGTCGAGGCCTGCGAAGTCGGGGACGTCTGGCTGGTTATGAGCGAGCCCTGCCTCCTTCAGGGTGTTCTGGATGGCATGCTTGACCAGGCGGTCAATCAGAGCCTTCTGATCTCCCGCCTCCGATCTTGGCATTGACCCACTGTCAATGTGGGTAAGAACTCCCAGCGTGACTCCGCTCGCGGCTCTTGTCGTTCAGATGTTCCCTTAAGTCCTTGCCGGTGACGGGATCCTTTCTGCCTATGAGATCACCGCCCCCGAGGACTGCCTCTTTTTCTCGGAGCTGCTGCCTGAGCTGGCGGATAAGATCGTCTTTCTCCTGGAGGGCGAGGTTCTGAGCCCTGATCGCTGCTTGAGCGGGGTCGGCTCTGTTGCCTTCGTGGCTCGAGCGCCGCTCAGATCGGTGTGATACTGCCGCTGCCGGGGCTTTACCCTTTGAGAAGCGCTCCTGTAGGGGAGCGTTCAGCCGCGGCGGACTCCCCATCTCCAACGGGGACGAGGCAGATTCAGTGTGGTAACTGTCCACCTCTGCGGCCTCCCCTCTCGCGTTGCGCTCCTCTGGATGGGGCACATAGGGCAACGGTCCAGGGAGAACCAGTGGCCCATAAGGGAGAGACTTCGGGTGCTCTCCGCCTCTTTTGTTTCTCGGAGCCATGGCAATTGGAAAAGTTTGAGAAGAGTTTTTGGGAAAGGTTTTTGGGTATGGGTTAGTACCTTCCCACAGACGGCGCCAATTGTGAGTGCCTAAAAATTACGGGCTTTGGATCAGGGATTAGAATCCCTGTCTTGGGTGGTTTAGATGAAGATGATCGTGGCTCCAGTCAATCCTGAAAAGGGAAGAAGACACGTCAGAGGACCCTGGCTGTAGGCAGCGCAAGGCTCTCCAATGCTTAAGTTAGTTCAGGGACTAAACAAGGGAGATGGAGGAAAATAGCAAAGTGAATCTGTGTATTCTAGGTTGCGTACCTTAGAATGGAGATGGAGATGCTATTTATAGGAGAGGAAGGCGACTTGCGTGGGCGAGCTCCAAGATGGGCCTGACCACTCGAGTGGCCCTGTCCACTCAGCCCACAATTCATTAAATGCTCGTCTTACCTAGCCATGCCTCATTAAATGCCAATCTTATCGGGTCAGGCGGCGGTTTGACTTTTGGGCCAGGTCCCATCGAATCTGGCCCGGAGCCATGCTTTGGGGGCGCACGTGCTCTGTATACGCCGTTTTGTCAGTAATGATGGATCGCATGGCACGCCTCAGTACGCGCCTCCAATCCGTCGACAGTCCTTCAGTGCTTGTCAAATCTACCGCGCCGAGGTCGACGTACAATGCCCCGTACCGCCTGACCTCGGGAGTGCTCACCTCGGCGAATGCCGTGGCCCTTTAGCCGCGACCCATCTCGGCCGAGTGGGGGGCGAGATTTTAAGCTCTCAAGACCAGGACTAGCTTTGACCTTGGCTTAGTGAAAATATCCCCACACAAGCTCCATTACGGCCTTTCATTGCTTCTCAATCATTTTTATTTATTTATTTATTTAACCCAGTTAAGGGGGCTGGGACCCTTAGAGACTTGTACATGCGAGGTTATGGGAACTCGCACAAAAGAAGACGCAACTCACACATGCAAGCTGATGGAGACTCGCATTGTGATGAGATACAACTCATACATGTGAGGAAATAGCAACTAACATATGCACGGAAAGTTTTCAGTCGGATTTTTTTAAATACTCTCACACACTACTCAAGTCCCTAATCAAAGAGTCGAATCAAATTATTTTCGTGGAGAGAGGGAGAGGCCTCACCACTTAGCTATCAATGGATTGGCGATATGGTGCTGAGTTGTTTAACTAATGAGACTAAATTAGCATAAAGACTTGTAATTAATTAATGGGTTAAGTCTCGTGCAAATTGAATAATAAATAAAAAATATTGAATATCCAAAATAAATATTAATCAATGAAAGCATATGTTGAATGATAATTAAGCCCAACTATGTAATCAATAGAATATAAATTTATATTATAGCATAATTACTTAAAAAGAAATCCTTATATAGCAACTCAATAATATGCAAATATATGCGCAAGTAATTTGTGATCCAGCTTCAACTACTTGTATATTTAGTCAAAATAAAGTCCTCCATCTCATGAGTACCATCGGTGATCACCTATTTTTACGGGCACGTGGGTTAGCTATAATCAACCTAAACCCCTCATACTCACGACAAGCTCATATTTGAGGCTCATCCAACTATTACTCACCACTAAATTATAATTGGAAGGAAAAAAAATGCTTTGAGGGCCTTAGATCAAGGTGTTAGGGTGATCTAATGGGTCTCATATCGTATATGCCTCTGGGCGTCATTCAAATCTTTTGGGCCCCCACTTCCCACTATGATTGGCATAGCCCTAGGTGGTCGTTAGTAAAATATTTATATAAGCTTGAGCTTTTTTACTCCTAAATTACCAAAAATCCTCTTATAGAAAATCAAATCTTAAGGTGGGCCCACCAAAATAACAAAGTATTTGCGGGATCACGTAAATATATAGTGTAATGATAGAGGGCCTCTTAAATTGTAGTGGACCCGCATAACACCCATTAGATCCAACTAACCTATGCACTCGGTGAAATATGCGAATAATGGGTTCTATATATAGAAGGCTGGTGGATGTGTTGAACATGATGGGTCCCAAGCATATATGGAGACAAAGGATGGTTTGGCTAAGTGGGTCGCTTATGGTGGATCCCATGTATATATTTATATATAATAGAAATGTGTAGCATATTCATTTAGTGGGTCCAAGACATTTATAGGTTGAGATTGTGGATAATCAAGGATTAGAGAGTGGACCTTTTCCCCAACAAGTACAACTTTATCGCATAACAAATTGAGGATGAATGAATTGGGTCTGGTATGTTTGAGTTAAACTGACAACTTAATGAATGATTAGGGGCCTAACCAAATCCTTTTATGTTTACAAATTGGATTGAAAATATCAAGCTAAATCCTAAATTCACTTCTTCTTTTTTCAGGTTGAAGCTATAAGGTTGCCTTGATTCAATACAGTTTCGTTGGTTGAGTAGCACGTGTGTCCTCAAACCGAGCATGACCCATTCCCGACGTAATACATTGATGTGTTGAAACGTCGGGAAATGTCTTCAACGATGCAGAAAAACTACTTTTGGCGACGTAGAGAGTGCGTCAAGAAATAGATTTACCTCACTGCCGACGCATAATAACGTCAGTTATACAGATTATAACAATTTGCACTTTTGCCGGCACTAAATAACCACTAGTAAAGGTCTTAAAAACGTCGGGAAAAACCTTTCCCGACGATTTCTCTTGTGCCGGCAATCCATTCATTACAATTTCCCTGTGTCACATGAATAAATTGAAATTGCTAATTCCATTATCGAACCAAATCTACGACACACCCAACATCCATTTCCATTCCAAAATCATCAAAAAATAAAACAAGAAAATTCATTCCACTTCATATTAATGTTCAAACATCCTTTCAACATTGAAAACACTTTACCATTACCATTACAAAATTAAAACAAATGCTAAAATTCTACTCTGTACCAACATTCAAATGCCAATGAAAATTTACATATTCATATATGATCATTTCATTGTTGCACCATTCCAACACCTGCACCGTTGTTTAAAAGAACTCCATGCATCCCATTTTAACATATAGCAATCTGTTACTCCGGAAGTTGAAGTGACGGTCAAAACCAATTGGATTCATGGTCAAAGTCAATTGGATGCAAATGTCTGATTTATTTAAATAATTGAGTTCAGTTCGGTTCATATATATAATTGTGAAGTCCCTCCTTTACCAAACCATCGCTTTGCTTAACCGCATGGTTCTTAACCAATTCTAGCTGCACCCCTTTGACAAAACTTTCCTTTCCCGACTATAAATGCAAACTTTATTGCTGGGTATTGACATTTTGTAGATTTCACTCCCCTCTACATATCATATCTCACTTGATTTACCAAGATCAAGAAACCCAGTTCGTATATAGATCAAAATCGACATTTCAAACTAATTAAAAAAAAAACCCATTTTGTGTATAGACCAAAATCGAGTTTCTAAACCAATGCAGTTGAAAACCCCAAAAAAGGAGTAATCTGAAATTGGCTTACAGAGGGGAAGCAGCGAATGCCGAGGTTTTTGGGCAGAGGCTTGAATTCAATGACTCTGTAGGGGTAACGATCACTTTCTCTTTCTCTGTCTCTCTTCTTACAGAAAATCTAAAGCCCAGATCCCTGGAAAAATTAGACTTTAAGATCAAGGTTAGAAAGAAAGACAACCCCAGAAAGATTGAAAGAAGAAAGACGGAAAAAAAATAGTATTCATTCAAAGATCAATTTGCCTTTATACCTTCTGAAATGTAACCAGGTCTGTCGCCATTGCTTCTCTCTATTTCTCTGAACCAAACAAGATGTCGGAGAGAAAATAACAGAGGTGGCGGCACACCGAGAGAGATGCAGAGGGAGACGAGAGAGACTCAGTGGTGAGGGATGTGGTGGTGTTCTGCTGAATGGCAGGGATCGGCCTCAGGTGATGGGGATAGAGGAGAGACCGAGATCGGCGACGGAGATGTTTGATGCGCAGGGGAGGCTGTGAGATGGGTGATGGAGATGCTTGATACACAGGGGAGGCGTGAGAGAGGAATGGTGTGATGGGGAGGTTTGCGCAGGGAGGAAGAAGATGGAGATGGAAATGGGGGGTTTTTGAGATGGGATCAGGGTATCAAGATGGAGGAGAGGGGGGTCCTGCGCCTGGGAGATGGAGGAGAGAGAGGTTCTGCGTAGGTCACCTGGGAGATGGAGGAGAGGGCTGAGATCGTGAGGGAGAAGGAGATGGAGGGATCGAGACGCAGGGGATGGCGGGCGAGAGAGGCTCGGAGAGTTGAGGGATTGAGAATTTAGTTTGGGGCTTTGGGGCTTTGGGCATTAGTAATTACAATCCCGGAGCAAATAGTGCGCCGGCCAAAATGTTTTTAAAAATATATTGAGAAACCGGCTGAAGAAAAATACTGGCGCGAACTTTTGGCGGCATGGCCATGCCCTGCGAATTATTTAGATCGTCGGTAAAATATTAACCTTTGCCAGCGAGAAAATCAAAATGTCGGAAAAAATAGGACTTTAGCCGGTGAAAAAAAAATTGTTGGGAAAAATAATATATTTGCTGGCAAAAATTTATCTCCGGGAAAACTCTATCTTTTCCCTGCGAAAGAAGCTATTTCGCCAGTAAAATTTATATTTTCCCCGGTGTTTAATGATTGTGCCAGGAAAAAATGCCGGTAAAAGTGCTAATTATTGTAGTGACATTTGCCAACGCACATACTAGCGTCGGAATACATATTTGACAATGCATATACAACGCCGTGTCTTCAACGATGCGGAGAGTGCGTCGGCAAATAATGTCGGAAAAGTTTTTCCACGGCTTTTGCCAACGCGGTCTTACTTGCGTTGGTAAAAACAGTAATTCTGTGACTTTTGCTAACGCAAATTTTCACTGCATCGGAAAATAGTGTCGGGAAAGGTAGGTTTGTCAAAGATGGGGCTTTGCGGACGCGACTCATACGTCGGCAATTGTATGAATAAAAACTCAGACCATTCCCAACGCACACCTGTGCGTCACCAGTAGGCAAGATAATTGCCAACGCATTATTGCGTCGCCATTAGAAAAACATGCGTTGCCAAAACTTTCCCTCGCTTTTGGGGTTTTTTTTTTGTTGGCGCCAATGTGGTTTCCATAGCTTTTGCCAACGCGGTCTTACTTGCATCGGTAAAAGTAGCATTTTCATTCACTTTTGCCAACGCAGTCCAGTCCAAATATGTGTTGGAAATAAGACTTTTGCCAATGCAAATTTGCACCGCGTTGGCAAATAGTGTCGGGAAAGGAGCAGTTTGTTGTAGTGTGAGTTGTTTAACTAATGAGACTAAATTAGCATAAAGACTTGCAATTAATGGGTTAAGTCTCATGCAAATTGAATAATAAATTAAAAATATTGAATATCCAAAATAAATATTAATCAATGAAAGCATATGTTGAATGATAATTAAGCCCAACTATGTAATCAATAGAATATAAATTTATATTATAGCATAATTACTTAAAAAGAAATCCTTATATAGCAACTCAATAATATGCAAATATATGCGCAAGTAATTTGTGATCCAGCTTCAACTACTTGTATATTTAGTCAAAATAAAGTCCTCCATCTCATGAGTACCATCGGTGATCACCTATTTTTACGGGCACGTGGGTTAGCTATAATCAACCCAACCCCCTCATACTCACGACAATCTCATATTTGAGGCTCATCCAACTATTACTCACCACTAAATTATAATTGGAAGGAAAAGAAAATTCTTTGAGGGCCTTAGATCAAGGTGTTAGGGTGATCTAATGGGTCTCATATCTTATATGCCTCTCGGCATCATTCAAATTCTTTGGGCCCCCACTTCCCACTATGATTGGCATAGCCCTAGGTGGTCGTTAGTAAAATATTTATATAAGCTTGAGCTTTTTTACTCCTAAATTACCAAAAATCCTCTTATAGAAAATCAAATCTTAAGGTGGGCCCACCAAAATAACAAAGTATTTGCGGGATCACGTAAATATACAGTGTAATGATAGAGGGCCGCTTAAATTGTAGTGGACCCGCATAACACCCATTAGATCCAACTAACCTATCCACTCGGTGAAATATGCGAATAATGGGTTCTATATATAGAAGGCTGGTGGATGTGTTGAACATGATGGGTCCCAAGCATATATGGAGACAAAGGATGGTTTGGCTAAGTGGGTCGCTTATGGTGGATCCCATGTATATATTTATATATAGTAGAAATGTGTAGCATATTCATTTAGTGGGTCCAAGACATTTATAGGTTGAGATTGTGGATAATCAAGGATTAGAGAGTGGACCTTTTCCCCAACAAGTACAACTTTATCGCATAACAAATTGAGGATGAATGAATTGGGTCTGGTATGTTTGAGTTAAACTGACAACTTAATGAATGATTAGGGGCCTAACCAAATCCTTTTATGTTTACTAATTGGATTGAAAATATCAATCTAAATCCTAAATTCACTTCTTCTTTTTTCAGGTTGAAGCTATAAGGTTGCCTTGATTCAATACAGTTTCGTTGGTTGAGTAGCACGTGTGTCCTCAAACCGAGCATGACCCATTTGTTGATCAGGTTGGAAATTAATATCAACCAGAGCCCTGCTACATGGACCGATGCCAGGCCCAAAAAGTAGCCTGACATCGGTGCAAGAGCCGTTGGATCGGGCCTGACATCGGTCCAAGTAGACTTTTTCTATTAACCAAACCCGAAAGTACCACGGGTGGGCTGCATGCCGGAGTAACTTTTTGAAGACGTTCTTTGGTTAAAAAATCAAGAGGTGTTTTTTTTTTTAATTTAATACACTTTTTATTTGACCCTACCCCACCCCCATATTGACCTTCCACTCCGCACAGCTGTACAAGTAATTTTTCTAAACGGGATGTCGTTGAGTTCACCTAAAAGAATCATATGATCATTGGGACTGGGAGGGGTTTAAAAGATATCTCAAAGAACTATTTATGTTTATTATTATTATTTTTGTAATTCAGTCAAAGGGCGGGACTCAAGTGAGAGCCCGCACACATAGAAAGACAACACACAAGTGAAAAAAGAGCCCGCATGCGTGGGAAGAAAGTCCACACAAATGAAAAGGGAACCCCGCACACGCAAAAAGAGGTGGCGTACCCAAGATTCAAATCCTAGGCAGTCAGGTGAGACATGTCACTCCTTACAACTCATGTAACGAGCCATTCTCCTAAGCCCTAGCTATGTTAAAAAAATGGTTGTAGTTTGGTCATGAAAGAGACGGTTTTGAAGGCCTCAATGATAATCTAAATCTAGCGTTTTGAGAAAGTTGGATGTATACCAAAAATTTTGCATGATCAACAAGAGAGCCCACAATTTGTGAGTGCAAAAATTGAGCAGGCGGTAGTTACAGGAGAGGAGTGTCTAAGTGGTTGTGGGGGAGTCCGATTTAGGGGGGCAGTGGGCCCCGCAGGTCTGGCCGTTCCTCGATTGGGCAACACTTTGACCTTCTCCATATGGTAAAGGCATGTTTGGGTAACATGTGCAGAAAATCCAATTTTTGCTTTTTTTCCACGTGGAAAATCAACTATACTAATCATAGACTGCAAAAAATGGGATAACCTCTCCTTACCTTTTTGTACAGAAATGTAGCCACACGAAGGTGCCAGGAATTTTTGGCTTGTGCGTAGGGCTGTCAATCCAGCCCTTTGACGAGGGGGCCGGCCCAGATCTGCCTGCAAAAGCCCTCAAAGTGAGAGCTTTTCGTGTTGCCCCTGCAATTTTGAGGGCCAAGCTAGGGCTTGACTTAGCAAGGCCGGCCAATGGGACCCAGCCCAATCCTTTGTTTATTAATATATAACATAAGTAAAATGTATAATATATATATATATCTAGATATATGGATTTTTAGAGAAAAAAATAGAAAGAACTCTAATTAGCAATTGAAAGAACTCTAATTAGCAATTAATGATAAAGACGTAACATCTTGTCAAAGAATAATAACCAAATCTTAGAAAAAAATTTATAGATATCCCCATAGATCACAATATTGTCACCTAGGTTTGATTCTCTATTTTCTTTTGAACGTTATGTTCGATTCTACGTTTGCCCAACACAGACATATTCTTCAATGATTAGGGAATTAAAGTTGTCATTTATCAAACTAATTTTCAATCGATGCCAATTTCTTTGCATCCCCTTACTTTCATGACTGTTGTTGTTTCATTCAATTGGACCCCACATGATTTAGAGTTAAAGTTTGTGACTCATACATTAAATCATTTGCGTTATTCATCTTCAATACTCAAAGTTTAATTATTTTGTTATAAAATCTAATGGTGATATTTCAAAGAATTACAAATTATAGTTAATGTTAATTCAAGAAAGGTCTAATGTTTATTTCAACCACATATACTAATGTCTATTTGAAATAAATCTAATTAAATCAGATGAGGCTTGTCAAACATTTTCTAATGGTCCATATTATTACTTTATTAAAAAGATAGAGTATATGAACTAGTTAAAAAAAAGACAACAACTAGTAGAACTTCAACTACGACAATCTTACTAATAGGCCGACAACAAACGAAAGGAGATTGATATTGGCACTCCTTTTTTTTATGGAGGCACTCCATTTCAAGGTTTAGAAATTGGAGTGCCTCCATCAAAAAAGGGTAAAAAATGAGTGCCAATATCAATCTCCCAAACGAAATCGGGAGCATTACTTAAATTATGTAACTACTGTTAGTGTGTCATGGGTATTTAATGGTATCTTCCATTACCATATTCTAATTTCATGTCACAATACTGTCTATCTAATTTCATTTAACTTATTTTGTACATTCTTTTAAAAGTGGTACAAAAAGATTGACTTTTTCACTGCTTATTTTGTACATTCTCTTAAAAGTGGTACAAAAAGATTGACCTTTTCACTGCACCTCAAATAAAAGATGGTTAACATCATGGTATAGAAATATTATATAATAATAATAATAATAGATCAATCATTCTGCCCTAGCTCGCCCCTTATTGAGGGTAGGATAAGGGCTTTAATTTTGTAGGCCTGCCATGGGATTCAAGGGCTTTTGTTGTACCTAGGCTCGGCCAGCATATAAGCATATAAGAGGGTAGGGTAGGGTAGGGTAGGGTAAGGGCTTACCCCACCCCCTACTTGTGCCATTTGAGAAAGTGTGGGTTTTACTTTTTTACCAAGCTCAAGTTTAGTGTATATTCACCCAACCGCTATAACCATCTGAAGTTTTTTTAGGACCCACTAGAATATATTACTAGTTCTAATTTAACCAATCAATGCAGCGGAAATAAACCAATCAAGCAGAATTAGCAAATAAATCTACCAAGCAATCACCATAAGAAGGCAGACACAAATTTTACCGTGGAAACCCTTTCCGAGAGAAATCAAGAGTTCACAAACAGTTTACAAGATATACTCACAAGTAGGCCTGTCAATGGGATGCGTTGAAACAGGTAAAAAGCCCGGCCCGGCCCGGCCCAAGCCCGAAAATACAGGGCTTTTAAAAAAAATTTGAACCCAGTGGGCTGGGCTTGGATAATACATTTCAAAGCCCGGCCAAAATGGGACTGGGACTGGGTAGAAACAACCCAGCCCGTTCAGGCCCAGCCCGGCCCGCTATAAAGTCATTTGGCACAGGAGGGAGGGTACTTGACCCACATAGGACTTCTTTGAAACCAAATACGGTAGAAGTATTAGTTTGTGCCCAAGATTGGTTTAGTCATGACCCAACTAGTGATGGTGATTTAGACAATGATGGGAATGCACTAGCTGATGTTTTAGACATATTAAAAGAAAAATAATTTATGTTGATTTCTTTTTTACATTAATTGAGTCATATAGGATAATCATTCTCATTCATTTTATTGATATTCTGATTTTCTACTTTCACCGGATAAAAAAAAAAATTCAACCGATCTTGCATAACTTTAACTTGACTCATATAGGATACTCATTCTCATTTATTTCTATTGATTTTCTGATTTTCTACTTTCACCGGGAAAAGAAAAAGGTTTTAACTATTCCGACATTACTTGACGCATATAGCCTATATAGGATACTCATTCATTTCTATTGATTTTCTGATTTTCTACTGTCACAGGAAAAAAAAAGTTTTTAACTCCGCCATGTTGCTTGTTACATTACATTGCCAGTCCCAAGTCCGGAAAAAAGGAGGAGGGTTTAAAGTTCGGTTCACACCGGGTGTCTGGAGACAGTAAGAATAATTAGAAAATGCTTTCCTTATGTACTCCAGGACCGGGCTAAACCCAGGCCCGGCCCTGTCCCATCCCAGGCCCGTACGGGATGGGATTAGATGTAGGCCCGTTCAATTTAGGGCCGGGATTGGGCAACACCTGGCAGGCCCGTCCTATTTTTAGGGCAGGATTGGACAACCCAAGCCCAGGCCCGACCCGGCCCATTAACAGGCCTACTCACAAGCTCCTGTACCTTAGTCTGTACTTCGACCTCAGGACTGTAGTTGTTCTTGCACAGAATCCACTAACACGACTTCCGCCGTGCACCGTTCCCCTTACTTGATCTCCTCGCACCTTGTCCACCAAGATGATCAATCTTCGACAAAAGAGTAGAAGCAACAAAACCTTCTAAAGCATTTTTTCAGAACAATCTCTCAATGGCTCAAGAGAAATAAGGAAATCTCTCTTAGAATATTCTAACCTCAGATCAAGAGAGAACTAACTTCATGTGTATCTTCTTTGGGTTAAGAGAAATACCCAATTTATAGGCCTAAGTTCGTGCTTAAGACTCCTAAAAATAATCTCATTAGGAAAGAAGTCCGTTTGCAACTCTTTAAAAGAGTTCTGAACGAACTTGAACTCCTGCGCCCAGCTCGCTATAGCGAGACACTCCTCTGTCTCAAGTTCTGTCAAGCGACTTTGAGTCATCCGTTTCATGAGGCCTTTCAACATGTCAAGACCTTTCAACATGTCAACATCGACTATTGTCCTGACATATACTGTCTTGGACTTTTTTGCCTAACACCATCCACTTTTGATGGCTTATTAAAGACAGCTTTATGAGTTTGACTGGTGGTATGTGGGGACCAAATCCTGTGGCCATGAGTGATGAGTCACATCCATCCCACGCGAAAGAGGTCCTCTTTTACAAAGAAACACCAAATGAAACTGGTCCGCTCGTTATACCAAGAAAAAAAAAAAAGAAACTGGTCAGCTCAATCTCATGCCACATTCAGACTGTAGAATTCCTCTTATTTTCCTTCTTCATTAATAAAACCAAATTGGGTTAATGTTGGCCGATCACAATCCAATTTGCTAGTTATTTTTTTGCTAATTTTGATAAGACTTTTGGACCATGCTGTTCCTCATGTGTATAGTTTACTATTGTTCTTAATTCTGCAGTTATTTAAACTAGGATTTCAAACTGGTATCCGATTCTCCGATTACCCGGTAGTTCCGACCCGTAAAAAATCAGGTCTGTAATATATTTTAGATTCCGATTCATAAATGGGTACGGGTCCGAAACCCGATTTTTGTTCCATTGATAAACGGGTCCGGTTCTGAGCCCATATATGTTCCGAGCCGTCGACCCGGAACCCAACATATGAATCTTTGATATTGAAAATTATACCTCAAAATTAACTTTTTGGTGACAGTTTTATGTATAATATTGAAGGTAATAGACTTTATGCATTGCAATGATAAGTTGAACGATATGTTTATTTTAAGAAAAAATTAAAATATGAATGGAAGCTAGAACCGATTTTGAAACTAGATTACAGTCCTCTAGGTGGACCCGGTTCCGAAACCAAATCCAGATCTTCTTATCGGAATCAGGTCTGGAACTAGAGATGGCAATCGGGTCGGGTTGTACTAAACGGGTCGAACCCGTTTATTAAACGGGTTACACAAGTCTAACCCGCATCCGACCCGTTTATTAAACGGGTCAGAAACCCCTAACCGGCACCCACCACGGGTCAACCCGACCTGACCCACTTAACCCGCATAACCATTGCGGATTATACGGGTCAGGTCGACCCACATAACGCACATCCATCTAGTAAATAAATCGACTCAACTATGGTTCCATGCTTGACCAAAACTAACTTTTAAGATCAAATTTGGTCTAATCTCATATCAACAATCATTTGATGCGCATTCCCTTGCTTTCCATTAATAAAAAGCGTGGGGTTGAATTGGTTAAGGTCCATTTATTTTATTTTTTTAGCCTAGCTATGCATTAAATAATTAAATTCAATTTTAACTTAAATAAGCGGGTTATGCGGGTTAAGCGGGTCAACCCTAACCCGACCCGCTTAATGGCAGGTCATGAATACTAGACCCATGACCGACCCGCCTATTAAACGGGTCGGGTTAAGCGGGTAATACGCGGGTCGGGTCGGGCCGGGTTGGTGGGTCGGGTCGTATTTTGCCGCCTCTATCTGGAACTGACAAAATATGTTCCAAGTCAAAGCTGGACCCGAAACTGGAACCGTTATTTGAAAATGGATTAGGGTCCGGTATAGTTCTGACCCGAAACCGTTCCGTTTGCGACCTTACTATAAACCCAAGAACCTGCTTAGAAATTTCTCTAATGATTTTTTCTTTTTTGTTTTCCTAGTTTTTTTTTTTTCATTTACCATTTATATAAAACTTTCTTCCACGTCCCCAAGACTGTTATTAGCTGATTGTCTATCACATTATGCATTGGAGAAGTCTATAAATGACCCCACTTTGTGTCCATTAATCCATACTGAGAAACGTTGCAAAGACTTCCCAACCCAAAGACAAAGTAGAAAGATATGGTTTCTATTAAAAATGACCGTCAACATATATGGAAACATATTTATGGGTTTGCGGAATCACTCACACTCAAGTGCGCTATAGAACTTGGTGTACCCGACATACTTCACAAACATGGCAAGCCCATGATCCTATCGGAGATAGCAGGCGAGCTCACCATACCTTCTCCTAGCATGGACCGCTTGCAGCGCATAATGCGGTTCTTGGTCCACATGAAGACGTTGTTCAATGTTGTTGATGGCCCGGAGGAGAAGTACACAATGACACCAGCATCTAAGCTCTTGGTGAGAGCTGAAGAGAAGAACCTGGTGTCGTATGCATTGCTCCAATTGCACACTGATGAGATGTTGCCATGGCACTATCTCATCGCGGACATTGAAGGTGAAACGATACCATGGATGGAGGCACACAATGGGGTGCCCTATTATGATCGGATCGGGAAGGACCCAGAGTATACCAAGCTTCTTAATGATGCAATGACGAGCCACACAAGCTTTGTGGTCCCAGCCCTAGTGCAAGGGTGCACCAAGGAGGGTGTGCTTGATGGGGTGCGAAGTTTGGTGGATGTTGGGGGCAGCACTGGTGTGGCCTCTAAGGCCATTACCAATGCCTTCTCCCATGTCAAGTGCACTGTTATGGACAGGCCCGGCCCTGAAGCAGGGCACTAAGTGCGCCCGCCCCGGCCCCCCCGGGCCCCCATTTTTCAGGGGGCCTAAAAATATTTCCTCTCCTCAAGAAGAAAACGTTTCCACTCCTCCAAATCCACTGACCTCCTTCTCAAGCCCCTTAACCCTTCATCAATCGAACTCCTTTGAACCCCATCTCAACCAAACAGCAAGCCAAAAAGAAAAAAACAAACAAGAAGAAGAAGGAAGCAGCAGCAGAGAACTGGACCGCCATAGCCGGTTAGGCCCAAATCGACTGCACCGCCATCGCCAGAATCGGCCGGCCCATCATCTTCGTGCTAGCGCCTAGCAGTCAAGCACCATCAGTCCATCACCACTTCGGACGAAGCACCCAGGCTACCCAGCAGTCAAACTGTCAAACCCATCAACCCTTCATCAATCGAACTCCTTTGAACCCCAATACCCCATCTCAACCAAACAGCAAGCCCAAAAATTTAAAAAAAAAAAAAAAAAAAACAAGAAGAAGAAGCACCCAGCAGGCCAACACCACTGGTTGATTGCTACTACTGCTCCACGCCTCCACCGTCCACCCACCCGCCACGCCACATCTCTTTGCTCTGCACACTTCAGTGTTTCCTTTTATTTTTCTTCCAACACGAAGACCGAGGTAGCCCAGTCTTCTTAGTTCAGGTAGAGTTCGGGTCGGGTTGGACCTGATCCAGTGATCCATTCCGCTGACAAGCCATTTCCTTTGGCAACAAGTCAATACAGGTCAGGTGGACCCATCTGCAACTCGCCTGAGTTTGAGTTAGGCCCAAATCCAAAACAACAGTCAACAGCAGCTTACAAAAAAAGCTACTTGCATCAGATTTGTAGACATCAGCACATGGGCCCATAGCTTATAGATCTTCTTCAATCTTCATAACAGCCATATCATCGTTGTCTTGGTAGACTGGGGAGATTCCAAAATCCAAAGTGTGGCTTTTTTCAGTGCAAAATTGGTCGTTGTATAAATCAATTGAAGGTAATTTTTTCATGATTAGAAAATCTTAAATTTGAAAGCATAATTGAGGATTTTGCTTCTCAAAATGCAAGAAGAAAATCATTTCAATAATACTTTTTTAATTGTGATTTTGTTTTTCACCTTATCTTGTAGATGGTGATGCTGGTATGAGAAATTATTTGGCCGACGATCTGGTACTCTTACCGAGATGCTGGTTATATATTAAATGTATTTTATTTATGTATTAAATGTATTTATCATATGATATTATTTGGTTTTTAATGAAATTATTATTTTTGGGCTAAATTTATGAAAACATGTTATATAAATGTGCATATATTAAAAAATTATAAAAATGAATAAAGGGCCCATTTTAGTGATTCGCACTGGGCCTTTGAAAAGTCAGGACCGGCCCTGTTGCCATGTTTGTGAAGTATGTCGGGTACACCAAGTTCTATAGCGCACTTGAGTGTGAGTGATTCCGCAAACCCATAAATATGTTTCCATATTTGGGCTTGAGCATGAATTTCCTCATCCATATATAGCCTGTTGACGGTCATTTTTAATAGAAACCATATCTTTCGACTTTGTCTTTGGGTTCAGGTCGGGTCGACCCGACCCGTTTGCAGAAGCCCAGTGCTTTAAGCCCACAGCAAGACCAGGTCAGGTCGGTTCTGGGTCAGTTTCACCTGACCCGTGAACTGTGAAAGCCCACTCCAGCATTCTGCTGATGTCATCGCCACGTCAGCGCAAGGTTCTGGTCAACAAGGGTTTGACCAAATTGACGGCTGAAAATTGTTTCGTCAATATCTTGATCATCCGATGTCAGATCGGAGATCCGTTTGCGCCTACAGACTCGTTGCGAGCAGATCTACGTAACTGTGGAAGAAGATTGGCAGTTTGACGGTCAACAAAAAAAAAAGTTTGACTAATCGGAGCGCAGAAAACTATTTTTGTGATATCGGAGCCATCCAGAGTCGGATTTGAGATCCGTTTCTACCAGCGTACTCGTGGTGACGAGATCTACAGATTGGTGCAGAAATTGAGGTTAGTGACAGTTATTTATATTTTTTTGATTATTTAATTGAGATGGAGAACAACACTGTGAACACATTTATGATCAAACTCAACCATACCAATTGGTTGATTTGGAAACCTAAGATGGATGATATACTCTATTGCAAGAACCTCTATGATCCCATTGAGGGGGATAGTGCCCGACCAAAAGATATGTCTGATCCAGATTGGAAAAAGATGCATAGAAAGACCATTGGTCACATCAGACAGTGGGTGGATAACAGCATATTTCATCACGTGTCAAATGAAACTAATGTGAGAACCCTTTGGATGAAGTTAGAAGAAAGATATGAGAAGAAAACCGCCGTAAATAAAACTTTTCTGATTACAAAGCTTGTAAACATGAAATTCAAGGAGGGTGGTAAAATTGAAGATCACATAAATGATTTTCAATGCATTGTGAATGAACTGGCTACAATGAAGATGGTCCTTGATGATGAGATGCAAGCTTTATTTCTTCTAAGTTCTTTACCAGATACATGGGAGACATTGGTTGTTTCCATGAGCAACTCTACTCCAGATGGTGTGTTATCAATGAGTCAAGTTACTAGCAGCTTGTTAAATGAAGAAACAAGAAGGAAAACTGCAGGGACAGATAATGCACAGGCCTTTGTTACTGAGAATAGAGGGAGGAGTAAGAGTAGGGGACCAAAGGGGGGTCGTGGCAAGTCCAGAGGTGGCAAGGAATCACAGACTAAGAAAAAGTCTAGAAAATGCTTTCATTGTGGCAAGGAGGGTCACATTAGAAAGAATTGCTTTGCCTTGAAGGAAAAAAAAGAAACCAACAATGAGCAGAAGAATGACACTAACACTACTGCTACTTTGGATAATGAAGTAGTAATTCTGACCAGTGAAGTTGAAAAGTGTTTGAGTGTTGCAAATGATCAGGTTGAGTGGGTTGTTGACACAGCAGCATCCTACCATGCTACTCCTTCTAAGGAGATGTTCACGACGTACAAAGCAGGGGACTTTGGCACTGTGAAGATGGGCAACACATGCAAGTCATTCAAATATTGTTGGGATCGGTGATGTCTGCATTCAAACCGACATTGGTTGCACAATGACGCTAAAAGATGTGCGACATATTCCTGATCTGTGGTTGAATCTGATTTCCGGGACTTCATTGGACCGTGCAGGTTATGAAAGTTACTTCGGAAATGGCAGGTGGAAACTCACTAAAGGGTCTCTTATTTTTGCGAAAGGGAAGGCGTGTAATACGCTGTACAAGACACATGTGAAGCTATGCAAAGGTGTGTTAAATGCTGTTGAAAACAGATCCTCTCCAAATCTGTGGCACAAGAGACTTGGACATATGAGTGAGAAAGGACTGCAGTTATTGGCAAAGAAAGATCTGATTAACTACTCCAAAGGTACATCCCTTGAACCTTGTGATTATTGCTTGTTTGGTAAACAGCGTAGGGTTTCTTTCTCTAAAACATCAGCGATAAAATCTAATGTGTTGGATTTGGTATATTCTGATGTTTGTGGTCCCATGGAGGTGGAGTCATTGGGTGACAATAAGCTTTTTGTCACATTTATTGATGATGCATCCAGGAAAGTCTAGGTTTATGCGTTGAAATCGAAGGATCAGGTGTTCCAAGTATTTCAGCAGTTTCATGTCATGGTTGAAAGAGAAACAGGAAAGCTCTTGAAATGTCTCCGCACAGATAATGGTGGTGAGTACACATCCAACCAGTTTAAAGGCTATTGCTCGAAGCATGGTATTCGACATGAAAGAACAGTTCCTGGTACTCTACAACACAATGGTATAGCCGAAAGAATGAACCGCACTATTCTTGAAAGGATGAGATGCATGATTAGAGTGGCACAGCTACCCAAACCATTTTGGGGTGAAGCTATTCTGACTGCCGTTTACCTGATTAACAGGTCTCCCTCAGTTCCTTTGGATTTTGATCTTCCGGAGAGTGTATGGACAGGTAAAAATGTTTATTATTCTCATTTGAAGGTATTTGGGTGCAAGGCTTTTGCACATGTACTAAAGGAGCAGCGTTCAAAGCTCGATGATAAGGCAATATGTTGCATTTTTCTTGGCTATGGTGGAGCCGAGTTTGGCTACAGGTTATGGAATCCAGAGAAGAGAAAAATTATCAGAAGTAGGGATGTGGTGTTTCATGATGAGGCGCAAGGATTGTCAGATTGTGATGAGGCGCAAGGATTGTCAGATGAACAGGGTGTTGAGCAGGGGGAGCAGTCTCCTCAATCAGCAACCACGGAACTTCAGGTTAGGAGGTCTACTCGAGAGCGTCAACCATCAACAAGATATCCTGCATCAGATTATATTTTGCTTACTGATGAGGGGGAGCCAGAGAGCTACCCAGAAGCAAAAACTCATGAAGATAAAGATGAGTGGATGAAGGCTATGCAGGATGAGATGAGTTCTTTGAAAAAGAACAATACTTATGAGCTGGTGGAACTCCCAAAAGGCAAGAAGGTTCTGAAGAACAAATGGGTGTTCAAGGTGAAGAGAGATGACAATGGAAAACTGATAAAGCACAAAGCACGGCTAGTGGTTAAAGGCTTTTCGCAGACGAAGGGTCTTGACTTCGATGAAATCTTCTCTCCAGTTGTGAAGATGACTTCTATCAGAGTTATCTTGGGTCTAGTTGCCAGCATGGACCTTGAACTTGAGCAGATGGATGTGAAGACTGCATTTCTTCACGGTGATCTGAAAGAAGAGATCTACATGACTCAGCCGGAGGGGTTTGAGGTAGAAGGAAAAGAACAGCTGGTTTGCAGGTTGAAAAAGAGTCTCTACGGGCTGAAACAAGCACCGAGACAATGGCATAAGAGGTTTGATTCATTCATGGTGAGTCATGGGTACCGGAGGACAGCTGCAGATCACTGTGTTTATGTTCGTAAATTTGCTAATGGCAAATTTATCATCCTTCTTTTATATGTAGATGATATGTTGATAGTTGGACAGGATAATGAGATGATTGGCAGATTGAAAAGGGATATGTCAAAGACTTTTGACATGAAAGACTTGGGTCCCGCACGACAGATTTTGGGAATGCAAATACGTCGTGACAGGAATGACAAGAAGCTATGATTGTCACAGGAGAAATATGTTGAACGGGTGCTAGCGAGATTCAACATGATAGATGCTAAGCCAGTTAGCATGCCTTTAGCCAGTCACTTCAAGCTCAGTAAGAGATTATGTCCTACTACAGATGAAGAAAAGGAACAGATGATGTCTGTTCCATACTCCTCAGCAGTTGGGAGTCTTCTATATGCCATGGTGTGTACACGGCCAGACATTGCTCATGCAGTGGATGTAGTGAGTAGATTTCTTTCTAACCCTGGGAATGAGCATTGGGAAGCAGTGAAGTGGATCTTCAGATATTTGAGAGGCACATCAGATTTTTGCTTGTGTTTCGGAGGCTTAAAACCAGTACTTGAAGGCTTTACAGATGCTGATTTTGCAGGCGATCTTGATTGTCGGTTGTCTACTTCTGAGTACTTATTTACTTTTTGCAGGGGGAGCTATTTTCTGGCAGTCTAAGTTGCAGAAGTGTACAGCATTGTCTACAACCGAAGCAGAATACATAGCTGCTAATGAAGCAGGGAAGGAGATGATTTGGTTGAGGAATTTCTTTAAAGAACTGTATTTGAAGCAAGGAGAGTATGTAGTCTACTGTGATAGTCAGAGTGCTATGGATCTTAGCAAGAACGCTACATATCATACCCGCACAAAGCACGTTGATGTGAGATATCATTGGATTCGTGAGGTCATCGAGAAGAATCTCATGAAGCTGGAAAAGATTCACACTAACAAGAATCCCTCAGACATGATGACTAAGGTCGTGTCTAAGGGAAAGCTGGAGCTGTGTTCAGAGTTGGTAGGACTGGACTCCTAGTAAGGGGTTCAGAGACGTCTTCCCCATGGTCTGGAGGGGGAGATTGTTGGGCTTAGTAGGTCCAGACCAAGTAGGTTCATGGACATGGGTATTTTGGTAATTGTACCGGGACTTTCTTATTGACTAAGATAGGGTTTCTTAGGGGGTAAGAAAGAGAACATTATATATATGATGTAATGTGTAACCCATGACACAGACAGACAGAAAAAAGAGTGAACCTAAAGGAGAATCGAGTTCTCTTTCCCGTGGACGTAGGCAAGATTGCCGAACCACGTAATTCTCTTGTGTGTTGATTGTTTGTCTTGTGTGGTTGTTTGTTCGTTCGATCGCTGATTCACGTTTCCGCATAAACGTGCACAACACATAAAGCATTCCAGTCCCATTTTATTTGAATAATTATCTTTTGTTTCACACTTTGATCATTCATGCAATCTTAATCATTCAAGTGGAGAGCAACAGAAAGGGAAATTTATAGACCTCTATTTTTTTCTTGACAATTATAACAGTTTCTCAGCTTTTTTCACTTTTATAAATATAATTAGTATTAATCTGAGAATATTGACCAACCACCTTGACTGGGTCAGTTTTTTTTTTTATTTTTATTTTTTTAACTTTAAACGAAAGTGTCAAGCCACCAAAAAATTCAACCTGCCTATGTCCACTGCTAAGACAGAGTTATCTGTTTATTGGTCTGTGCCACAAACTCAATTGGACATGGATGTGGACAAGCTTTTATTGGATGTTCAGGATGGTCTCATTCATAGATGCTACCAAGCAAGGGAGAAAAAACAAAAAGAAGCTTTCTTCTCCTTAATTTGAAAACTAATTGCATTAAGGAAAATAAAATTCCATTACAGCCTTTCATTGCTTCTTTACATTCATCTTTAATTTATCATGTTTTAGCAGTACTATTTCTTACTACTATAATATGACTTTCTACCCTTCTTACTTCACCATATTGTGTTGGAAAAATATTACTAACCACCTCACAAAACATTTGTAAGCCAACAGATTTTAAGTCCAATGAGATGGAGAAGACAACTTTACTTTTGGTGATCAAATTGAACTACAGCTAGATTTCTAGGCTGACACTACACTCCTGGTCAATTATCACAATCAATGGAGTTCCTGTTTTTTTTTTTTTTTTTTTTTAGGGGGGTGGGGGGGTTGTTACATTCTACATATCCTTTTAATGAATTGTACAATAATTTCAAATCCACAAAAGATGAAAAACATAATCATAACTCATTAGACTTTCAAACAATGTCTACGCTTGAATTTGATTTGCAAGTGGGTGATTTTTTAAATAGACAACAATCCCATTAAATAGACATAAACGTGCAACATGTACAAAGTTTGGACTATTTGACCTCAATGCTCTGCTTTGTTATTGAGGCTACATTGTAAGGAAAGGTTTGCAAAGCCTGACCCAACCCACCAACCAGACTCGAATCGGGTCCGCATATGTAATATTCCCTGCATTGTATGGTTAATATTCCCTGCATTATATGGTTAACTTTGATAAGAAGTAGAAGGTGTGAGTTAATCTTTACTTTCATGTAAAGAACTTTTAATGTATTATGTTTTCGTCAATGTATATCTTCCGCAATTTTATACAGTTGACAGGTAATTGTATGTTTGTGATCCCTTGTGAATTTCGTTTTAGCTTTTGTTAATTCGGGATTTACGGGAATAAGTATGTAATCGCGACTCGGGATTTGTCCGAGTTAATCAGATCTCGGGACCGTGTCGTGACACCAATCAACCTCATCTTTGTTATCCGGATCAGGACAGGGCTCTAGCCATCTAACAACCATCTTTGACTGGTCTGAAATGATCTTCTTAATATGAGCATAGAATCTCAGCATAAATCCGTTTGTATCATAAGCAGCCCTAATATGATTAACTGCAAACTGGCTTTCTGTTCTAACAGTGCGAAAATCAGTGAACTGTGGTTCAGCATAGGTCATGTATTCAAAATTTGATTGGGTCTCGTGCTCAGCATAGGTCATGTATTCAAAATTTGATTGGGTCTCGTGCTCCAAATCGAAAGTGAAGTCTTCATCAGAGCTGTCTTCATCTTTGGAGTTGTCCACTTTTCTACCCACCTCTGCTTGTTCTTTCCCATTATCCTTATATGTTTCAGATTGCACTTTTGCAATGTGAAGGGATGTTGTATAGGGAGTAGCTATCATCCTTCTCTCTCTCTCTCATCAGTTGCTACACACAATTCTCTCTCTATTGTTTCCGGTATGAAAGATTGTTTGGTTCAATCAAGTGAAGAAAACAACATGGTGGGGGCTTTCTAGGCCTTTAATGCAACAACACCAAACAGCAAAATTATGGTATCATTAAAAAAAATGAGGAGTTTACTAAAAAATTCCAAAATTCAGTCATTTATCACGAAAGGTCCTCACAAATTGTGTAACACTATCTCGCTAATTTTTTATATTTTTTTTTTCTGAGCGACGATAACGTCACCATGGGCGACTCTAGCATCGCTCGTCAGAACATCTTCTAATATCTTCTTCTTCCGCTCTTCCTCTTATTTCTCCATCTTGTCCACATGGAAGACTTCCACCTGACCTGCATCCAGTCGAATGGTGGGGATGCAGCCACCATTCGACTGGATGCAGGTCAGATGGGAGTCTAGCATGTGGACAAGATGGAGAAATAGGAGGAGGAGGGGAAGAAGAATACATTATGAAATATTTGGACGAGCAACGCTAGCGTCGCCCATGGGGACGCTATTGTCGCTCAGAAAAAAGTATAAAAAAATATAAAAAATTAGCAAGAGGACCTTGTTAGTACTACACAATCTGCGAAAACCTTTTGCGATAAATGGCTGAATTTCGAAAAATTTCGGGTAAAATCCTTTAAAAAGATTTACTCTGAAAAAATTTCGCCACAAAAAATAGGCTGACTTTTGCTTACAATTTCTACAAAATGTAGCTCCACAAACATGCTAGGAATTTTTGGCTCGTGCCTTTTGAGATTGTGTGGGTCCTACCTTACTTAAGTTTATTGTAAATTCACCCAAATGCAATTTGGGTTGGACTTGAATTGGGCAAATTCTAGTCCGACCCACTTGAGTTGTCCGACTCCCACTTGCTAGAACTATCCACTTTTGGTGGGACTATATTTTCCCATGGTTGGGGGATCAGAGACAGCTTTTTTAATGATTTTTGTTTTCTATATGATTTCTGTTTTCTATTGCTGATTTTGACTGGTGGTCATGAGTCACATCCATCCCACGCGAAAGATGCCTCTTTTACAACGAAACATCAAAAGATATGATTGAATAATGTTCTATAACTATCCCACAGCCATCGGCCTCTGCCAACCTACACTGTCCTTACTTCTTATGCACCATATCAACAGGCTATGGATGAGGAAATGCATGCTCAAGCCCAAATATGGAAACATATTTATGGGTTTGCGGAATCACTCACACTCAAGTGCGCTATAGAACTTGGTGTACCTGACATACTTCACAAACATGGCAAGCCCATGATCCCATCGGAGATAGCAGGAGAGCTCACCATACCTTCTCCTAGCATGGACCGCTTGCAGCGCATAATGCGATTCTTGGTCCACATGAAGTTGTTCGATGTTGTTGATGGCCCGGAGGAGAAGTACACATTGACACCAGCATCTAAGCTCTTGGTGAGAGCTGAAGAGAAGAACCTGGTGTCGTATGCATTGCTCCAATTGCACGCTGATGAGATGTTGCCATGGCACTATCTCATCGCGGGCATTGAAGGTGAAACGATACCATGGCTGGCGGCACACAATGGGGTGCCCTATTATGATCGGATCGGGAAGGACCCAGAGTATACCAAGTGTAGGTGCAGAAAATAATGACCCACAATAACTGGGGAGCCTTAGAGGACTTATCCAATGATGGTGATGACTGGGTGCCGTCCGAAAGCCTGAAAGGGAAGAACACACGGTCAGAGGACCCTGGCCTGGGCGGCGCAAGGCTCTCCGATGCCAAAGTCAGTGAAGGAACTGGAACAATGGAAGGAGAGGAAGAAGAGAGGCAGAGTAACAGCTCTATGAGTTGTCTTGTGCGTACCTTGCATGTGAAATGCAGTCCTTTTTATAGACGATTTGGAAGATATCTTGGACGATATCTTGGCATGGGTCTCATGATTCGACTGGGAAGTCATGATCAGCCCACGTTGCAATTAATGCGGTCCAATCTAGCCCACTCTGCATTAAATGCGCGTCGGATCAGCCCACGTCGCATTTAATGCGCGTCTTGTTGGGCCAGATCGTGTTGGACGCCTTTGGCGGTAGGGGATCATCGGATCTGCCCTCGGGCCCTGCCCTGATGTGGCTTCAGCCGCTGGATGCTGCCCTGTCAGAGATCTGGCGAAGATTGTGAGTGGTTGGATGTCGCATCTGTCCTGCTAGCTCGTGCCCCTACTCCTCCACGTGCTTGATGACGTGGAGGGGGCGAGGGGCGCAAGCGGAGGTTCTTTCTTACTTCGGCTCCCATCCCGGCTCTTTCAGCCGAGGTGGAGCTCTCTGCCGAGATGGACACACGAGGTGGTCGAGCTCGGCGCTAGCGGCCCGGAGCTGCCTGACTTCGGCCGGACCCCTGTCCTGGTAGCCGGGGTGAGCTTGGTGCCACGTGGATGGCACGCGGAGAGTGCTTAGCCTCATCTGATGCTGTGATTAGCGTAATCCTGTGGTTCTGGAAATCTCCCCACACAATTGCCCCTAGCTTTTGACCTCTTGAGCGCCTTGGCCTTTAGTGGTTGAAAGCTAGAAGACTCGCCTGGGGATGCGACGGTCATTGCCTGGTGTCGCTTCAACTGTCCTGAAGCAATGAATGCTCTGTCTTGCCTGTACTGGGAAGCGAGTCGACGGTTACACGCGTCGCCTCTTCACTGGTTGCGCTGTCTTATTGATGGAATGGGCGCGGATCGCGAAATCCGTCCTTTCGAATTTCGAAAGCAGCGCGTGCCGAGGGTTTCTTCTCCATAAATAGGGTCGTCTTCTTCTCTTCTCGCTTCTGATTTCTTTTCGCCTTCGCCTTCATCTCCGATTTCTGCTCCGCTGCTCAAGATCTTTCTAGCGAGGACGACCGAAGGGCGTGTCTGGATCTGTACTCGAGTCACCCCTTTTCGCCTCTGTAAGTTGCTTCACGCCTCTGTGTAGCTTTTTCCTAGGGTTCAGCAGCCTTTAGGGTTTTTTCTCTCGCTGTACCTCTCTTTCTAGACATGGGTACCCCTAGGTTCAGTTTAGACACCGAAGAGGGCATAGCCAGATTTAGGGCTGCCTTCGATATTCCGGAGCGAGTCCTGCTCAAGCCGGCAGACTCCGTCGACTATGCCACGATGCGCTGGTCCGGCGGCTGGATGCCGTTCCCTCTGATCTCTGTGATCGAGGGCGGGGTCAGATTCCCCCTGCACCCTCTACTTAGAGCTTGCCTAAGTACCTGGTCTCTTACCCCGTGCCAGCTGATGCCCAATGGCTATAAGGTCATCATGGGCACGGCGAAACTGAATGAGATTCTGGGGACCGACATAGGTGTTCATGACATCGAGGACACCTACGATATCTGCAAGGCCGGGGAAGGGAAATATTATCTCCGGGTGAAGCCGCAGCGAAGAGGCTTCGTCCTGGCCTTGGAAGATTCAAGTAAGAATGCCGAAGAAGCCTTCTTCTGTGTTTCGGGGGACTGGGAGTTCGGCGCTGGCGAAAGTAGGAGGCTAGCGGTCCCGCGCCGCCCTGGGACGGTCCCAAGTAAACATCGCTCCTTTTCATTCTTCTTCTTTGCTTGATTTTGACGACGCCGAGCTGCGAGTGAAGGCTGGAGGAGGAACCCCGACGACATCAACAAGGTTGAGAGGTACAAGGGGCACGAGACTAGGTCAGCTTGGAAGCTGCTCGGATACACGCCGAGATACCGCGGCCACTACCAGAGGACCGGGGTACCCGAGGTGGACGAAACGCATCCTGATCGTCCAACCGTCTCCCTTGCTGTACCTTCCGGGATCCCCTTGAGCGATCCTGCCGCTAGCCGAGCTGCATCTGGGTCCGAGGCGTCCACTTCAAGTTCGGAACCGTCGAACCTGAGGCAGATAGTGGACGCTTATTCTTCCGATCGGGAAGAAGACATGGAGGGAAGGTCGAGGGAGCCGGCCGTCAAGGACCTAGCGGCCAAGTTCAGGCGGGGGTCCTCTTCCTCTGCGACGCCATCTTCTGCCAGCACCCGAGCGGCTTCGAGCTCGGGAGGTGCTGGTGACACTTCCGCTCCTGCTCCTGCTTCGAATGCGGGAGTTCGGCGACGTTCGCCGGAGCGCCCGAGGGAGGGGTCCTCGCCCAGGAAGAAGTCCAAGGCGGGGGAGAAGGACCTGGGGGCCGAGCAGCCTCCGAAGGGCAAAACCCCTGCGCGGGCCCCCGGAGCCAAGGCCCCGACTGACAAGAGTGCACCAGCTGAGAAGAGCGTGCCGGCGGGCAGGGCGTCAGGCGGGACGACTCGCGAGCTGACGGTCTTGGTGGGGCAAGGGTATGGATCGGCCTCCGGACCCCGAAGTGCCCCAGCGCCATGGAGGCCGAGGATGGAGACGCAACCCGGCAAGCCTCTGAACGTCGAGGATCGGCTGCTAGGGAACGCCGACGTCATCGGGGCTCTTGCCAAGGTCTGTGCTCTGCCACGGGACATGGAGACGCACGAGAGGTTCGACGATGAGAGCCTGATGGTTTCGGCGATCCAGGCCAACCTCCTGGTAAGTGTTTTCAGCGTTTTTCTCTTAAGTAACCCAGCTTGACTGCCCCGGTTTGACCCACTTTTTCCATTTGCAGAACGTGCAGAGGCTCCTGACCGTGGTGGGAAGGAGCGACAGGAACGCGACGAGGGTCTCCCAGCTGGAGTCCGAGAGAGACAAGCTGAAGAAGGAACTGGAGGAGCTGCAGGCGGGAATGGAGCGGATGAAGAAGGCCAGCGTTGATGAGGCTGCTCGGCTGGCATCGGCTCTGGCTGATGTCGCCGAACTTACGTCGAAGGCCAATCATCTGAAAGGCGAGGTCTGGGCGAGGAACAAGAAGACCGCCGAGCTGGAGTCGGAATTGGCAAGATTGAAGGCTGAATCGACGGCTGAGGGGACGAGGCTGCGCGGGGAAGTGCTGGCTGGGCGAGCCGAAACAGCGAGGCTGAAGAAGGCGAACGCCGAGCTGGAGAAGGAGAATGCCTCTCTTCTGTCCGAGGCCCAGTCCGCCTTCCAGGATGGGGTGGATCACGCCACTGAGCTGTATGAGAAGCAGATGGAGGAGATCACCGCCATCCTGTTCGAGGAAGGATGCCTGGCCGCACTGAGACGTGCGGGGGTCCCTGAAGACCATCCTGAACCGAGCTCCGCTCCTGCAGCCGAAAGTGCCCCAGTTGAAGCTCCTGCAATCGCTCCTGCTGCTGACGAAGCTCCAGCTGCCCTGGTCTTGAGCGATGCCCCGGTCGCCAGCGATGCTTCGGCCGTGCCTCAGGGTGAGACCTCTTCTGCTCCTGGTTCGGGTGAGGTACCGGTCAAAGCTTCCTCTGCCAGCGACGCTCCAAGCAAGGTCGCGGTTTCGGCCGAGTCCACTGGTCCATCAGATACGGTGATCGACCTAGTGGAGTCGCCGAAACCATAGTAGCCGGGCTCCTCTATATTTCTGTCTTCTTGCATGTAATGTTTTTGCTCCTTAGCCTTGTAATACTCTCAGTAATCAATGAAAAACGGGCTTCTCCTTCATTTCTGGATGTGCATTAAATGGTGTTGAATGCCTTTACTGTGACGTGTGACCCTCGAGGTAGAGAGAATCAAACGGTCCTCATAGCTGTCTGTGCCGATTCTCCGTATTCTGGAGGCCATAAATAGCAATAAACATGGTGGCACGGCCTATGAGGGAAACGGACGGGTGTCCCCATTTGGCGTCATAGGGATCGCTGGTCAACAGTCGTGCATCCCGAGTAACGCGTGGGAGACTCCGCCCCCATAACTTCCTTTGGAGGCTGAGCCCTTCTTCTTCCTATAAGTAGGGGCGACAGGCTCGCCATGGGCGATGAAAAGAACAGAACGTAGGATAGTTTAAATCACGTAGACATAGGAGCCATGCCTGGCAGTCATTCTGTAATCTTCGATCCGGGGGGAAACCTTGCGCCTGTGGGCGGCTTTCTCCAAGGGGGGAAGCCCATCATGGTCTGCGCGCTCTCTAAAGGAACTTTCCGTGGACCACGCGCTCTCTGAACGCGGGTTCATGGCCGACCGTCCCTGGTCAGGTTGCGGGGGAATCCTCTGCAACTGTGGGATGGTCGGGCTCTGGGTGTCTGCCGATCCTGCAGCGCCCTGCATCGCATCGAGCGGGCGCCGTGTCAGGATTGGTAAGACTAAGGGTATAGTTGAGGCCCGCTGGACCTGGGGGCTCTTCAAACTTTGGTCTCACTGACCGGAGGGTGTTGAAGAGCTCGGCGAGGTCCAGGGCCTCCGGACTGGAGGGGCTCTGCGATCGCTTTGGTCTGACCAGCCAAAGTGTATTATAGAGCTCTGTGAAATTCAGGATCACTCAGAACCTCCAGTCCATGATCCGGCATCTCGAAGTCTGCTGCCCGAAGAGTCGGTGAAGATCGGAGTCTCCCAGCTTTTCTTTATTTTCTATTTTTAGAGGACTGTGATCCTCCTTTCTGTATTTTTCTTTCTCTTCTGCAACTTCTGTAATGAAGCAATTTACAATGAATAAAAAGGAGGAGTTCTGTGATCACCCAAACTGTGTACAATGCTTTTGAGTTCTTTCTCTCTTTCCTTGCACTGTTCTGGAATACTTGCATTTTTGTGTGTTTGAGTGCTGGCACAGTTCTTTCTCTTCTGAAAAGCTGACCTTGGCCGAAATGGCTGGCTTTGGCCGAGACGAGCTGCCTTGTGCCGAAGTGGAGTCATCATCTCGCTGGTTTCGGCTATGGGAGCGTGTGCTCGGCAATGATCTTCGAGGGGTGTATGCATCCGGAGTGTAGGTCCTTGTAGAGGGGTGAAAACCCTGATTTTAGGAATTCGGCCGAGTGTCCGAACTCGAGGCCTTTTCCAGGGCTGTTAACCCTTGAGTGGGTTCCAAACCCGGGACTTTAGGAAAGGCTGAGTGTAAGAACTCCAGGCCATTTCCAGGGCGTAGACCCTTGAGTGGGTTCAAAACCCGGGACTTTAGGAATTCGGCCGAGTGTAAGAACTCCAGGCTGTATCCAGGGCGTAGACCCATGATTGGGTTCAAAACCCGAGACTTTAGGAATTCGGTCGAGTGTAAGAACTCCAGGCTGTATCCAGGGCGTAGACCCATGATTGGGTTCAAAACCCGGGACTTTAGGAATTCGGCCGAGTGTAAGAACTCCAGGCTGTATCCAGGGCGTAGACCCATGATTGGGTTCAAAACCCGGGACTTTAGGAATTCGGCCGAGTGTAAGAACTCCAGGCTGTATCCAGGGCGTAGACCCAGTGCTGCCGGAATCAGTCAGAGAGAGACGATAAATTGATGGCAAGGCGAAAGCTGCTTTTATTGATTCTGAGACTCAATACATCCTTAGAAATAAAATTTCTTCAAGTGGGATGCATTCCATGGTCTCGGCAGTGGCTTGCCTTCCAAGTCTTCGAGCTTGTAGGCTGACTTTCCTGCCAGTGAGACTATTCTGAACGGGCCATGCCAGTTCGGGGCCAGCTTCCCTTCGTTTGGCTCTCTGTCAGCTGGCAGGGTTTTCTTTAGAACCAGCTCTCCCGCGGAGAACTTTCTTTCTCTGACATTTTGATTGTATGCCCTGGCTAACCGTTGCTGATAGTCGGTCAGTCGCAGGGCTGCCGCTTCTCGTCGCTCGTCTGCCAGCTCCAGCTCCATTGCCAGGTTTGTCTCATTTCGGCCTTGGTCGACCAGCTCTGTCCTCAGGGTAGGAAGGCCGATTTCCAAAGGAATGACTGCCTCCATCCCGTAGGCCAGAGAGAAAGGTGTTGCCGAGGTGGACCTCCTTGGAGTTGTTCTGTATGCCCACAGCACGCTCGGAAGCTCCTCTGTCCATCTGCCCTTTGCCTTGTCCAGTCGCTTCTTCAGGCCGTCCAGGATCACTTTGTTGGAGATTTCTGCCTGGCCATTACTCTGTGAATATGCCGGAGTAGAGTAATGATTTCTGATGCCGTGCTCTTGGCAGAAATCTTTGAAGGACTTGGAGTCGAACTGAGTCCCGTTATCCGAAATCAGGGTCCAGGGGATGCCGAACCTCGTAAGGATGTTTTTCCAAACGAAGTTCCTGGAGTCCCTGTCCGTGATTGAAGACAACGGTTCAGCTTCTATCCACTTTGTGAAGTAGTCCGTAGCCACTATCAGCCATCTCTTGTTTCCTGAAGCTCGGTGAAGAGGCCCCACAATGTCCAGGCCCCATTGAGCGAAGGGCCATGGGCTAGAGAGGGGGCTCAGATCTTGTGCTGGCTGATGGAGGGAGTGGGAGAACTTCTGGCACTTCTCGCATTTCCTGGCGTAGACCTGCGCGTCTTTCTGCATGTAGGGCCACCAGTAGCCCTGGCTTATTGCTCTGTAAGCCAGGGATCGACCTCCTATGTGACTGCCGCAGATTCCTTCGTGGATCTCATACAGGAAGTCGTCCACCTTGCTTGGATGGACGCATTGGAGGTATGGACCTGTGAAGGATTTCCTGTAGAGTTTGCCTTCGGGAGAGAGCCAGAATCGCGCTGCCTTGAGTCTGATCCTGTGGGCTTCAGCCTTGTCCTCGGGGAGATGGTCGTCCTTCAAGTAGGCGACAATTGGATCCATCCAGCTTGGGCCGAGGTCAGCACAGAGGACAAGCCGAGATGAATGAAGTTCTAAACTTGACCTTGATACTGACCCAACCTCGATGGTCCTTTTCTTCCCTGCTTCGACAGCGGAGGCCAGGTTTGCAAGCGCATCTGCGTGCGTGTTGGTATCTCGGGATATTTGCCTGACCTCGGCTTTCTGGAAATGAGAGAGCAGTTTTTTCGCAAGGGCTAAGTAGGCCGCCATCCTGTCGTCCCTGGCCTGGTAGTCTCCAGCGAGCTGGCTAGTTACCAGTTGAGAGTCGCTGAAGATCTCCAGGTACTGGGCTCCGAGGATTTGGGCGCTGTTCAACCCTGCAATCAGTGCTTCGTACTCTGCCTCATTGTTTGTCGCTTTGAAGTCCAGGGTGAAGGCCTGCTCTATGACCAGTCCCTCTGGCGATTGGAGAACTATGCCGGCGCCAGCTCTCTTGGAGGTGGACGACCCGTCGACAAAGATCTTCCATGCCGAGGTAGGAGACTGCTCGACCTCAGTTTCTACTGGCTCGTGCCCTGTGCCCCCCAGTGCCGTGCCGAGCTGAGTCGGAGCCGGGTTGAGGGAGACGAACTCGACAATAAAGTCTGCCAGAATCTGGGCTTTGATCGCAGTTCGGGGACGGTACTGTATATCATACTGCCCCAGTTCAACTGCCCACTTTGATATTCGCCCTGAAAAGTCAGCCTTCTTGAACACTGAACGGAGTGGGTGCTCCGTGATCACCACAATGGTGTGGGATTGGAAATAATGGGAGAGCTTGCGGGAGGCACTGACGAGAGCCAACGCAAGCTTCTCCAATAGAAGGTACCTGGTCTCGGCATCGAGCAGGGTCTTGCTCGTATAATAAATTGGCTTTTGAATTCCCTCGTCCTCCCTCATGAGGACGGAGCTCACTGCGTGATCCGAGACCGCAAGGTACAAATACAGAATCTCCCCCGAAGTTGGGGTGGAGAGTAAGGGTGGTGACATTAAATAGGTTTTGAGCGCGGCCAATGCCTGGTCGCACTCTGGGGTCCACTGGAATTTCAAATTTTTCTTTAAAAGCTGAAAGAAAGGCCTGCACTTATCTGATGACCGGCTGATGAAGCGGTTGAGTGCTGCAGCCATTCCTGTGAGCTTCTGAACTTCCTTCGTGGTAGAGGGGCTCTGGATGCTCTGGATCGCGGTGATCTGGTCCGGATTGGCCTCTATCCCCCTCCGCGTTACCAAGCTGCCGAGGAACTTGCCAGAGGCTACGCTGAAGGCGCACTTGGAAGCGTTTAGCTTGAGCTTGTATGCGCGGAGGATGTCGAAGACTTGGCCGAGATCCGCCAGATGATCGCCGGAGCGCACTGATTTGACGACCATGTCGTCGATGTACACCTCTACCGTTCGGCCGAGCTGAGCATGGAACATTTTTGTGACGAGGCGCTGATAGGTTGCCCCGCGTTCTTTAGCCCGAAGGGCATCACCTTGTAGCAGTAAGTGCCGCGGGGGGTTATGAATGATGTTTTCTCCTCGTCTGGCTCGTAGAGCGGGATCTGGTGGTAGCCTCTGTAGGCGTCGAGGAAGCTCATTCGGTCGTGACCAGCGGTGGCGTCGATCAGTTGGTCGATCTTTGGAATGGGGAAACTATCTTTAGGGCAGGCCCTGTTCAAGTCTGTGAAGTCCACGCACACCCTCCACTTTCCAGTTTTCTTCTTGACCACCACCGTGTTGGCCAGCCACACCGGGTACTGGACTTCCCGGATGGCTCCTGCCTTTAGCAGGTTGTCGATCTCTTCGACGACCGCATCTGTCTGCTGCAGCCCTGTCCTACGGGCCCTCTGCACTACCGGCTTGTGGTCGGGGTCCACATTAAGCTTGTGGCACATGACCTCGGGGTCGACTCCAGGCATTTCGCTTGGGCTCCAAGCGAAGACGTCGACGTTCTGCATCAGGAACCGAGAGAGTTCGGCCCTCTCCTCGTCTGGCAGCTGGGTGCCAATCAGGAAGAACCTGTCTGGATCTGCCAGGCTCAGCCTGACCTCGGCCAGGTCCTCGATGCTCTAATTCTCGGGATCTCGGCCGATTTCGTCGAGGCCTTTCTCGAACTCGGCGAGGTTGACGCGACCTGGCTCCTTCACTGCCTGGACTGCGGCCAGCATGCACTGCCTGGCTTGCTGCTGATCCCCCTCCACTGTAACTACTTCCATCTTGCCCTCCTTGTTCTCAAGGACGAACTTCAGCTTTTGATGGAGGGAAGAAGGAACTGCTTCTAACTTGTGGAGCCACGTTCTGCCCAGAATGACGTTGTAGGGAGAAGGGGCGTCCACGACCAGAAAGTCGGCCGACACGGAGGCTCCGCCAACTCGGGTCTCCAGGGTGATCCTGCCCTTGGGGTAGACTGGCGTGGCGGACAACCCTAGCAGGGGTGCTCGGACCTCCGTGAGGACTGCTTCGGAGAGTTTCATCTTCTTGAAGCAGTCGTAGTAGAGGACCTCGGCGGAGCTGCCGGAGTCGACGAGGATCCTCTTCACTGTGAAGTCTCTCAGTTTCATGGTGAGGAGCAGCGGGTCGTTGTGAGGGAGCTGGATTCCCTCTAGGTCTCTGTCCGAGAACGAGATGGCGGGTCGGTCGCGGCGGGCTTTCTTGGATGCCGGGGCGAGTTCGGCTTTCATTACTTCTTTCCCGTGCGAAGCCCGCCTGGCTTCGGCACGGGCCTGGGAGCTGCCCCGGGATGAGGGAGCGGGAGCTGAGGACGCCAGATGGATCACGTTAATGATCTTCTCTGAATCCTCACTGTCCGGAGCCTGGGCTGCGCTCTGGTGAATCCGGCCCTCGCTGCCGCCGGCATCACCTGCCTTGACGAATTCTGGAATGTGGCCCTCTTCGGCCAGCTTCTCCAGGTACCACTGCAAAGTCTTGCAGTCCTCGGTCTTGTGCCCGTTACCCCTATGGAAGGAGCAGTAGAGCTTGCTTCGGCTGCCGGCGGTGGGCTCATTCTTCAAGGGCTGAGGGTACTTGAAGAACGGCTTGGACCTGATCTTGGTCAGGATGCGGTCGATCGACTCCTTGAAGACGACGTTGACGCTCTGACTGGCGCTGGAGGGAGGTCTGAGCTTCCAAGCGCCCCCGGACCTGGACGACGCAGGCTTCGCCGAACTGGAGACCCAGGCCTGCTTGGGCTCCTGCTTCTGGAAGGGCCTCCCGCCTCTCTGCCGAGGCTGGCTACTCTTCTGCTCGGGCTCCGGATGCCCGTCCTGATCCCGGGCTCGGATCTCGTCTTCCTCCTGGGCGATGAAGCGCTTTACCCGGGACATCAACTCTGGCATGGATTCTGGGGGGTTCCCGGCCAAGTCCTTCCGCAAGTCGTGGCCGGGGATCAGGGCATGCTGGAAGGCGTAGATTGCTATCTCCTCCCTGGTGCCCTCGATCTGGCTGTAGACCGCCCAGAATCGCCGGGCGAAGATGGCGAGGGTCTCACCCTGTTTCATTCTTAGGGCGAGGAGGTCCCCTTCTTTCTTGGGGACGACGGTGTAGGCTTGGAACTTCTTCAGGAAGGAGAGTTGGAGCTCCTTCCAACTCGAAATGGACTTCTCTGGGAGAGAACAGAACCACTTCGGGGGGAGGTCACCCAAACTGGAGGAGAAGATTTTGCAGTTCAGGTGACCCTCATTCCCCCAGATGGACATCTTCTGGGAGAAGTGTCGGAGGTGAGCGGATGGGTCGGACAGTCCGTCATAGGGGACGAACCGCGGGACGGAGAACTTTCTGGGTAAGGGGGGGCGCTCGATCTCTTTTGTGAAGGGTGAGCCCCCCAGATCAGTGTGACCACAGATCTGCCTCTGGTCCCGCACGTCCAGGTTGTGCTGGAGAGCCAATCTGACGCGTTTGTCAAATCGCTCCTGCTCATCGTCCTTCTCTGGAGTCTGGGCCTTTGGATTTCGCTTGGAGTGGTTCGGGCTACGATGGCTATGAGTTCGGCCATCGCGGCTATGGTGACTCCGGCTGTTGCTCGAGCCTTCGTCACGGACCTGGCTCCGCTTTTGGTCTAGATGGTTCCTGAGATCCTCGCGGGGTGGCTGGGCTGCCCTGCTGGGGGCGTCCCTCTTTTTCCCTTGAGGCTCAGAGACCTGCCTCAAGGAGGCGGTTTGCGCTGCCCTCAGTGCTGCTGGAGCTCGCGAATCAGCTGCTCTTGCCTCTGGAGGAGAGCAGTTTGGGCTTCGAGAACCCCTCCAGTGGCAGGGGGTTGAACGTGGCGCGTCTCTCCTACGGCCACGGCTTTGTCCTTCCGAGGACGCTCATGCCGACGCTCATCGCGTCTGGGTGGCATGACTTCTTCTGCTGAGATCGAGGCCTCGAGCCCCTCTTGGAAGGGGAACTCGACAAAGAGCTGAGAGCCTAAGCGGCCCTCGCCTGCAGACATGCCATGCACCGTGCGGGAGCGCCCTTGAGGAGGGACGTCCGTCGACGGTGGTGGCAGCTCGAGCGCTGCTCTCGAGGACTCTACGCCCTTCCTAGCTTTCGGAGGCATGGCTTCTGAGAGATTTGAGGTTAAGAAGGTTGGGAAGGTTGGGATATTACCTTCCCACAGACGGCGCCAATTGTAGGTGCAGAAAATAATGACCCACAATAACTGGGGAGCCTTAGAGGACTTATCCAATGATGGTGATGACTGGGTGCCGTCCGAAAGCCTGAAAGGGAAGAACACACGGTCAGAGGACCCTGGCCTGGGCGGCGCAAGGCTCTCCGATGCCAAAGTCAGTGAAGGAACTGGAACAATGGAAGGAGAGGAAGAAGAGAGGCAGAGTAACAGCTCTATGAGTTGTCTTGTGCGTACCTTGCATGTGAAATGCAGTCCTTTTTATAGACGATTTGGAAGATATCTTGGACGATATCTTGGCATGGGTCTCATGATTCGACTGGGAAGTCATGATCAGCCCACGTTGCAATTAATGCGGTCCAATCTAGCCCACTCTGCATTAAATGCGCGTCGGATCAGCCCACGTCGCATTTAATGTGCGTCTTGTTGGGCCAGATCGTGTTGGACGCCTTTGGCGGTAGGGGATCATCGGATCTGCCCTCGGGCCCTGCCCTGATGTGGCTTCAGCCGCTGGATGCTGCCCTGTCAGAGATCTGGCGAAGATTGTGAGTGGTTGGATGTCGCATCTGTCCTGCTAGCTCGTGCCCCTACTCCTCCACGTGCTTGATGACGTGGAGGGGGCGAGGGGCGCAAGCAGAGGTTCTTTCTTACTTCGGCTCCCGTCCCGGCTCTTTCAGCCGAGGTGGAGCTCTCTGCCGAGATGGACACACGAGGTGGCCGAGCTCGGCGCTAGCGGCCCGGAGCTGCCTGACTTCGGCCGGACCCCTGTCCTGGTAGCCGGGGTGAGCTTGGTGCCACGTGGATGGCACGCGGAGAGTGCTTAGCCTCATCTGATGGCTGTGATTAGCGTAATCCTGTGGTTCTGGAAATCTCCCCACACACCAAGCTTCTTAATGATGCAATGACGAGCCACACAAGCTTTGTGGTCCCAGCCCTAGTGCAAGGGTGCGCCAAGGAGGGTGTGCTTGATGGGGTGCGAAGTTTGGTGGATGTTGGGGGCAGCACTGGTGTGGCCTCTAAGGCCATTACCAACACCTTCTCCCATGTCAAGTGCACTGTTATGGACCTCGCTCATGTGATAGACGCTGTGCCCAAAGACCCCAATGTTGATTTTGTCGTCGGGAATGCCTTTGACTATGTGCCCAAAGCTGACGCAGTTCTAATGAAGGTAATCACTCTCCCCCTTATTACATACATTACACTTGCAAGTATACACCAGGGATGGCGCCAATGGGTCAGGTTTAAATAGGGGTTCACTCAGACGTGCTCCTATTAGGGGGGGTTTGGTAGTGTGTTGGTAGGATTCAAGTCCGGTGTGGGTTTCCATATACTAACCCGAGTCTAATTCAGGCCTGATTTGGGTATGTCTTGGGTACGTCTAACCTGCTTCAACCCGTACATCTTCACTTTATATATTACTATTTCATGAGATTGCTGCATATGAGAATTTATTTGTGATAAGTACCTAATTATTAAGCAATTAGAGACTTAATTGCCTTTCCATCACCTTCATTCGTGTTTAATTCCGTTAATTTCATATAAGTTTGCACGAATATTGGTTTTTGGTCAATTGCAGAAATTTGATGAAGAATGAAGCTTCTGGAGGATGAATGGATCAAGTAGAGAGTAAAGAAACTGGTCCCCATCAGTCAACCGCAAGTCCTACCGGTAGAAGTGACTGATTTTCCAGCAGAGAGTGCAGACAGGAGATTTTCATCTGTCAACCGCAAGTTCTACCGGTAGAAATGACAGATCCTGAGAATTTTATCAGTCAACCGCAAGTTTTACCGGTAGAAGAGACTAATATTCCAGCCGAGAGTTCAGACACAAGTTCCCTCCTGTCAACCGGTATTTCTACCGGTAGAAATGGCTAAACCTGAGAGTTCCATCAGCCAACCGCAATTTCTACCGGTAGAAGGGGCTGAAAATCCAGCAGAGAGATTGGACACGAAGATTCCACCTGTCAACCGGTATTTCTACCGGTAGAAGAGGCTGACCCTGAGATTTCCATCAGTCAACCGCAGTTTCTACCGGTAGAAGGGGCTGATATTCAAGCAGAGAGGCGGATCAAGAGAATTTCATCTGTCAACCGGTATTTCTACCGGTAGAACGCTCGGATTTGGATAGAATTTTAGTTTTTGGGGCAGTTTTGTAATTAAAGTTGTGGGAACCTATATAAAGCATAATAACACTAAAATTAGGGCCATCTGGGGATTGTGTTATTTTTCCCAGCAGCCTCCTTTCCTTTTTCTCTCTTCCTTCCTTAGATAAATGTAGAGGTAGTTTCTATTGAAGATGGGTGTTCAATTTTGTTAAATTCTTGTTTCAAGACAGAATCCTTCATATTAATTCAAATTTTAGTGGAGGTAATCTTTCAATTATGTTTTTACTGTTTTCTTGCTTTCATTTAATCTGTTTGAAGACTTCTCCATTGATGGAGGGGTAGAATTACAGATGGTTTAACCTAAGGGGAATTCAACCTGGGTTTTGTATGGTTCTTCTTCCTGATTATGTTTTCATGATAAAAGATAACTTCCATTGATGATCCGCTTCAAGAAATCATAATTGAGATGTTAAGCCTTTGACTAATTGTGTTCATCTGAGATGATACGACTAGTGCTTGGGTCGATGACTCTCAGATTATCGAATTGAATGTCTAGGAATCTCTTTGGGAATTATTCACTCAGATTGATATTTGATTTTCACGAAGAAATCTTCCAGGTGAGAATTGGATTGATTCAATTCTTATCTGCGGAATGAAGAGGAAGATGAAACCATAAAAATCTGGGTGGTCTGAACCCTAGGTTGAATCATCTCTTTAGCATAACATTTTCATTCAGTTTTCTGCAGTTTTAATCAGTCCTTAGCTTAGAATTAATTACACCCATTGAACAAAAGTTGGTCACTCTCGACCAAAAGAAGTCCTCTAGAGCTGAAACCCTAGTCCGTTCTCTGTGGATTCGACCTCTTCAAGAGTGAAGTGCTACACAGCGACAAATCATGTCCTCCGCTTAGGACAAATCCAACATCACAGAAAACAGCTAAGCATTTCTGGCGCCGTTGCCGGGGATCGAACCCGGGTCACCCGCGTGACAGGCGGGAATACTCACCCATAGGATTCATTTAGAGGATGATGTCAAACCTTCCCGTCAACCCCAGCGTAGATTAAACCCTGTTTTGAAAGATGTGGTAAGGAAGGAGGTTCTGAAATTGTTAGATGCTGGGATTATCTATCCTGTCGCTGATAGCAAATGGGTGAGTCCTATTCAAGTAGTGCCTAAGAAGGCAGGGGTAACTGTTGTGGCTAATGAACAAGGAGAATTGATCCCTACTAGAGTTGCCACGGGGTGGAGAGTCTGCATTGATTACCGAAAGCTTAATGCCAGTACAAAGAAAGACCATTTCCCACTTCCTTTCATTGATCAAGTTTTAGAGAGAGTGGCAAGTCATACTTTCTACTGCTTTTTGGATGGCTATTCTGGATATAATCAGATTGAGGTGTCTTTGGAAGATCAAGAGAAGACCGTTTTCACTTGTCCCTTTGGGACCTTTGCTTATAGGCGCATGCCTTTTGGATTATGCAATGCCCCTGGCACCTTTCAAAGATGCATGATGGGTATTTTTGATGACATGGTCGGAGACTTCTTGGAGGTGTTCATGGATGATTTTTCTGTTTTTGGAGATAGCTTTGAAGGGTGTTTAAAGAATTTAGAGAAAGTCCTAGAGAGGTGTGAGGAGAAGAAGTTGGTTTTAAATTGGGAGAAGTGTCACTTTATGGTAACACAAGGGATTGTTTTAGGCCATATAGTGTCTCCTAGAGGTATTGAGGTAGACAAGGCAAAGGTGGAGTTGATCTCACAATTACCTTCTCCCAAGTGCGTCAAGGATATACGATCCTTCTTAGGTCACTGTGGTTTTTATAGGCGCTTCATTCGTGCTTTCAGCGCTATTGCACGCCCTTTGTGCAATCTTTTGACCAAGGATGCACCATTTGTTTGGACCGAGGCTTGTGAGAAAGCCTTCAGCGCTTTGAAAGCGTGCCTCACTTCTCCACCTATTATGCAAGCCCCAGATTGGACTCTTCCATTTGAATTGATGTGTGACGCCAGTGACTATGCCATTGGTGCTGTTTTGGGTCAAAGAAGAGGTAAAGTCCCTTTTGCTATTGCTTATGCAAGCAAAACGTTAAATGATGCTCAGGTCAATTACACCACCACAGAGAAAGAGTTGCTAGCTGTGGTCTTTGCTCTTGATAAGTTCAGATCATATATCATAGGTTCTCCTATTGTTGTTTTTACTGATCACGCAGCGCTCAAGTATCTGATGAGCAAACAAGACGCAAAAGCATGTCTCATTCGGTGGGTTTTGTTGCTCCAAGAGTTTAACATCACTATCAAGGATAAAAAGGGTGTTGAGAATGTAGTCGCGGATCATCTTTCGCGACTTGATTTTGAGGATAAGTCATCCCATCTTCCAGTCCTTGATTCTTTTCCCGATGAGCAGTTGTATTCAGTGTCGACATGTCCGTGGTATGCGGATATTGTCAATTATCTCGTGACAGGGCAGCTTCCTAGTGACTGGACTTCTCAAGTGAGAAGGAGATTCTTAGTGGAGGTGAGAAAGTACGCTTTCGATGATCCTTATCTTTACAAGTATTGTGCTGATCAGATTATTAGGAGGTGTGTACCGGAGTCGGAGCAACAGAGTATCTTGTCATTCTGCCACACTGAGGCGTGTGGGGGTCACTTTTCTTCAAAAAAGACCACTGCAAAGATTTTGCAGTGTGGCTTCTTTTGGCCCACTCTTTTTAGAGATGCCCATGACTTCTGTAGAACTTGTCCTCAATGTCAGCAATTAGGAGCCATTTCCAAGAGGAATGCCATGCCCCTTCAGCCCATGCTTATCATAGAGATCTTTGATTGCTGGGGTATAGATTTTATGGGTCCTTTCCCTAGTTCTTATGGGTTCCTTTACATCCTTCTGGCTGTAGATTATGTGTCCAAGTGGGTAGAGGCTATTCCCACTAGGACCAATGACCACAAGGTTGTAGTCAAATTCATGAAGGAGAATATCTTGTCTCGGTTTGGGATGCCCAAGGCCATGATTAGTGATCAAGGCACCCACTTCTGTAATCGTCCATTCGCGGCCTTGATGGCCAAGTATGGGATCACTCATAAGGTGTCCACTGCCTATCATCCTCAAACTAATGGGCAAGCTGAGTTAGCCAATAGGGAGATCAAGCATATTTTGGAAAAAACTGTGAATCCTAATAGGAAGGATTGGTCAACTAGGTTGACTGATGCCTTATGGGCCTATCGCACGGCCTACAAGACAGTTTTAGGAATGTCTCCGTATAGGCTTGTCTATGGCAAGACGTGTCATCTTCCTGTTGAAATTGAGCATAAAGCATTTTGGGCTCTCAAGACATTGAATTTCTCTTTACCCAAAGCAGGTGTTCTTAGGAATTTTCAAATGAATGAGTTAGAAGAGATGAGGAGAGAGGCTTATGAGAATGCTAGCATCTACAAGTCCAAGGTCAAAGCTTTTCATGATAAACACATTGTGAGGAAGGACTTTCAGGTGGGACAAAAGGTCCTTTTATACAACTCAAAACTTCACCTCCATCCAGGTAAATTAAGATCAAGATGGACTGGACCTTATGTTGTGCATAAAATCTACCCTCATGGAGCTATTGAGGTTTTTAATAACAATGATGGAAAGATTTTTAAAGTAAATGGGCAAAGACTTAAACCATTTTTGGAGAATTTTTCAAAAGAGGACATTGTGGAAGAATTAGTGGACCCGGTTTATCCGGAAGCCACTAGTTCTTAAGCTTTCTTGAATCTGTTAGTTGCCATCTTGCGTGCAATTTGTTTTTCACTGTTTAATGTCTTTATCTCTTTGTATGCTAGATTGGCCTAATTGCATCTCAAAAGAAATAGCGGATGATGCTACTCCGTATCACCTCGTTCTTTAGTGTGATGTCTTGGAATCTGACTTTAAAAGACCAACAATTCATTCTTCATTTTTATCTTTTGAAAAGTGGATGGTTTTTGGGGTGCACCATCTGTGCTTGCCCTGTTTTTGTTTCTAACTAATAATTGGTGTCTAAGTCTCAGCAGGTTATTCATACTACAGCACCAACCTTCGTAGATTGGTAACTTCGTTCCTCTCTTTTCCCTTTTTTCTGAGTTGTTTTACTCATTGAGGACAATGTTTCATTCAAGTTGGGGGGGGAGAGGCATGAATTTCATTCCTGCATTTAGTTAATTTTTCATGCATATAGTCACTTTTTCACAACTTAGAATTTGCAAATACAAGCCTTGCATTCATTTCATTGCAATTCTCATTTGGAGTTTCACTTTCGTGAAATACATGATGTATGCCTTCTTTGATTACTATGTGTCTTTGAATGATTGTGTGAGTTACTCATCACATTGAATTGAATTCGTACCATATCCCTTATTTTTTTTGAGTGCTTTGAGTGATAGAGTGGTTTCCACACACTTGCAAGTTCATACTTTTGTAGCCTTGAATTGCATTCATTTTACATCTTTTAGAAGTGGTGACACAAACTGTTAATACAAGGAAATTTGTTGTTTATAAAACCAGAAAAGAGTCACCCTTGTACCCCTGTTTGAGCCATGTTTTATATTCCCTATTCTTGTGCTAAACCTTAGGGAACCGGTGTAAAGGAGGCAAGGAGGAATGGGGGGTTTTGGGGTGATTTCTGCAGGTGGAATGTGGTGGTGTTACAGAAATTGGGCTTGGTTATGATGAGGCTAAGGATGACTTTGAAGTGAAGATGATCTTCTATGTTTTGGCTGTGGGTTTGTGATTGAAGGCTGTGGGTTTGTGATTGACTGATACGAAGATACTCTATTCATGGAGACTTCTGGTATTCCATTGCGTAATTGAGGAATTCGCGAATAAGTCACTTCGTTGGAACTAAGTGAGATTCATTCTCAAATCAATCGTTGGATAAAAGTTTTGAAAATCAGAAGAAGAATGTGTTGGATTCTTAGCCAAGTCATTCATTTCAAAAAAAAAAAAAAAAAAATGATGAATGAATGGCAGTACCGGTAGAAATACCGGTTCAAAAGGAAAAAAATAAGGCAGAGAAGCTAGGATTTTACTACGAAGTCTCTACCGGTAGTTCTACCGGTAGAAACGTGCGGACCCAGATGAATGAATGGCAGTACCGGTAGAAATACCGGTTCAAAAGGAAAAAATTGAGGCAGAGAAGCTAGGATTTTGCTACGAAGTCTCTACCGGTAGTTCTACCGGTAGAACGTGCGGGCCCAGCCAACCCTATATAATTTTTGTTCTTGTTCTGTTTTTCATTTCGTCTTGTTCGTCTCCTTTCCCTCCAGCTGATGGGTTCTCCTCCATAAACCCTAATTCCCGAGCTTCCAAAACCGCCATCAATCCAACCAATCTTCCTCCAAAACACACAAATCCCTTTCCTTCATCACCATTTCTCCCTATCTCTTCAATCAAACTTCCAAAAAGTCCAAGAAAACCCTACATTCTGAAATCCCCTTCCTTCCCTCAAAAACTTGTTACTCACTTCCATATCCTTCCAAAATCAATTCATATCTTCTAAACACAACATCAAACCATGCCAAGGACAAAGAATCCTAAATCAGGAGGTGCACCAAAGAAAGGAGCAATTGCTAAAGGGGGGAAATCCAAAGGTAGCACTTCAGGGGAAAGTGATAGAAGAGCTGAAAAAAGGCCAAGGGAGTCTTCTCCCCCTCCTCCACCGAAGACTGCAGATCAGATCAAATGGGAGAAGAAGGTAGGCAAGAAAGCATTTGTGATTGAAAGGAGAGTCGATGTGGGGAAACTTGGTACTGGGGAATGCTTTGGAGCAGTGATCAACAGCAAGCTGGAATACATGGACACTGCCTTTGAAGGGTATATTCCTGACTTTGTTCGTCAATTTTTCAAATCTATGGAGCGTGTGATAGCGGGAGGTGAACAAATAGCTGCAATGGTGAATGGGACAAAAGTGAAAGTTGATCAATACATTATTTCAAAAGCCTTAGGATACACCCCAGTGGCTAGGGAGAAAATCACATACCCTAGGCCTCAAGATGTCCCTTTGGAAATTATTCATGAGCAATTGGTGTTGAGAGAGGAAGCTATGGTAGAAGGGACAACCACAGTTGGAAATTTGAATGGGGAAGCAGGGATGTTGAACAAGATTATGCATTACAACATTTTCCCTCGAGGCGATGAGAAGATGCTGGGGAAAAAGGAGATGGAATTGCTATGGGTGATCTGGAGCCCAAATGAAGGAATGAATGTAGCTCAATTCATATACAATCAGATGAGGAGATACCCTGAGGAGTCCTCAGCTAAGGCGGCCCTCCCCTACCCTTGCCTTATCACTAAGATATGCTTAAACCAGAAAGTAAAGAAAGGCCCAGATGATTGGCTTTTACCTAGTGATAGAGGGGCAATCACGGTGAAAACAATGGCAAAGGCCAAATCACAAAAGAGGGACCCTCAGTCAGCAGCTCAACCTTCTTCTGCTATTCCTAAACAAGTGAAGGGCTCATCATTTCAGACTTACATGATGGAACTGCTGAAGTGGGTTGGGTGCAAGGTAGATGATTGCATAGAGGGGCAGAAAGTGATTAAACAAGAAATGGAAAAACAGAGAACCAGGCAAGAATATCTGATGAAGGTTGCTGTATCACAAGGAGCTGAGCCCTATGTGTCACCCCAAAGAGAGACAGAGGCTGGTCCTAGCCAGAAAAAGGGTGGCAGTGATACTGCAGCAGAAGAAGGGGCAGAGAAAGAAAAAGAAATTGATGATGATGATGGAGAAGATGGCACTGAAGAATTAGTCAGTGAATGAAGTGTTCTATTGATGGTTGATTTTAGTTTTTCTTGATTGATGGGGAATATCGTTTTTGTTTGGGCATGGCAAAAGGGTAGTTGACCTAAGCCATGTAAGGCCATGCCCCATTTTGTCCAAAACCATGTCATTGTTAACCCTTTTCAATGCAATCCTAAGATCCTTAATTAATCTTTTTGTGTCATTACTTCCATTAGCATACATGTTTGAATTTTTATGCTACTTTAGTGTTGTTCTGTATGTGTGTGATGTTAGAATGAGCGTTGTGAGATTAGTTTCCATGGGGTATGTTCATTGAAATGAGTGACATCTACATTGAGTGATACCTTTTGTGAGCTTTGGAATTAATTTTGATGTGATGGTTAACTCATTCTAATCTTATCATCTTGATTGAATGTTTTATTCCATGAGATGTAGAGATTAATGTTGTCACGGTCTTAGACATCTGTGTCAATTGGGCATAAATCATGTATTTCCACGTTTAAATGAGAATTGTATGTATAGACAAGATAGCTTCTTCTTAATTTGCTAGGGACTAGCAAAGTCCAAGTTGGGGGTGTGATAAGTACCTAATTATTAAGCAATTAGAGACTTAATTGCCTTTCCATCACCTTCATTCGTGTTTAATTCCGTTAATTTCATATAAGTTTGCACGAATATTGGTTTTTGGTCAATTGCAGAAATTTGATGAAGAATGAAGCTTCTAGAGGATGAATGGATCAAGTAGAGAGTAAAGAAACTGGTCCCCATCAGTCAACCGCAAGTCCTACCGGTAGAAGTGACTGATTTTCCAGCAGAAAGTGCAGACAGGAGATTTTCATCTGTCAACCGCAAGTTCTACCGGTAGAAATGACAGATCCTGAGAATTTTATCAGTCAACCGCAAGTTTTACCGGTAGAAGAGACTAATATTCCAGCCGAGAGTTCAGACACAAGTTCCCTTCTGTCAACCGGTATTTCTACCGGTAGAAATGGCTAAACCTGAGAGTTCCATCAGCCAACCGCAATTTCTACCGGTAGAAGGGGCTGAAAATCCAGCAGAGAGATTGGACACGAAGATTCCACCTGTCAACCGGTATTTCTACCGGTAGAAGATGCTGACCCTGAGATTTCCATCAGTCAACCGCAGTTTCTACCGGTAGAAGGGGCTGATATTCAAGCAGAGAGGCGGATCAAGAGAATTTCATCTGTCAACCGGTATTTCTACCGGTAGAACGCTCGGATTTGGATAGAATTTTAGTTTTTGGGGCAGTTTTGTAATTAAAGTTGTGGGAACCTATATAAAGCATAATAACACTAAAATTAGGGCCATCTGGGGATTGTGTTAGTTTCCCAGCAGCCTCCTTTCCTTTTTCTCTCTTCCTTCCTTCCTTAGGTAAATGTAGAGGTAGTTTCTATTGAAGATGGGTGTTCAATTTTGTTAAATTCTTGTTTCAAGACAGAATCCTTCATATTAATTCAAATTTTAGTGGAGGTAATCTTTCAATTATGTTTTTACTGTTTTCTTGCTTTCATTTAATCTGTTTGAAGACTTCTCCATTGATGGAGGGGTAGAATTACAGATGGTTTAACCTAAGGGGAATTCAACCTGGGTTTTGTATGGTTCTTCTTCCTGATTATGTTTTCATGATAAAAGATAACTTCCATTGATGATCCGCTTCAAGAAATCATAATTGAGATGTTAAGCCTTTGACTAATTGTGTTCATCTGAGATGATACGACTAGTGCTTGGGTCGATGACTCTCAGATTATCGAATTGAATGTCTAGGAATCTCTTTGGGAATTATTCACTCAGATTGATATTTGATTTTCACGAAGAAATCTTCCAGGTGAGAATTGGATTGATTCAATTCTTATCTGCGGAATGAAGAGGAAGATGAAACCATAAAAATCTGGGTGGTCTGAACCCTAGGTTGAATCATCTCTTTAGCATAACATTTTCATTCAGTTTTCTGCAGTTTTAATCAGTCCTTAGCTTAGAATTAATTACACCCATTGAACAAAAGTTGGTCACTCTCGACCAAAAGAAGTCCTCTAGAGCTGAAACCCTAGTCCGTTCTCTGTGGATTCGACCTCTTCAAGAGTGAAGTGCTACACAGCGACAAATCATGTCCTCCGCTTAGGACAAATCCAACATCACAGAAAACAGCTAAGCAATTAGTGTAAGGTAATAATGAGGGGTTTCACTTTCCTACATGCCATGATTTCAAATTTTCCTTTCATGGGTCGGGGCAGGTATGGTGCAGTGCAAATAGCAATCAGGTTTGGTTCAAGCCTACCTAAACCTGAACTCAACCCGCCCCGCCCCACTGCATTGCCATCCGATCCCTATTATACTTACTGAAAAGGAAAAGTTATTTGAGATAAATTCAAAGGGAATTTGGAATATAACGTACAGTCTTGATGAGAATCAGCCTCCAGGGACTGTCAAAAATGTATTGATGACTTGGATCAGTTTCTTTTCCAAATGAATGGTTCAGTTTGGACCAAAGGGTCCAATACACACCACTCTAACATCTAAAAGCTAGTCAAAACAGGTTGAACTGAACCCTATCCAATTCTGGCTGGTTCATGACAAAATGAACGGTATAAAATTTAGGGCCAATCTTTCCATGTACGTATCTGGTTTCAGTTGAACCTGGTCAAATGGCCAATTTGGTCCAGTTATTATAGTATTATATTAAACGGATAAATTGAATGGATTTTTCAAGACATTACCATAGAAAACACTGTGAAAACTATAGCATAAAGAGGTTAATAGGCCCATTTGGTAGTACCCCAGTTCATCATTGCATCTGGTACCCAACTAGTTACAGGACTACGGTATACATAAGGATTACTTAGATTTTATTTAACCATTTCACTAAGCTCAGTGAAGGTTCTCTTGCTTATTTGTTTGTGTCATTGGCTATCTATCTGATGAAGTTGAGATTGTTGCAGTCCTTTCTTCATTACTATGATGATGATGATTGCATCAAGATCCTGAACAAGTGCAGGGAATCCATACCTGCAAAGGGAGGGAAGTTGATCATTGTAGAGATAGTAGTGGACATAGATGAAACTCTTGAGTTTGTAAGGTCTAGACTCTGCATGGACTTGGGATTGGTCGTGTTTGGGGGCAAGGAGAGAACAAAGAATGAGTGGAGAAGTCTCTTGACAGAAACTGGTTTTGGGAATTTTAAGATAATACCCATGGCTATCAATGAGGCCATTATTGAAGCATATCCTTAGCCTCTATTAGCCTAATTAATTGTCTACTTTCCGACTACTAATGTTCTATCTGGGTTTGTCCTCTGTGCTGTATTAATAAAGAAAGCAATGTTGCTCAATGGCAATAATGTTACTCTATTACTTATGTGAAAGTGTGAATGAATTGAAGATTCGGTGGTGGTGGATTTTCGAAAATCAAAGGGGCACCTGCATAAAGCATTCCAGTCCCATTTTATTTGATTAATTATCTTTAATTTGTTTCACACTTTGATCATTCATGCAATATTCCTAATCATTCAAGTGGAGAGCAACAGAAAGGGAAATTTATAGACCTCTATTTTTTTCTTGACAATTATAACAGTTACTCAGCTTTTTTCACTTTTATAAATATAATTAGTATTAATCTGAGAATATTGAGCAACCACCTTGACTGGGTCAGGTTTTTTTTTTTTTTTTTTTTTTTTTAACTTTAAACGAAAGTGTCAAGCCACCAAAAAATTCAACCTGCCTGTGTCCACTGCTAAGACAGAATTATCTATTTATTGGTCTGTGCCACAAACTCAATTGGACATGGATGTGGACAAGCTTTTATTGGATGTTCAGGATGGTCTCATTCATAGATGCTACCAAGCAAGGAGAAGAAACAAAAAGAAGCTAAGCTTTCTTCTCCTTAATTTGAAAACTAATTGCATTAAGGAAAATAAAATTCCATTACAGCCTTTCATTGCTTCTTTACATTCATGCAACAACTTCTCAACCAACTAATTAATATAGTCTTTAATTTATCATGTTTTAGCAGTACTATTTCTTACTACTATAATATGACTTTCTACACTTCTTACTTCACCATATTGTGTTGGAAAAATATTACTAACCACCTCACAAAACATTTGTAAGCCAACAGATTTTAAGTCCAATGAGATGGAGAAGACAACTTTACTTTTGGTGATCAAATTGAACTACAGCTAGATTTCTAGGCTGACACTACACTCCTGGTCAATTATCACAATCAATGGAGTTCCTGTTTTGTTGGGTTGGGGGGGTGTTTGTTATCACAATCAATGAGGGCTCCTCCTACCGTCAGGATTGCTGGAAAGTTTTTGAGGAAATTAACTTTTTGTGTCTACAACATTCTACATATCCTTTTAATGAATTGTACAATAATTTCAAATCCACAAAAGATGAAAAAAATAATCATAACTCATTAGACTTTCAAACAATGTCTACGCTTGAATTTGATTTGCAAGTGGGTGATTTTTTAAATAGACAACAATCCCATTAAATAGACATAAACGTGCAACATGTACAAAGTTTGGAATCTTTGACCTCAATGCTCTGCTTTGTTACTGATGCTACATTGTAAGGTAAGGTTTGCAAAGCCTGACCCAACCCACCAACCAGACTCGAATCGGGTCCGCATATGTATGGGGATCAATTGTGGCTTAGAACGTCTTGACCTACAATTAAACGAGTTGACCCTAATTTGACCTTTCTAAACCATCTAAATTGTAAATGCCAGGCTCACATGGCACGAGTAAATAGACTGCGCTTCTAGGGTTGGGTCGGGTAGAGTTGACCCACATTTGGCACTGGTATGACCTGAATAATATATATAAGACCTGTTTTTATATGCAATGAGTGAATATGGCAAAATCACAAAAAAAGACTTTGCATGACCACATGACTAAGATAAACAAACAAGGCAGTGGATAATGTACATATCAAGTGTTTTACAAGTGGTCAATCTTATGGAGGCCTCACCCAATAAGATTGGATTTGGGTCACTACTTACAGAAGGGTCAATTTTATTTTTCAATTATTTCGCATCCAAAGAAGATGAGGACTTGAGAATAAGCCATCTACCAAATTTCAGATAGATTTGGACCGTTTGAACTATACAGATTGCATCACACTAGTCTCAAACTGCTAGCAGTCAGCAGTGCTTGAATCAATACGTTCATCAGTGTATAGTCTGGATTGTAATGGGCTTTAGAGATGGATTGTAATGGGCTTTAGAGATATCTTTGAGGCCAGTTCTATAAATCCTAATCAGATATCTTTGAGGCCAGTTCTATCAATCCTAATCAGATATCTTTGAGGCCAACTCTATAAATCCAAATCAATCCCCTCCTTCCACCCACCAATTATCATTGTGGAAAGCTTCACTCTATTCTCTATAAAACTTGATTAAAATACACCAAACCTATTAGGGCTTGTTTCTGGCTGCCGCTCAGCTGGGTGGGTGTTAGAGTACATGAGTTCCAGTGTAGAAATTATAATTTATATTGACAGATTCGTGGTAGATGGAACCATGTAGCTCCTTGACACTAAAAATAATTCAATTGTTCTCCCAAATTTTCCCATTTTATTCAAGTATTATCCAGGGTTTCTCTCTATATTTTTAGTTTTTGGAAATATTTTGCAAATATCATGATATTCTTTATAGATTTAGATTCAATCCAACAGTAAGGTAATGTTTGGATCGTCTTAAGTTTGGGTCTTAATGTCTTGTGCCTTAAGCGCTAAGATAAAAAAATAAAAAAGATTGTTTGGTGCGCTATAACAACATGTCTTCAGCGCTAAGACGACTTGTTATTTAAAACGAGATTTATCTTAATTCTAGGAGCTCGAAATCCATCTCCTAGAATTTAGACCCCAACATCTTAAGAGGTAAGACAGTTCAGAACTTTTAAAATTTCCATAATAACCCTCACCAATATCAACAATTGCAGCCCTCAAATAATTATAATTATAAAATAAAAAATAATTATAAAATAAAATCTAATTAAACATATAATAAAAATAAATTTAATACAAACACTTTATCATAATATAATATACATATAACATTTAAAAAAAATAAATGATTAAAAAAATAATAATAACACTTATTAATTAACAAATTAATAATATTATATCAATAAAAAATAAAATGAACATATAACAAAAACACTATAATATCCAACGACTATTAATTAAAAAAAATTCATAATATAATTTAATAAATAAAAAAATAATATATTAACACAATTACAACTATATAAAAATTAATAAATTAAAATATATATATATAAATATAAATGAAACAAAAATAAAAATATAATTAAAATTATATATATAAACAATAAAAAATAAATAATAATCTATGATAATAAAATTAATCATTATGATAAAAACAAGAGGATTTTACAGAAAAAAAAATACTTTATCCGGTCATGTTACGCAATCAAACATTTTAGCGAATACAGCACTAATTAGAGCAATTGGATTCGAATTTTTTTTTTTTTACCAAAAGAGCACATCGTCATCGCCGACCTTATTTACACTTGAATAAGGTCGGCGATGAACTTATGTATACTTGAATAAGGTCGGCGATGACGCTGGCCGCCTAGTCTATATAATCCGATTTCGAGCATTTTTCTTCCCACTTCTCCAGAATCGCAAAGAGGGTATTTCTAAGAGTGTTGTATAGCCGCGAAACTGGATCACTAGTGTGTTTTTCCACCATTGATGTCACCATTAATTTTCTATCAATCTCCTGCTGCTACTATTGCCAAAGTCCACAGAATTGAGGTAATGAAAATCAACTTCTCTTCACAAGATTCCAAAATATAGCCATTTATCCTGATGGATCATGGCCAAATTGTCAGCACTAATATGGTCCGTCAGGCAGTTTTTTATTTTTTTTTTAATATTCTGGGGTAAGTGACGCTAGCGTCACCGTGTTCCGACGCCAATGACCTGCAGTTGGAGGCTGGATCGCTCAAGGTTAGAAGGGGTTGCTTTTCCTTGAGGACTGGAGGAGATTGGCTTGACTTTTCCACAGCCCTCACATAGACAATGATGGCAATTGTATGGTTATTTCCTTTCCTCAAGAGGCAATCTATTTGCCGTGCATTTCAAACCATATCAGAGTTCGGCGAGAATTGCAATTGCAAGATGTAACCGTGGGAAAAGAGGGAGTAAATGGGAGATTTTCAAGTAGGAGAGCGCCAAAGGGTCGTTTGATGAGCAAGCGATTAGGAAATAAAGATAACATCGTGAGTTTCGCACGCATGAGGAAGCCATTCCTATTTCTAAGACCCTCGGTCGCCTGGGGCATTTGGCATCTTCTCCTCTTTCTCTTGTTCTTCTCATTATTTTTCTTAAATTCCCACGCCACGAGGAAACAACGAAAACAACAAAATGGAGAAATAGGAGGAGGAGAGGAAGAAGAACACATTAGGATATGTTCGGACGAGCGACGCTAGCGTCGCCCATGCGTCGCTCATGGTGACGCTATCGTCGCTCAAAAAAAGTATAAAATAATATCAAAAATTGGTGAGAGGACCTCGTTAGTGCTATACAATTTGCGAAGACCTTTCGCGATAAATAGTTGAATTTTGGAATTTTTCGAGTAAAATCCTCTAAAAAATTTTACTAAAAAATCTTAGCCAAAAAAAAATAGCTGACTTGCTTACATTTCTACAAAATGTAGCTCCACAAACAAGCTCGGAATTTTTGGCTCGTGCCTTATGAGATTGTGTGGGTCTTACCTTACACATGTTTATTGTAAATTCACCCAAATGCAATTTGGGTTAGACATGAATTGGGCCAATTTAGTCCGACCCACTTGACTTGTCCCACTCCCACTAGAACTATCCACTTTTGGTGGGACCATATTTTCCCACTTGCCGATTTTGATCGGTGGTCGGTGGGGGTACAAATCGGTAGTTATGGGTCACTTCAATCCCACGCGAAAGAGGTCCTCTTTTCCAACGAAACAGCAAAAGATACTATTGGTTAATGTTCTTATGCACCATATCAACCATACGTGTAATGTATTTTGAAAAAAAAAAAAAAGTACTAAAAACCACCACACATTGGAAAGTGAGGCTCTAGATTGGATAATTACTTGTGAACATTTTTTTTTATGAAAAGGCTGTACATGAGGGGCTAAATGCAATGATCAAATATGCACATGGATCTAATAAAATCTCCAAATTCGGAAGATTAATACCAAGAAGATTCTAGATTTTATGTCATTCTAGGGTAGTGTGCATCATCTCACAGTATAGCAGTTTTTTTTTTTTTTTTTTTCCTCCTATCTAGAAAGCCCTCATCAAAAATAGGATGCATCATTGCAACCCTTTGGATCACTAAAACACACGCCCATATGACTTCAGTGCTATATGGAATTAAAATTTTTAAAGAACTGTAGAATTGGCTTCTAGCTCACGTAATGAAATTGGTCAGCTCAATTTCATTCCACATTCAAACCCTATAATAGCAAGTTTGAAATTTTACTTTTAAAATAAAATGGAGTGAAATTCCTCTTATTTTACTTCTTCATTAATAAAATCTAGTTGGGTTTCTGGCCAATCACAATCCGATTTGCTGGTGGTTTTTTTGCTAATCTTTTGGTCTTCATGTCCTTAGTTTACTATTGTTCTTAGATATTCTTCAGTTACTTTAAACCCTAGAACCTGGTTAGAAGTTTCTCAAAACTTTAAAATTTCTCTAACGACCTTTTCTTTTTTGTTTTCCTACACTAGTGGACCCAACAATGAGATAACAACAAAGTCCGTACCCATCTTGGTTTTCTATATAATTTTCCTCCACCCAAGGACTTCTAGCCATAAGCCGATTGTCAATCACATTATGCATTGGAGAAGTCTACAGGCTATGGATGAGGAAATGCATGCTCAAGCCCAAATATGGAAACATATTTATGGGTTTGCGGAATCGCTCGCCCTCAAGTGCGCTATAGAACTTGGGATACCCGACATACTTCACAAACATGGCGAGCCCATGACCCTATTGGAGATAGCAGGCAAGCTCACCATACCTTCTCCTAGCATGGATCGCTTGCAGCGCATAATGCGGTTCTTGGTCCACATGAAGTTTGTAAGTGCAGAAAATAATGACCCACAAAAATTGGGGAGCCTTAGAGGACTTATCCGATGATGGTGATGACTGGGGTACCGTCCGAAAGCCTGAAAGGGAAGAACACACGGTCAGAGGACCCTGGCCTGGGCGGCGCAAGGCTCTCCGATGCCAAAGTCAGTGAAGGAACTGGAACAATGGAAGGAGAGGAGGAAGAGAAGCAGAGTAACAGCTCTATGAGTTGTGTTGTGCGTACCTTGCATGTGAAAATGCAGTCCTTTTTATAGACGATTTGGAAGATATCTTGGACGATATCTTGGCATGGGTCTCATGATTCGACTGGGAAGTCATGATCAGCCCACGTTGCAATTAATGCGGTCCAATCCAGCCCACTCTGCATTAAATGCGCGTCGGATCAGCCCACGTCGCATTTAATGCGCGTCTTGTTGGGCCAGATCGTGTTGGACGCCTTTGGCGGTAGGGGATCATCGGATCTGCCCTCGGGCCTTGCCCTGATGTGGCCTCAGCCGCTGGATGCCGCCCTGTCAGAGATCTGGCGAAGATTGTGAGCGGCTGGACGTCGCGTCTGTCCTGCTAGCTCGTGCTCCTATCCCTCCACGTGCCTGATGACGTGGGGGATGAGGGGCACAAGTGGAGGCTCTTTCTTGTTTCGGCTTCCATCCCGGCTTCTTCAGCCGGGGTGGAGCTTTCTGCCGAAATGCCACCCAGGGTGGCTCAGTTCGGCGCTAGCGGCCCGGAGCTGCCTGACTTCGGCCGGACCCCCTGTCCTGGTAGCCGGGGTGAGCTTGGTGCCACGTGGATGGCACGTGGGAGTGCTTAGCCTCGTCTGATGGCTGTGATTAGCGTAATCCTGTGGTTCTGGAAATCTCCCCACACAATTGCCCCCTAGCTTTTGACCTCTTGAGCGCCTTGGCCTTTAGTGGTTGAAAGCTAGAAGACTCGCCTGGGGATGCGACGGTCATTGCCTGGTGTCGCTTCAACTGTCCTGAAGCAATGAATGCTGTCTTGCCTGTACTGGGAAGCGAGTCGACGGTTACACGCGTCGCCTCTTCACTGATCGCGCTGTCTTATTGATGGAATAGGCGCGGATTGCGAAATCCGTCCTTTCGAATTTCGAAAGCAGCGCGCGCCGAGGGTTTCTTCTCCATAAATAGGGTCGTCTTCTTCTCTTCTTGTTTCTGATTTCTTTTCGCCTTTGCCCTCATCTCCGATTTCTGCTCTGCTGCTCAAGATCTTTCTAGCGAGGACGACCACAGGGCGTGTCTGGATCTGTACTCGAGTCGCCCCTTTTCGTCTCTGTAAGTTGCTCCACGCCTCTGTGTAGCTTTTCTTTAGGTTTTCGCAACCTTTAGGGTTTTCTCTTTTGCTGTATCCTTCTTTCTGGACATGGGCACCCCTAGGTTCAGTTTAGACACCGAAGAGGGCATAGCCAGATTTAGGGCTGCCTTCGATATTCCGGAGCGAGTCCTGCTCAAGCCGGCAGACTCCGTCGACTATGCCACGATGCGCTGGTCCGGCGACTGGATGCCGTTCCCTCTGATCTCTGTGATCGAGGGCGGGGTCAGATTCCCCCTGCACCCTCTACTTAGAGCTTGCCTCAGTACCTGGTCCCTTACCCCGTGCCAGCTGATGCCCAATGGCTATAAGGTCATCATGGGCACGGCGAAGCTGAATGAGATTCTGGGGACCGACATAGGTGTTCATGACATCGAGGACACCTACGATATCTGCAAGGCCGGGGAAGGGAAATATTATCTCCCGGTGAAGCCGCAGCGAAGAGGCTTCGTCCTGGCCTTGGAAGATTCAAGTAAGAATGCCGAAGAAGCCTTCTTCTGTGTCTCGGGGGACTGGGAGTTCGGCGCTGGCGAAAGTAGGAGGCTAGCGGTCCCGCGCCGCCCTGGGACAGTCCCAAGTAAACATCGCTCCTTTTCATTCATTTTCTTTGCTTGATTTTGACGATGCCGAGCTGACCCCTCTACTGTTTGTTATGCAGAGGCAGGTGCGAGACGACGCCGAGCTACGAGTGAGGGTTGGAGGAGGAACCCCGACGACATCAACAAGGTCGAGAGGTACAAGGGGCACGAGACTAGGTCGGCCTGGAAGCTGCTCGGATATACGCCGAGATACCGCGGCCACTACCAGAGGACCGGGGTACCCGAGGTGGACGAGGTGCATCCTGATCGTCCAACCGTCTCCCTTGTTGTACCTTCCGGGATCCCCTTGAGCGATCCTGCCGCTAGCCGAGCTGCATCTGGGTCTGAGGCGTCCACTTCAAGTTCGGAGCCGTCGAATCTGAGGCAGATAGTGGACGCTTATTCTTCCGATCGGGAAGAAGATATGGCGGGAAGGTCGAGGGAGCCAGCCGTCAAGGACCTAGCGGCCAAGTTCAGGCGGGGGTCCTCTTCCTCAGCGACGCTATCTTCTGCCAGCACCCGAGCAGCTTCGAGCTCGGGAGGTGCTGGCGACACTTCCGCTCCTGCTCCGGCTTCTGCTCCTGCTTCTGCTCCTGCTCCTGCTCCTGCTTCGAATGCGGGAGTTCGGCGGCGCTCGCCGGAGCGCCCGAGGGAGGGGTCCCCGCCCAGGAAGAAATCCAAGGCGGGGGAGAAGGACCTGGGGGCCGAGCAGCCTCCGAAGGGCAAAACCCCTGCGCGGGCCCCCGGAGCCAAGGCCCCGACTGACAAGAGTGCACCGACTGAGAAGAGTGCACCAGCTGAGAAGAGCGTGCCGGCGGGCAGGGCGTCAGGCGGGACGACTCGCGAGCTGACGGTCTTGGTGGGGCAAGGGTCTGGATCGGCCTCCGGACCCCGAAGTGCCCCAGCGCCATGGAGGCCGAGGATGGAGACGCAGCCCGGCAAGCCTCTGACGTCGAGGATCGGCTGCTAGGGAACGCCGACGTCATCGGGGCTCTTGCCAAGGTCTGTGCTCTGCCACGGGACATGGAGACGCACGAGAGGTTCGACGATGAGAGCCTGATGGTTTCGGCGATCCAGGCCAACCTCCTGGTAAGTATTTTCAGCGTTTTTCTCTTAAGTAACCCAGCTTGACTGCCCCGGTTTGACCCACTTTTTCCATTTGCAGAACGTGCAGAGGCTCCTGACCGTGGTGGGAAGGAGCGACAGGAACGCGACGAGGGTCTCCCAGCTGGAGTCCGAGAGAGACAAGCTGAAGAAGGAACTGGAGGAGCTGCAGGCGGGAATGGAGCGGATGAAGAAGGCCAGCGTTGATGAGGCTGCTCGGCTGGCATCGGCTCTGGGTGATGTCGCCGAACTTACGTCGAAGGCCAATCATCTGAAAGGCGAGGTCTGGGCGAGGAACAAGAAGACCGCCGAGCTGGAGTCGGAATTGGCAAGATTGAAGGCTGAATCGACGACTGAGGGGACGAGGCTGCGCGGGGAAGTGCTGGCTGGGCGAGCCGAAACAGCGAGGCTGAAGAAGGCGAACGCCGAGCTGGAGAAGGAGAATGCCTCTCTTCTGTCCGAGGCCAAGACCGCCTTCCAGGATGGGGTGGATCACGCCACTGAGCTGTATGAGAAGCAGGTGGAGGAGATCACCGCCATCCTGTTCGAGGAAGGATGCCTGGCCGCACTGAGACGTGCGGGGGTCCCTGAAGACCATCCTGTCTATCGGGACCTGCCGAAGTACTCGGACTCGGCCCCTGAGCCGAGCTCCACTCCTGCAGCCGAAAGTGCCCCAGTTGAAGCTCCTGCAATCGCTCCTGCTGCTGACGACGCTCCAGCTGCCCCGGTCTTGAGCGATGCCCCGGTCGCCAGCGATGCTTCGGCCGCACCTCAGGGTGAGACCTCTTCTGCTCCTGGTTCGGGTGAGGTACCGATCAAAGCTTCCTCTGCCAGCGACGCTCCAAGCAAGGTCGCGGTTTCGGCCGAGTCCACTAGTCCATCAGATACGGTGATCGACCTAGTGGAGTCGCCGAAACCATAGTAGCCGGGCTCCTCTATGTTTCTGTCTTCTTGCATGTAATGTTTTTGCTTCTTAGCCTTGTAATATTCTCTGTCAATTCAATGAAAGTCGGGCTTCTTTACTTGTGCATTCTTTCTCCGCATTTGCTTCTCCTTCATTTCTGGATGTGCATTGAATGGTGTTGAATGCCTTTACTGTGACGTGTGACCCTCGAGGAAGAGAGAGTCAAACGGTCCTCATACCTGTCTGTGCCGATTCTCCGTATTCTGGAGGCCATAAATAGCAATAAACATGGTGGCACGGCCTATGAGGGAAACGGACGGGTGTCCCCATTTGCCGTCATAGGGATCGCTGGTCAACAGTCGTGCATCCCGAGTAACGCGTGGGAGACTTCGCCCCCATAACTTCCTTCGGAGGCTGAGCCCTTCTTCTTCCTATAAGTAGGGGCGACAGGCTTGCCATGGGCGATGAAAAGAACAGAACGTAGGATAGCTTAAATCACATAGACATAGGAATCATGGCTGGTAGACATTCTGCAGTCTTTGATCCGGGGGGGACCCTTGCGCCTGTGGATGGCTTTCTTCAAGGGGGAAGCCTGTCGTAGTCTGCGCGCTCTCTGAAGGAACTCCCCGTGGACCACGCGCTCTCTGAACGCGGGTTCACGGCCGGCCGTCCCTGGTTTGTTTGCAGGGAAGATTTCCTGCAATGCAGATGGGGGACGGTGGCGCATTCTCGTCCGACACGGTCTTGCGAGACCGCCGGACGGAAGGTGGGATTGGGGCCCCGCTGGACCTGGGGGTTCTTCAAACCTTGGCTGGTCTTACTGGCCGGAGGGTGTTGAAGAGCTAAGCGAGGTCCAGGGCCTCCGCACTGGAGGGGCTTCTGCAGCCGCTTTGGTCTGACCAACCATAGCGTGTTGTAGAGCTCACTGAAATTCAGGATCACTCAGAACCTCCAGTCCATGATCCGGCAACTTGAAGTCTGCAGCCCGAAGAGTCAGTGAAGATCAGAGTCTCCCAGTTTTTCTTTATTTTCTGTTTTCAGAGGACTGCGATCCTCCTTTCTGTACTTTTCTTTCTGTTCTGTAACTCTTCTAATAAAGCAGTTTACAATGAATAAAAACGAGGAATTCTGTGATCACCCAAACTGTGTACAATGCTTTTGAGTTCTTTTTCTCTTTCTTTGCACTGTTCTGGAATACTTGCATTTTTGTGTGTTTGAGTGCTGGCACAGCTCTCTTCCTCCGAAAAGCTGTCCTTGGCCGAAATGGCTGGCTTTGGCCGAGACGAGCTGCCTTGTGCCGAAGTGGAGTCATCATTCCGTTGGTCTCGGCTGTGGAAGCGTGAGCTCGGCAATGATCTTTGAGGGGTGTAAAAAACCCTGATTTTAGGAATCCGGCCGAGTGTCCGAACTCGAGGCCTTCTCCAGGGTCCAGGACCCGGAGCTTTAGGAAACGACCGAGTCTGGACTCGAGGCCTTTTCCAGGGCGGTAGACCCGGAGCTTTAGGAAACGACCGAGTCTGGACTCGAGGCCTTTTCCAGGGCGGTAGACCCGGAGCTTTAGGAAACGACCGAGTCTGGACTCGAGGCCTTTTCCAGGGCGGTAGACCCGTGGGTTCAAAACCCGAGGACTTTAGGAATTCGGCCGAGTGTAAGAACTCCAGGCTGTATCCAGGGCATAGACCCATGGGTTCAAAACCCGAGGACTTTAGGAATTCGGCCGAGTGTAAGAACTCCAGGCTGTATCCAGGGCGTAGACCCATGGGTTCAGAACCCGAGGACTTTAGGAATTCGGCCGAGTGTAAGAACTCCAGGCTGTATCCAGGGCGTAGACCCATGCTGCCGAAATCAGTCAGAGAGAGGCGACAAATTGATGGCAAGGCGAAAGCTGCTTTTATTGATTCTGAGATTCAATACATCCTTAGAAATAAAATTTCTTCAAGTGGGATGCATTCCATGGTCTCGGCAGTGGCTTGCCTTCCAAGTCTTCGAGCTTGTAGGCTGACTTTCCTGCCAGTGAGACTATTCTGAACGGGCCATGCCAGTTCGGGGCCAGCTTCCCTTCGTTTGGCTCTCTGTCAGCTGGCAGGGTCTTCTTGAGAACCAGCTCTCCCGCGGAGAACTTTCTTTCTCTGACATTTTGATTGTATGCCCTGGCTAACCGTTGCTGATAGTCGGTCAGTCGCAGGGCTGCTGCTTCTCGTCGCTCGTCTGCCAGCTCCAGCTCCATTGCCAGATTTGTTTCATTTCGGCCTTGGTCGACCAGCTCTGTCCTCAGGGTAGGAAGGCCGATTTCCAAAGGAATGACTGCCTCCATCCCGTAGGCCAGAGAGAAAGGTGTTGCCGAGGTGGACCTCCTTGGAGTTGTTCTGTATGCCCACAGCACGCTCGGAAGCTCCTCTGTCCATCTGCCCTTTGCCTTGTCCAGTCGCTTCTTCAGGCCGTCCAGGATCACTTTGTTGGAGATTTCTGCCTGGCCATTACTCTGTGGATATGCCGGAGTGGAGTAATGATTTCTGATGCCGTGCTCTTGGCAGAAGTCTTTAAAGGACTTGGAGTCGAACTGAGTCCCGTTATCCGAAATCATGGTCCGGGGGATGCCGAACCTCGTAACGATGTTTTTCCAAACGAAGTTCCTGGAGTCCCTGTCCGTGATTGAAGACAACGGCTCAGCTTCTATCCACTTTGTGAAGTAGTCCGTAGCCACTATCAGCCATCTCTTGTTTCCTGGAGCTCGGTGAAGAGGCCCCACAATGTCCAGGCCCCATTGAGCGAAGAGCCATGGGCTAGAGAGGGGACTCAGATCTTGTGTTGGCTGATGGAGGCAGTGGGAGAACTTCTGGCACTTCTCGCATTTCCTGGCGTAGACCTGCGCGTCTTTCTGCATGTAGGGCCACCAGTAGCCCTGGCTTATTGCTCTGTAAGCAAGGGATCGACCTCCTATGTGACTGCCGCAGATTCCTTCGTGGATCTCATACAGGAAGTCGTCCACCTTGCTTGGATGGACGCATTGGAGGTATGGACCTGTGAAGGACTTCCTGTAGAGTTTGCCTTCGGAAGAGAGCCAGAATCGCGCTGCCTTGAGTCTGATCCTGTGGGCTTCAGCCTTGTCCTCGGGGAGCTGGTCGTCCTTCAAGTAGGCGACAATTGGATCCATCCAGCTTGGGCCGAGGTCAGCACAGAGGACAAGCCGAGATGAATGGAGTTCTAAGCTTGACCTTGATACTGACCCAACCTCGATGGTCCTTTTCTTGCCTGCTTCGACAGCGGAGGCCAGGTTTGCAAGCGTATCTGCATGCGTGTTGGTATCTCGGGATATTTGCCTGACCTCAGCTTTCTGAAAATGGAGAGCAGTTTTTTCGCAAGGGCTAGGTAGGCCGCCATCCTGTCGTCCCTGGCCTGATAGTCTCCAGCGAGCTGGCTAGTTACCAGTTGAGAGTCGCTGAAGATCTCCAGGTGCTGGGGTGTTAGGAATTTTGTGTATTGCAATTTGATGGATGCATATCATTTTAATCATCATTTGATTTCTCACACTTGCATTGATTTTAGAAATCTTGAAATCTTGATTTATACATGCATTGTTTTAAATCTTGTAAACCTTATGATTTATGCATGTTTTGGTTTTAAACATTGGACGCATTTTTAGTTTGAAAAAGATTTTATAAATCAAGCTAGCCAATGATTTAAAGTTTCAAATGATTTTTGGCTTTTATGTTTCATGTTTTTAAGCCGCTTAGAATGATTTAAAACATGATTCCAAGCTTGATTTATTGGCCCAAAAAATCCCCAAGGAAAAATACTTTAAAATATGCAAAATAAGCATTTTTGGGGGAAATGGTCCAGGGGACCCGGTCGACCCGCAGTGTGGCCGGTCGACCGAGCCTATGGACCCGGTCGACCGAGCCCACTGCGGGTCGACCGGGAAAGAGCCAACGGCTCTTTTTTCAAACGGTCAGTTTTATGACCGTTGGAGGCCAGGTCGACCGGGGCTTTTATGGGGTCGACCGGGCACTCGCAGAACTCAACTTTTTGAGTATAAAAAGGGGTTCATTCCCATGAGAAAAGTGTTGAATATTTTGGAGCTTCCAAGCCTTCTTTGAGGTGTTTGGAGACAAGGAAAAAGGGGATGAACTAAGAGAGATCAAGGGGGTCATTAGTAAAGCTCAAGCTTGGATCATTAAGTTAAATCATCAAGTAAGCTTTACTTTTATTAATCATATGTTTTATGCTTTGACTAAATTATTGGTAAATGATTTTTAGCATATTAACTATGATGTGTTGAATCCACTCTTCTCTTAATCTTTGATTTTAGTTATTGGATTCTTCACCCTTGATTTCAAACCAAGTTTTGTTTTAAACTTTGTCAATCATGCTTAGCCAAAATCTTTGATTTCTTTATAGCATGATACATTAACTTGTTTGAAACTCTCTTTGTTGTTTTCAATCTATTTGAACTTTAGTTAAACTAATTTGTTTTGAAAACAACATTGAATGTGCATCACATGTTTAGACATAATTAATTTCATACAACTTGTGTCATCTTGATTTTCATAAATCATTTACAAGTTAGTATTTGTGTACATGTGATTTGCCTAACACTTCAATCAAATCTTTTTATGAGCATTAAACTTTTGATTTGCTTTAAGCATAAATAGATTGAGCTTAATTTTAATCTTGATTGAAGTTTTCCACACACACAAATCATAAGCATTCATCTTTGCATTTCATTGTGTTGTGTGAGTTAGATTTTCACTTTCACATCCGCCTATTTAGAGGCAATTTATTAGAGCTTAAATTGTAATCTCACAAGAGTGTTTTGTGAAGACACTTTCTTTGAGAGAAATCTTTTATGTATTAAGGTTATTGCTTAGCCTAAGAAAAGCATTGTGTAAAGGTTATTGCTTAGCCTATAAAAGCACATTGTAAGGTTATTGCTTAGCCTAGAAAAGCATAGTTGTAGAGGTTATTGCTTAGCCTTTTGAAAAGCATAATAGTGGAAATCCGGTGGGGTGTGAGGAACACAAGCCGGTAGTGGATGTAGGCACGTTGGCCGAACCACTATAAATATTGTGTTGTGGTGCATGCTCTTGTGGTGATTGTATGTATTTAGCTTCCGCATTGTGCTGTTATCATCACTAGTGACTAGTTAGTTTATAGAAAATTAAAATTGGTCATAGTTAGTCACTATTAGTAGCTCACCCTATTCACCCCCCCCTCTAGGGTTAGGATCCCCAGGACTTTCAATTGGTATCAGAGCCTCGTGCTCTATATTAGGATCAAGTGTTTGGAACTCTTGATTAGGTGTAAAAACCTAGAGTTAAAACCCTAGTGTTGTGCCTCCATGAAAATCATAAGAATGGATTCCACTAGTTTAGACTTTGTAGATTCTTGTGTAGATTCCTCTAGACCCCTCCTTCTTCCATCTATTGGAGATTCTAACATTAAAATTAATGAATCTAAATCTAAATTAAAAGAAGAGGAATATGATGAAAATGAGCTTATGAGGAATTGTAACACATGGTCCTTTGAGCTTTCTAAGAAGAATAAAAGATTAAAAGAAGAATCTAAAAGACTAAAACCAAGAATTAGTCTCTTCAAAAGATGAACTTAGAGAAAAAGAAGAATTAATAAATTGTACAGAATCTAAGTTCATGATCTCTTTGCATACCTATATAATGCTCAAGATGAATTAAAAGATTTAAAGATAGGTTATGACAATCTTAATAAGGAAAATTCTAAACTAAGAGATCATTACAAAGCAGACAAAGACTTTAAACAATCTTGAATCTAAGTCGAATATCTCTAAGGAAAATTTTATCTAATGATCAAATTAAGATAAACACTCTAGAACTTGGATCCAATGTTATTAATGAAATTAAATTTGAATTAAAACTTGCCCATGAAGAGCTAATAAATTTAAGGGAATTGAACAAGAACTAACCTAAAGTTAAAAAATGAGAATTCAACCCTTAAACCAAAGTCACTCAACTTGAAACATACAAACAAAAGTATGAGTGCAAATTTACCCAAAGTGAAGAAAGATTGGAAAAGTTATTTAAATTGGGTAAATCAAAAGGAGATAGGACGGGTCTTGGATTTGATAGAATACCTCATATGACCCTAAATTCACCAACACTTTTGTGAAAGGTGAGTCCTCATTCTCTAGCACTCACACTTCCTTGCCATTGACTAAATGTAATTATTGTGGCATTGAAGGACATTTAGGTTTGAGTGCAAATTAAGAAGAATCAATGTGTCTAAATCCATATTTGAACCTAAAAAGGTAAAATCAAATACTATGATGATTAAGACACTAAAATCCAAGGAAGACTCCAAAAAGACTAACAAGTAAAACCAATTAAAAAGGAGTCTCCTAAAATAGATTCTAAAAAGGTTTAAACAAGTTAAACCAACTCTAAAAGAATCTATTAACAAAAAGCTTCTCAATCTTCCTCCATTAACTCAACAAATGAAGAAACTTTGAAGAAAGTTGCAAAGTTAAATCTTAAATTCAAAAGTCAAATAAATGGAGGAAATAAGAAGAAAAGAAATCAATCCCTAATAAGAAAAGTCACCAACCTCAAAAGACTAATCACCATTCTAAGACAAATTTAGTTAAATCTAAACATCATGGTGATAAGTCTAAATTGAAAATTTATCAAGTCAAATCTCCATTAGTTGGTAAGACTTTTAAGATGGACCTCAAAGATCAACCCTCCCAAGACCTTAGGTGGATTCCAAAAGCTATTTACTTAGTCAAACCTTAAGGCCTTGGACCTCTTTGACCAACCTATCCTTTATAGGTAAATCCTTTTGTTGGTCATGTTGCATTTGCATTTTGTTATTTCATAGTTACATTTCATAAAAATGCAATGCTTGTTTATGATCAATTGATTTTGTTTTCATGCACCATACTATTTACATATCATGGTTTGATATTCGCCCTGAAAAGTCAGCCTTCTTGAACACTGAACGGAGTGGGTGCTCCGTGATCACCACCAATGGTGTGGGATGGAAATAATGGGAGAGCTTGCGGGAGGCCCTGACGAGAGCCAACGCAAGCTTCTCCAATAGAAGGTACCTGGTCTCGGCATCGAGCAGGGTCTTGCTCGTATAATAGATTGGCTTTTGAAACTCCCTCGTCCTCCCTGATGAGGACGGAGCTCACTGCGTGATCCGAGACCGCAAGGTACAAATACAAGAATCTCCCCCAAAGTTTGGGGGTGGAGAGTAAGGGTGGGTGACGTTAAATAGGCTTTGAGTGCGGCCAATGCCTGGTCGCACTCGGGGGTCCACTGGAATTTCAGATTTTTCTTTAAAGCTGAAAGAAAGGCCTGCACTTATCTGATGACCGGCTAATGAAGCGGTTGAGTGCTGCAGCCATTCCTGTGAGCTTTGACCTTTCCTTCGTGTAGAGGGGCTCTGGATGCTCTGGATCTGCGGTGATCTGGTCCGGATTCGCCTCTATCCCCCTCCGCGTTACCAAGCTGCCGAGGAACTTGCCAGAGGCTTACGCCGAAGGCGCACTTGGAAGCGTTTAGCTTGAGCTTGTATACGCGAAGGATGTCGAAGATTTGGCCGAGATCCGCCAGATGATCGCCGGACTGCACTGATTTGACGACCATGTCGTCGATGTAGACCTCTACCGTCCGGCCGAGCTGAGCATGGAACATTTTTGTGACGAGGCGCTGATAGGTTGCCCCCGCGTTCTTTAGCCCGAAGGGCATCACCTTGTAGCAGTAAGTGCCGCGGGGGGGTTATGAATGATGTTTTCTCCTCGTCAGGCTCGTAGAGCGGGATCTGGTGGTAGCCTCTGTAGGCGTCGAGGAAGCTCATTCGGTCGTGACCGGCGGTGGCGTCGATCAGTTGGTCAATCTTTGGAAGGGGGAAACTATCTTTAGGGCAGGCCCTGTTCAAGTCTGTGAAGTCCACGCACACCCTCCACTTTCTAGTTTTCTTCTTGACCACCACCGTGTTGGCCAGCCATACCGGGTACTGGACTTCCCGGATGGCTCCTGCCTTTAGCAGGTTGTCGATCTCTTCGACGACGCATCTGTCTGCTGCAGCCCTGTCCTACGGGCCCTCTGTACTACCGGCTTGTGGTCGGGGTCCACATTCAGCTTGTGGCACATGACCTCAGGGTCGACCCAGGCATTTCGCTTGGGCTCCAAGCGAAGACGTCGACGTTCTGCATCAGGAACCGGGAGAGTTCGGCCCTCTCCTCGTCTGGCAGCTGGGTGCCAATCAGGAATAACCTATCTGGATCTGCCGGTTTTAGCCTGACCTCGGCCAGGTCTTCGATGCTCTTCTTCTCGGGATCTCGGCCGATTTCATCGAGGCCTTTCTCGAACTCGTCGAGGTTGACGCGCTCTGGCTCCTTTTCTGCCGGGACTTGCGGCCAGCATGCACTGCCTGGCTTGCTGCTGATCTCCCTCCACTGTAACTACTTCCATCTTGCCCTCCTTGCTCTCAAGGACGAACTTCAGCTTCTGGTGGAGGGAAGAAGGAACTGCTTCTAACTTGTGGAGCCACGTTCTGCCTAGAATGACGTTGTAGGGAGAAGGGGCGTCCACGACTAGAAAGTCGGCCGACACGGAGGCTCCGCCAACTCGGGTCTCCAGGGTGATCCTGCCCTTGGGGTAGACTGGCGTGGCGGACAACCCTAGCAGGGGTGCTCGGACCTCCGTGAGGTCTGCTTCGGAGAGCTTCATCTTCTTGAAGCAGTCGTAGTAGAGGACCTCGGAGGAGCTGCCGGAGTCGACGAGGATCCTCTTCACTGTGAAGTCTCTCAGCTTCATTGTGAGGGAGCAGGGGGTCGTTGTGAGGGAGCTGGATTCCCTCTAGGTCTCTATCTGAGAATGAGATGGCGGGGTCGGTCGCGGCGGGGCTTTCTTGGATGCCGGAGCGAGCTCGGCTTTCATTCCTTCTTTCCCGTGCGAAGCCGCCTGGCTTCGGCACGGGCCTGGGATCTGCCCCGGGACGAGCAAGCGGGAACTGAGGGACGCCAGATGGATCACGTTAATGATCTTCTCTGAATCCTCGCTGTCTGGAGCCTGGGCTGCGCTCTGGTGAATCCGGCCCTCATTGCCGCCGGCATCACCTGCCTTGACGAATTCTGGAATGTGGCCCTCTTCGGCCAGCTTCTCCAGGTACCACTGCAAAGTCTTGCAGTCCTCGGTCTTGTGCCCGTTACCCCTATGGAAGGAGCAGTAGAGCTGGCTTCGGCTGCCGGAGGTGGGCTCGTTCTTCAAGGGCTGAGGGTACTTGAAGAACGGCTTGGACCTGATCTTGGTTAGGATGCGGTAGATCGGCTCCTTAAAGACGACGCTGACGCTCTGACTGGCGCTGGAGGGAGGCTCTGGGCTTCCAGGTGCCCCCGGACCTGGACGACGAAGGCTTCGCCGAACTGGAGACCCAGGCCTGCTTGGGCTCCTGCTTCTGGGAGGGCCTCCCGCCTCTCTTGCCGAGGCTTGGCTACTCTTCTGCTCGGGCTCCGGATGCCCGTCCTGATCCCTGGCTCGGATCTCGTCTTCCTCCTGGGCGATGAAGCGCTTCACCCGGGACATCAACTCTGGCATGGATTCTGGGGGGTTCCCGGCCAAGTCCTTCCGCAAGTCGTGGCCGGGGATCAGGGCATGCTGGAAGGCGTAGATTTGCTATTTCTTCCCTCGTGCCCTCGATCTGGCTGTAGACCGCCCAGAATCGCTGGGCGAACTTGGCGAGGGTCTCACCTGCTTCATTCTCAGGGCGAGGAGGTCCCCTTCCTTCTTGGGGACGACGCTGTAGGCTTAGAACTTCTTCAGGAAGGAGAGCTGGAGCTCCTTCCAAACTAGAAATGGACTTCTCTGGGAGAGAACAGAACCACTTCAGGGGGAGGTCACCCAAGCTGGAGGAAAAAGATTTTGCAGTTCAGGTGACCCTCATTCCCCAGATGGACATCTTCTGGGAGAAGTGTCGGGAGGTGAGCGGATGGGTCGGACAGTCCGTCATAGGGGACGAACCGCGGACGGAGAACTTTCTGGGCAAGGGGGTGCGCTCAATCTCTTTTGTGAAGGGTGAGCCCCCAGATCAGTGTGGCCACAGATCTGCTTCTGGTCCCGCACGTCCAGGTTTGTGCTGAAGAGGCTAGCCTGACGCGTTTGTCGACCGCTCCTGCTCGTCGTCCTTCTCTTGAGTCTGAGCCTTTGGCTTTCGCTTGGAGTGGTTCTGGCTAACGAGTGGCTATAAGTTCGGCCATCGCGGCTATGATGACTCCGGCTGTTGGCTCAAAGCCTTCGTCCACGAATCTGAGCTCTTTTATTGGTCCAGATGATTCTGATATCCTCGGCGGGGAGGGCTGGGCTGCCCTGCTGGGGGCGTCCCTCTTTTTCCTTGAGGCTCATAGCCCTGCCTCAATGAGGCGGCTTGCGCTGCCTTAGCTGCTGCTTGGAAAGCTCGCGAGTCAGCTGCTCCTGCCTCTGGAGGAGAGCAGTTTGGGCTTCGAGAACCCCTCCAGTGGCAGGGGGTTGAACGTGGCGCGTCTCTCCTACGGCCACGGCTTTGTCCTTCCGAGGACGCTCATGCTGACGCTCATCGCGTCTGGGTGGCATGACTTCTTCTGCTGAGATCGAGGCCTCGAGTCCCTCTTGGAGTGGGAACTCGACGAAGAGCTGAGAGCCTAAGCGGCCCTCGCCTGCAGACGTGCCATGCACCGTGCGGGAGCGCCCTTGAGGAGGGACGTCCGCCGACGGTGGTGGCAGCTCGAGCGCTGCTCTCGAGGACTCTACGCCCTTCCTAGCTTTCGGAGGCATGGCTTCTGAAAGATTGAGGTTGAGAAGGTTGGGAAGGTTGGGATATTACCTTCCCACAGACGGCGCCAATTGTAGGTGCAGAAAATAATGACCCACAATAACTGGGGAGCCTTAGAGGACTTATCCGATGATGGTGTGATGACTGGGTACCGTCCGAAAGCCTGAAAGGGAAGAACACACGGTCAGAGGACCCTGGCTTGGGCGGCGCAAGGCTCTC